>KV875228.1:4502247-4543900 GCA_001879505.1 Calonectria pseudoreteaudii
TTTTTTTTTTTTTTTTTTTTTTTTTTGGCGTCCAGGTTAGACGCAGTTTGTGCAGAATCGCATCAACGCGCAATTTAACCATGTTCTCTCACAGACGACAATCTCTTTCCAAACGGAACCGCAAGGATCACGACACAGTGTCACGAGAAATTAAAAAAAAAAAATTATTGATTGATTATGCTCCTGTCAGACCCTTTAACAACGAAAATATTCACTTGTGTTGCATTGGTCCTGCGGCTGCGAAACATGCCATCGCTACACCACCAAGCTACCCTATACACCACAAGACGCTGAAACAGGTTGGAACCGGAACGGGTAGTTGCCGATCTCAACTTCTTGAATCTATTTTTTACCCTTACGGGAGCTGCGAATATGCTAAAATAGCGGCTAGGGGTTTGTCTGATGTTCCATGGTAGTGAGCTGTAATGTTTGATTGTCAAACTCTCTTGAACCGGACAAGTCAACGTGCGGTTTATAGTGTACGCAATCAGGTTGCCAAGCGGTTTCGAACATGATGGATCGTCACACACACACACACATCAATCTCCTTCCTTCCTCATAAAATTCACATGAAAGAGAAGCAAACACCCATGTCATGGTTCATCCCCATGCCATCCTCGGTCTTGGCTTCATCCCAGGAGGGTCGGGGTGAAACGGTTTCGAACTAGAGCCTAAATATGGGCCGGAAAAAAAAACCAAAAAAACCAAAAGCTGGGTATTCTTACAAAACGGGACAGGTCTGCCCCTCCAAAAGGGGTCGTCGTCAGACCATGACTGCTTGAGCCTTGGAGGGGGGTGTCATGATGGGGCCTTGCCTTGACTTCGAGGCCGCAACTCCGGCCGGCGTAATGGTGGATGAGATCTGGCACCACGCCCCGAGATGCATGCGCGAGCTATGGCAGAGCGCCACGTCTCGCCCTCCGCCGTGGGCCGTCCGTCACACGGCATAAAAAACGGGGATGAGGAGGGTTCACGTTGCGCCTAATACACGGCAGTTGCAGTTGCATTCACGGTTGCCAAGTTTCAATGAGACCTGATGCTCCGAAACTATTCGGGTCCGGGGAGAGGGAGGGCATCGCACATCTGGAACACGGGCCATGATGGGGCGGCCATACAAAACATACTTGGGCTAGGGTGGCTTGGGAACCTACCTGTGGTTCGCTGGAGACACCGAGAGAGAGAGGATGATATGATACAAGAAAAAGAAGAAGAAGGAGGACAAGAAAAAAAAAGAAGGTGGATAAAATGGGATGATGATGATGGCGCTGTGAGGAGTGGGAGGGGGTAATGGGCAAAATGGAAACGGGACGAGGGTGGTGGTCATGGGATGGTGCGCCCTTGGCACAATTGGTTACACGACAAGATGCTCCAAAGGTGGACATCATGACGCCCAACGTCTTGTCACTGTCGTCTAATCCCCCATGTATGTATGTAAGTACATACGCCCTGCGCGCGGGCCCCAGGCAAGATAGCCCTGTCTTGCCAAGCGAGCCAGAGACTATCACTCACCGCGCGCGCGGGTGCATTAAAAAAAATAGGAGCAAAACCAAAGGTACTCACTTGTCCCGCCAAAGAGAACAAAACAGCTAAAAGACGTAAGGCCTAGCGTGGGAAAGGGCCCCTCCCCCACTCTCCGGCGCATCGAGATCTCTCGACGACGACTCTATTCCTAAAGCTGGGTGGGTTTCCCGAAGGATGAGGGCCCTTGTTGATGGCTTCGCAGATCAACCTTTTTTTCTTCTTCTTCCTTTTGGGCCCAATTTTACCCTTCAATTCCCGAAAGCCGCACTGGGCTTTACCTGCCTACCTCTCGCTGCGTAGCTCTCTGTGTGAGGAGAAGCAATTCTTGGGGTTAATGTGCACAGGTTAGAGTTCGGGGAAAATGCAGGGCGCATCCGGCCAGTTACCATATCGGGTTGAATATGCGATGTGAATGAGGAAGTTCCCGTAAGGAGGGGGGGTCATGTTTGTATGTATGTGTATGATGATTACTTTGGTGAGACAGATGACGGAGTGTGAATGGACGATGGCTTTTGTGTTATTTTTTTTTCCATTTCTTTTTTTTTCTTTGCCCCCGTTGGCGGGGGATTGTCCAGTACTTGGTTATTTTGGTGGAGGGGCGGCTGACGGTGTGAGAGGCGGCCACCCATCAGCCAATTTGTCAGCCCCCCCCAGTCGTGTCGACCCAAAAAAGCGTCATTGCCAACGCGCGGTAGGGCGAATCTGCTACCGGCGGTACCACCTTTGTCCACTGGTACGTAATGAGAAGAAGCGAGACCAGCCGCCGCTATTGGATTAGAAATCTGCTCCCATACTACCTATCCCATTCTTGCCTTCTGGTCACCGCCACCTATGGGATTTCTCAGACAGCCGCGCACAGCATACTCCTTTTTTGGCAGCGCGCACTAACACTAACACCAACACCAACACCGGACATTTGGTAGTCTCCGGGAGGTGTGTGGTGGAGGTGGTGGTGGTCTGTCCATCTTGCAAGGGAGCAAGAGAGAAGCTTGGGCAGCTGAGCAAACCGCAAGCAGCTAGCCAGCCAGCCAGCTGGGGGGGTTCGCTAAACATCGGAATCCGGGGGACGGTTTGTCACCTCTTTCTTTTTTTTGCTGGGATGGGGACTCCGGCGGTGGGAGGTGGGGACCGCAGGTAGCTGGGCGCTTCGTTGGATAGCGGAAGCTGTGTTCTGGAATCCGAGATGAGAGAGAAATGCTGCGATGCAACAGCGACAGTGATTGCGGCTGCAAGCTGCTACTGCAGCTGCAGCTTGTAGCTGTGGCAGGGGCGGTGTCCAGGTTCGGCAAAAGGGCAACCAAGCATGTGATTCGATTATATAATTCATTCTCTTGCATATTAATATAAAATTTGGTTAACAATCACAATCACGCAGATAGACGATTAAGGTCAAGGCTGTAATGGATGGAGATTGACAATTTCTGGTGGAGTGTGTGCTTAGGCGGGTCCAAATTGTTGCCACACAGTCGGTACGCAATTCCGGATTACTTATCCGTTTATTTCCATGCCAAAGGGTTCGAGACCCAGAATTCTTTCTGGCGTGGAGCCGGCGTCGGGTCGTCCTGGCGCTCCGAAATGGCCGGACGATTATGGGGGAGGCGTCCCGCAACCACGCGGACTTAAGGGTCAGTAAGTCCCCATGCCAAGGGCGAGCAGCAGCAGTAGCAGCACCAGAAGCAGCAGCAGCAGCAGGGCAGCAGCGCACGACTGCATTGCATCACACACGGCGACGCCACTGCATCGGCGCATCGCATCTCATTGATCGCCGCCTGCGTCTCTGGCATCGGCTCGAAAGGGGACAGGAGAAAGGAATTGGGTTGCGTTGTGTGGGTGTGCGAGCTTACTCTTGCGCACGGCACAGCTTCCTGCTGCATTGCAGATTGAAGAGGAGGGCAGGGCTGCATCCCGTATCCCTGATGCCCGTCCAGGGTCGAGATTCGCAAAAGCTTCGTTGCACCCCCGACCTGTCTAATAAGGGCGTCGTTTCTTTGGCTGGGCTTGCTTTTTTTGCCTTTTCGTGCATGTGTGTACGTGCAGCGCAAATCATGACGAGTCGAGAAGCCGCCGAGCAGATTACCTGAGACAATTAAAAAAAACACCAAGAGCGATATGGTGACATATGTGTGAACGCCTCCCTCCCGTCTCCGCACGTAACGCTCGGGGTCCAACCTGTTTTTGCTCAGTCAGTGCTGCTTCCATGTCCGTCACCGTGGGCCTCCGGCGTCATCGGCGATTTGTTTAAGTCCACAAGCGCATGTTTCCAAATGTTGTGGGGGAGAGAGGGCGCGGACAGTCTGTGCCGCGGAGTTTCGCGAGGTGCTCTTAATAATGCTCCGGTGGATCAATTGGTATGCGGCGGCGGCGTTTAGAGAGACAGAAAGAGAGAGAGGGAGCGAGAGCGAAGCAAACTAAGCAACGCAGTAAGGTGAAAAAGAAAGATGGGTGGTGCAAGCCACCTCACACGCAGGCCGCACACATCACCCACCCCCGTTTCCAATGGTCACACACACCCACCACAAGTCCCAAAGTCCGTTTCTGTTGCTGCAGGTTCCGTCTGAGCAGCGACCACCACAGTGAGGTCAATTGCTCGATTCGGCCATGCCTCTCTCCCCCCCCGTAAGACACACGGCGCTGGGGCCAAGCTGGTAGGGCTCCCTGGGGGGATCCGATGGGCCGGGGGAGGCGACACGGACGGGGACGCGAAAGCAAAAAAAAAAGGCGAGGAGCAGGGCAAAAAAGAAACGAGATGGACAAGTTCGGATACAGGGCGGATACAGGACATGCAAACTCCACACGCCTCCCTCTCTCTCTCTCGCTCTCGCCATCCCGAGGTACAGGACCCATAGGGGTTGTGGGATGTAGAGCAGAGCAGCCCCAGCGCAACGCCGGAATGCGCTCGAAGGTGCTGCAACTAATGGCAGCTAATGGCCGTTTGCTGCTGGCTGGGCTGGATCGGATTACCGATGATGGGGGACCCTCCCAGGCCAAGGCCCCTCGCTGCGTCGGGGTTCGGATAGCTTAGCTGGTCTAGCTGGTCTCGCTGGTCTAGCTGGGCCCCAGCTTCGGGCTGGCTGAGTCTCGATAACGTATGCCCAGCCCGTCTGTCGGGTCCCCACGCCCACCTACACGCGCGCGCCCTCCACGGCCGAAACTTGGTCCATGACTTCGGAGATTTGCAAGCATGACAAAAAGCCCAGGCCCAACGCTGTGTCCGTCGACCGGCTTAGGCGGGAACATGCGCTGCACCACGCTGCCCGCACACCCGCCCAGGAAGCCTTCTTGTTCCCCGAAATCACTTTATTAGTCGCCGTCCCCCCCCAATTCTGCCCACCTACCTCCTACTCGTTCCTGGCCCTATATCCGCTGTGGTCTGCTTTTGTCTTTTGTTATTTTGCTTTGACTTGACAAACAGCAAGCGTCCTTCACTCCCCCACCGATACCGGCACTTTGCAGCCCGTCACCGAGTTGGACCATCTGAACGTTGGGTTGCCGGACTTGGACTTGGCTTTATCGGGGTTATCCTACCCGAGGAATTGCGACATTCGCGCTGTAAATCCGGTGGACAAAATCTCACACATCACCTCACCTCTCGGACGGCCTTTTTAACTTACACCTTTGCGGCCCCTCGATTGAATTTCTGCCTCAGCGTTTCAACAGGCATCATCGCATTGCGGCCTTGGATATTTTACCCGTCAACCACCTGCTTCTCGCGACAGCACATCTCCATGTCATCTTACTAATTAACCCACACAACTACTTAAACGCGGCACGCACACAACATAGCACAACTGCTACCCCCCTTCTCAGCTTCCCGACGACTCGTAAACATGGCCACCGAGACGGATACCATGTCTCTTCCCACCAGCACTGCTCCCACTGACGTTACCGAGTCGACATGCCTGCCAAACTCCCATCCCATTTACCAGATGCCGTGCGAAGCCCGCGGCATTCCTCCGGCCCCTGCGCCCGCCGAGTGGGACACTGAGCTGACCATGCCGGACCTTCGACACCCATCGGCCTACCAGAACTTTGGTACGGGAGTCGTTCCGCCCCCCTTCAACTGTGGCAGCGCGAGCGCGAGTGCGAGCGGGAGCGCATCTGGAGGTTCATACAGCCCGGGCACCGGATGTTTCAACGATGGTGGAATCTTGTACCGCGCCCAAGCCGAGATGGAAATGAAGGAGGGCCCTGGCAAGTAAGTCGACCTTTGGCATTCACTTACACACAACTTTCTTTCCGTTGGAAAGAAAAAAGAACTCAATGATTCATTGCTCCACGAAGCAAAGGAACGCGGCGCTGACATTTTCCTCTTGATCAATTGTTTAGAACCGTCGAAGAGGCCTGTCAGCGCTCCCTCAACCATTTCCCCTGCCCGGGCCTGGCATTCCCCATGCCCGCTCTAGACTTTGACTTTCGAATTGCTGTTCGGCTCAACCCAGAGCCCGCCCGCGTCGAGACCGGCTCGACAAAGGAAATTACCACTGTTGCAGCTGGGGTCTGGTCCGGATCTTTTGGCCACGGCCGTGTCATGGTACGTTTTTGATTAATTTCCTACCACTTTTTTTTTCTTTTCTTTTTTTTCTTTTGCCCTGCACGCACCCTGGGAAGAGGGGAAACGAGAGGTGGGGAGGAGACGTGAGCAGGCAAATATTTGGTCTATTGCGTGTGCATTTTTCTGGGTCCCGGGACTATCTTTGCTGACCAAGTTGAGTTGCCTACTATATAGGCTGGTGGTTATGATCTAGGACAAGCTCGTGGATTCCGACCTATGAGACTCGTCGAAGGCGCCTTTGTCGTCCAAACCAGCGACGAAGTCCCTGCAGTGTAAGAGCCTCCCCTTTTTCCCGCTTACCCAACCAACCCTTCCATTTCGAGCGTGTCGAACCTTTTTTAAAATTTCCCACCATCCGAAACACCAAAAAAACACAGGCTGACAAAAAACAATGCACAACAGGCTCGAGATGCGCACTCGTGGCTCCCTGTCGGGCCCCTCGGACGTGCTCGATGCGCTCCTCAACCCGCGCAACCCCAAGGACATTGATCCCCGGCGCTACGGGTTCCGCATGTTTGCAACCATCAAGACGGCCGATAAGCGGTATGCCGAGATTGTCAACTGCGGCCTGTGGGTGGCCAGCGGTGCCTGGCGTGGCGAGCACCTCGTCATTGAGTAAGCGGACTTTTTTCCTTTCGTCGACTTGTTTCCAATGGGGTGTTTTTTTTCCCTTTCCCTTTTTTCGCCCTACGAGTCGGTGAAGATGAGATAAGACGGGATGAAATGCTGACGACATAACTTTTACAGTGCCTACCGCGTCACCTAAATGAATCGACGATGATGGATGATGAAAGAAGACGGTGGAAAAAGAAAGAAAGAAAGAAAAAACAAAACAAACAAAACAGTACGGCACGCCTTGAGAGAACGAGGGGGACCATCTCCTTCAGAAAGGCTGCATAACGACATTTGAATAACCTTTAGCATTGCATGGGATTCCCACTTGATGGATCCTTGGAGCTGGGCGCAGGAATCGAGAAATAGGCGGACTATTCTTTTTTTTTTTTTTATTATCATTGTTTTAATTGGGAAATGGATGCATATGAACGGCGCACTGAAACTCGCATTCGGATTTTACTAGGGGGAAGGGGGTCGGCAAACGGACTGGACGGTGGTTTTCTATGTTTTACGCTCATGAACTGGGTTCTCTCCATGATGAACATACTATCAGCTCTGGTCAACATTTAACAGCAGTAATGCTGGCGTTGCAACTCCATGGTTCCCCCATCCCTCCTTTCGGTTTCGCTTTTTTTTCTCCCTTTTCCTAATTTTTGCTTTTCTTGTCTCTTTTCGTGTTTCCTGACATTGAGTAATGCTTCGTGATTTGATTCATCAATGGCAGGGCTCGTGCTTCATGCCCTTGCCGGGATGTGTGTGCCGGCAGAGGGAAATGCGGCTATCTCCCTCGTCCGATTAATAAGCTGTCCGTGTCAAAGTTTATGCTGAACGACTACCTAGTTTTCCCGGGAGCTCTGACCAAGACGCAGCTACACCGCACCCGCTTTCCGATCAATTCCCCGACGACCGCTCGCGTCTTCGCGGATGTCCGGGCTTGCGCTGTTGCTGAGGAGGCGAGCGGAGAAGGAGGAGGCCATCTTAGGTGCTGACAGAGATTATGCCGCGTGGACGAACCGAGAAGTCGCCGGGGGGGAGCGCGTGGTGGGTGTCGACTCGTCCCGGAGCCATTATTAAACACCACTGCTGGAGGGCACACCGTCTCTAAGCTCCGCTTGCTCCGTAAGCCGGAGAGGTCCAATTGACACCCAAAAAAGAAGGGTCCTTGCGGGCCATGCGTGAGCGTCTTAGGGCTCATCGTATCAGTATAGTTTGGGGCGGACGAGGAATAGTAGGAGGAAGGACCACGCCGAGCTATCCGAATGGGGCAATTTGGTGAGATGGCAACACTGCATTGTCTGCTGTATCCCCGAATCACAATTGTAAACTCCGCAATACGGAGGGATAAGGTGCTTTGGCGGAAGCACGGCTGCATTGGCATTAGTAAAGCAACGTTGGCGGGCGAGATTGCACCCACGGTGTCATGACCGCCACCACGGTGGCATGGTAGCCACCGCGTGTAGCAGTTGACCGGCGGGATCATGTCCCGTCGGGCCTTCACTTGAGCTTAATAGACACCTCTAAGCAGCTGAGCTTCCTCACCCGGCTCGTGTCCTCGACATCACCGTCCTCGACTACGACATCATCAATCGTTGCCACCGTCCTGGTCCTCAGTTCAACCTGGCAGTCGCCCTCCTGCTCAAACCAGCTCGCCACGGCCAGGGTCCTCTCGACGGCGCGCCCCGTGCCCATGAGTGTCACGACGGAGCCCTCACCTCTAGCATCGGCATCGGCGCGCTTCAGGGCCTCGATGCGTGAGTGAACCGACGCGTTCTTGGGCGCGGCGCTGGCGGCTTGCAGCGACTCGTTGAGCTGCTTGCGGGCGCGCTTGACAACGGCCATGAACGGCGTGCGTGACGACACGTAGATGATGCGTGACTTGGATGAAGCTGGGGGCTGGCGCCTGGTGAGTGGGCGTTTCTCAAGACTGGCACCTTGAGTGAGAGAAACTGTTAACTTGGAGAACGTGTTGGAAGGGATGAGGCAGGCTCGGTACCTTGGGGAAGGGGCGGCAGCTTGTTCAAGGTGCCAGGTAGCTGGGATGAGCCAGAATCGGTGGCTTGATTCGAGGCCATCGTGGGTTGCGAGATGCTGCTACCTGGAGTCGTAGGCAGATGAGTTTTATACAGATAGTGTGTTGCCTGGGTAGGCAGACAGGATCATCAAGCGCTGAACCTTGTGAGTAGCGTTGAGCGATATGCACAGGGGACCAGATACGATGATTGGATGATGGATCCTGCCGGGGCGTTGTATGCGTCAGAGATGAAGCATTATTCGCTGGGCGCGAGTGAAAGGCTCCGTTGAATCGCCGTCGACTTTTCTCAGACTTTTCGACTTGGTCGCCTTTCTCCAAAAAATTCCCAAAAAGCTTACCCCACCAACCAAGCTCAACCCCCCGGTCCAGCGGCTGCGGGTCCTGGGCTTGAGCGGCGCTACTGCACCGCAAGGGACCCCACTGCGGCTCCCTTGCAAAACGTCACCCGTTCCGGGCCAGCTCTGGCGATTCCTCCAGCTCCAACTCGCTCGCAGCCCCGTCGCAGACGTCACTGCCACCATTGCCCATCACCACCACCACCACGAACCAACGATCGCGCGACACCATCGATCTGCGAATTTTTCACACATTTCATCCGTTTCATGGCTGCCTACACGATATCCCCCGCACGCTCATCGTAGGCCACCATGTCTATTGCCATCTGGCCAGCCATCTCGCCGGCTGAGCTCAGGCTTAAAGCCGCGGCCACCCAGGTACGACAGCAACAACTTTCTCCACGAAGCGGGTGCAAGCGACGGAAAGCACACGTCGCAGGAAGCGAATCTATACGAATATTTCGGAATCGCGCAAATCATCATGCTAATCTTCTTCTCCAAGGAACGTGAGCTTGAGTGGATCGTTCAGGAGACTCTCGACATTTGTCGCGATCTCAAACATGGCCTGGACGACTGCTATGCGCTGCTCGCGCCCATCGATCCCGGAAGCACCCTCGTCATGAGCACCCCGCGCAACGAAAAGGTCAAGGGCACACTCACTCGCGTGGGCACCCGTATCGTAAAGGGCGTGAGTCTATCTTGTTTGGCGACCCCAACTCCGTGATGCTGAAACCTTCCTTAGTCGCTCCACATCCAGCTGCGCACCGTCCAGGCTCAAACCCTCTCACTATCGCCATCCGACGACATTCACATCCCTGCGCTCGAAGCGCTGCACACGCATCTCACACAAGCCATTGACCTTCTCTCCATAACCCTCACCAAACCGCAGGATCACCAGTCCCTCGCCTCGACCCTCTCCGTCCTCGCCGACTCCTTCTGCGACTCATTGGCGCTTTTGAAAGGCCCGCCCATCAACAAGCCCGACCCTGGCTGGCAGAATTCCTCATGCCCACCGCACCACTTCCAACCCAACATAGGCTCCAACATGAGCATCTACCTAAGCATTCAGGAGAGTTCTATTGTTTTATGGCTACGAGCCCTCGAGCCTGCCGATGCACCCGTCCACTTTGGCATGAAGCTCGGCCTGGCCATTGGAACTGTCCGTCGTCTGGAACATGATGAAATGGACACCATCTTCAAGTTCAATACGAGAGGCAATGACCTTGCCATCTCGAGGCCTCGCAGCGCGCGGCACACCCCAGAACCCAGAGCAGCCCCCCCTGCGTTTGGCAATATCAAACCTATCCAAGATGTTTATGTAAGAGAGAAGGTCCGCGTCGAGAGCGCTGACCCTAGCCTGATTTCTCTCTTTTCAAAGCTCGGCTATCTCAGTCGTGAGCTTGATCAAGCGAGGAGGAATCTCGGTGCTGTCATGGGTGTGACCTCGGATGATTGAGTAAATGGCACAGGAAAAAAAAAAGGAAGGAGTAACCCTGAACTAAATACCCGGCGTTGTAAGGTGGGGGGGATCTGTATATATGGGAGTTAGCACCATGTCAAAATATTGGCATCACATCATGTTGACTGTTGTTGGCATGGCATATAAATTCACACAAACTGCAAGAGTGTGGTTGTTATAATCGTACATGCTCTTCATCATCAAACGAACTGGTTTCGCTTTGCCCTCTCATTCGATACACCCGCCTTTCCATGACCGAAAAAAATAAATATAGTAATTTCAGCAACACACAAAAAGAAAATAGACGACCGCCCTCGAGTGTCTAGCTTAAGGTGATTGCGCATCCTCCACCGGCGAGGCCAGCTTGGCGATTATGGCGGCCAAGTCGACGAGCGACGTGTTCAGCTTGGGGCCTGGGCCCCACGCCGGTACTCAATTCGCTCAAGACACAGGAGACCAGGGCATGGGGATGAGAATGCGTGACTTCATGCTTTGAATCAAGGGCACAGTCTTGTGGACAGTGTCGCTCCAACCCTCGACCTGCCAGCTCTGCTCGCGGCGGGTGCGGCGCTCCTCAAGGTTGGCGAACTGCCATAGGTGGTGGACGGTGTTCAGCTCTCCAATTTGCACGAACCAGGCGCCGACACCTTCCATTACCTCCCGACGGGCCTTGAGGCCACGGCGCCAGTGAGTCTCCCACTCGAGGAGGTTGCCGGGGTGTAGCGTATAGGAGCGTAGTTCAAAGACGCCACCAAGCGACCGGGGTGGGGTTGTGGGCCAGAACGAGAACTCCTGCATGAGAGAAATGTTCTTGGACTTGATCATTGTCTTGAGCTTTGCATCGAATTCGGCGAATTCTGGGTGGTTGGAGATGCTGTGCCGGGATGCGTGGTAACCTTCGTACTTCTGATACTCCCAAATATGAACTGTTGTTGCCCCACCTCTGCGTCAGCGATGCGCCCCTGTGAAACAGCAGAGGAGAAAGGAAGCAAACATACCAAACGTGTCACAATCGCCAACCTCTGTGCGCCAGCTGCCCACCAGATGCACCTTGTTGGACTGCAGGTTGGCCATCTTGGGGTACCATTTCCCAACCAGCTCAACGTACTCGTCGACCTTGTCGTGCTTGACTTCGTGGAAGACAATAGAGTGAACATACTTGCCACGGGCGAGGACTTGACTGAAGCTGGCTTCAAGCTGGGCCTCGAGCTCGCGGCCTTCCTTGGTTCCGTAGATGAGATTGGTCAAAGGACCGGCCTTGCGACCAGCCTCGGACTCTTTGGCTTCGGCGCTCCGCCCTGCATTGCTATCCTGTGAGCCCTGTGTTGGCTGCTTGGAGGCAGCGTCAGCCGAAGTTGGGGTGGGGGAAAACGCACTTGCTTCCCGTTCCTTCTGTGCCTCTACCAACTGCTCGCGAAATTCCTTCTGCTTTTTGGTGAACGTCTCGACAGCTGCCCGAGAGGGATCGACGTCGCCCATCGAAGGGATGTGCTTCTGCCTCAGAGCACTCGTGCTGAGAGCTCGCACGCCGGAGCGCTGGGCGCCCGCGGCGGCACGAACAAACTGGCGGCTCAGCATTGTGCGTTTGGGTAGCAAATGTGAATGTGAAGTAGTAATGGCAGGCCGTCTATAGGCGGCAAGCAGGGGGATGGAGGCAGGGCAAAAAGAGTTCCGGAGAATGAATGCCGAGGTTGCGGGATCGGCAATCTGAGATGGATGATGGGGTTTGTGAGGATGATGGAAGGATGCAGAGGCAGAGGCAGAGGCAGACGACGAAACGGGCAGCTGGTTGCGTCAGAGTCCAAATAGCAGGTTGGCAGCTGGCACACGAGTGCGAGTGGCAGTGGCAAGGCACAGAACGGAGGAGGGAAGCACGGCGGTTTTGAGCGTGCTCTTGGATGGCACCGGGCAGTTAGAATGGGTGTCGCCGAGCGCTTGGATGGTCGAAACGAGACGGAGAGGGTGTGTATGAACTGTAGGTGGTGTGTCGTAGTGTCGTATCGGTAGTGTTGGAGGGACGGAACAGCTTCTGTTACGCTTAATGTATCTTCACCCCGCACTTAGGGATCGCTTGATGCTCTTCAGAAAGTGTCAAGGGCACACAATAGCCTGATTGTCCGGCCTCCCTTCTTAAAGCTGGGAGCTTGGCCGAGCTTCCCCATGATGTCACCTGCTCTGCTGTCCATCACGTGTAATTGTCTTAGGTTAGCGCCTGCATGAAAACGCGGGGTTCGGCAGAATGGTTTCTGCGCCGTTCCGGACCTGGCCACCTTCCTGGCCCACCGGGGGGCTCCGCGGTGACCTGTTTGCAGGGACACCCCTGAAGCTTGGTAGCTCTGGAACTTGCTGCCTTGTTTCGCGGCTCTTGGTGCCTCAGGCCTAAACTTGCACTCCCGGTGCTCGGCTTCGGCAGAACCCGCTCGGAGCTTTGTTGAGTCTGTCGGAAAAAGGCTCGTCGTTCTGCAGACTCTCAATCTCAAAGCACCTCCATCAACCCGAACCATCCCACGTCCCTCGCGATACCCCCAAATACCGTCAAAATGTCGTGGCTCGGTGTCCAACCCCTGAAGAAGTTCAACGCTCCTTTCCGTATGTGTCTCCAGGCCTCAATTGCGACTCTTCCAAGGTTGCCGAAGCGACGTGTCCCGCTGACTGAGCTCTCCAAACAGTGAAGCCCTACTGGCCCTTCTTCGCCGCCGGTATGTGACGTTCCGCCGCTTCCTCCGACGATATCGCATTCTCGACGAGAGTTTCCTCATGCGCCGATCGCGGATTGATGCGTCAATGGGTCTGGATAGCGATTAACATGGAATTACAGGTCTTGTCATTGCCTACGGTGTCAACTCTGCCCAGAACGCCCTCGCCAACTGTACGAATACCCCCCCAAATGACGACAGCGTCCTTAGCCGGATCCTAGCGGACTAACTGGAAAATAGCTGCCGAGTTCAAGAACGACCCCCGCAACCCCAAGGCCAAGGCTGGCGGTCACTAAGTTTTGACATGGAGGAATTTTGAGATTTTGTCGACGCAATCGTCATCGATCCGCTCGACCGCGAGCCCGGAAACCTGTGAGATGGAATTGTATCATAGACTCGCAAAAGGGACTTAATTGACCTACCACGAAACCGATTCGATCCGATCTGTGTTTGTCTCCGTGTCTGGATATTTTTGCCGAATGCAATGCTACTGCAACGTGACGACGACCATCGAACCACCTTTGGACCTGAAACCCGGGCATATGAGCAAGGAATTGGATGCGGAAAAAAATGGGCGAGCAATCGTCGCATGAGCTTTGGAAGGAGATGCTGTCATATTTTCGACTCGTAAATGTGCCGTGACGTACGTGGAGGGGGTGTTTCCAGCAACAATTCGCAGTGAACAAGCGTCAATTGAGTCTCAAGCGATGTCGCAATTGCAAGAAACCCATGTATTGAAATTTTAGCCAAACCCACCAAAAAAATAAGACGGTTTATTATGTATCCACGCTTCCGAAGCTCAAGTTGACCGACTTCATGTGGGGGGTATCCAAGCGTAAGTTCCTCTGAGCCGTGAAATAACGGGCCCGAGATATCTCAAAAATCTCATTCCTGACAAATCACCGTTATCGCTCACACCACGGCGCACCGAAGACTCATCCGGCGACACAAAGACACACTCTCTCCCTCTCCCTCTCCCTCTTTTCCTTTGCGCCATCCCTCCGTAAGACTGTTTTTTGGATGCGTCCTCTTTCTGGGTTTTTATTCACCGTGAGACCGCGCACGACTAGACTTGCTGTTCCTGCTTTTACGGCTAGAGCGTTTGTTTTCAACATGTCTACTACACCGCAGGCGGGGCCCAACGGCGCAAAGCAGCAGCAGAAGCCAAAGAACAATGGCGGCAAGAAGGAGGTCAAGATTTTGATGCTTCACGGTATGTCGTGCAACAACACAGGCCACAACTACTACGTATGCGGCAAGCATGAATGATAAGCCGAGCCTTGCCATTACTACTTACTTACTACTTTACCCCCCCTGGTTTCCCTGTGTTTCTTTTTTTGGTTCCTTTTTCTTTGTTCCTCTTTCCTCGCAACATACGTTTTCCGAAGCTCACTCACTAATGCAACTCGTTCCGATAGGCTACACACAGTCCGGCCCTCTGTTCCGGGCCAAGACGCGCGCGCTCGAGAAGCTCCTGGTCAAGCTCCTCGCGCCCATCTCCCTGCTGCCTGTGTGCTTCTACCCCACGGCGCCCAGCCGCCTCAAGGCCGAGGACATCCCCGGCTACCAGCCGCCCGCGGAGCCCCAGCCTGAGGACTACCAGCCTGACACCTGGGCCTGGTGGCGCAAGGACGATGCCACGGGCGAGTATCGCTTGCTTGACGAGGGCATGGCCACCGTCGCCGATGCTATTCGTGAGGCCGAGGGCATCGACGCCGTCTGCGGCTTCAGCCAGGGCGCTGCCATGGCCGCCCTTGTCGCCGCCGCCCTCGAGGAGCATCGGCCCGTGCCCGAGGGTCAGACCGGCAACTGGGCGCGGGGACTGAGGGACGCAAATGGCGGCAAGCCCCTCAAGTTTGCCGTGTCTTACTCGGGCTTTTGGGCACCTGTAGACTCGCTCCAGTTCTGCTACGACCCTAAGCTCAAGACTCCTACGCTGCACTACCTCGGTAGCCTTGATACTGTCGTTGAGGAAAGTCGCAGCCAGGCCCTTGTAGATCGCTGCGAAGAGCCTCTTGTGGTAACACATCCCGGTGGACACTACGTCCCCGTTTCCAAGGAGTGGGCCATGCCCTTCGCGGGATTCATTAAGCAGCACGCCCATGAGACAGAACCCAAGGCGGACCTGTAGTCTGACGAATCGCAGCCGATCCTGGTATTGTGACATGCATATAGACTTGGGAATAGACACGGGAATAGATCAATGCACTCAAGCGCCGAATTGTTACATATCCTCACCCCGAGGACTATCTAACCTGTATGATTACACCACCCAAAAACCGTCATGAATGTGTATCTAGTCGTCCCTTGCCACCTTTGTTGATCCTTTATTTTCCGCCTGCAGGTTGAATACGAGCCATCATCTCCTCCTTGGTGATGAGGTGGTCGATCCTCTCGAGCAGACCCAGCAAGCTCTTCATGTTGTGGCTCCACTCGTTTAGAATATCATCAGCATCTCTGGGCTTTGCGAAGCTGACCACTCGTGCCGGTCGGTCAATCTTGGCGTACACCGTCTTGGATGTGACAAGCTCGCTGATGTACTTTTCAGTCTCATCCTCGTTGAGATCGAGGAGCTGGGTGAGGCGACCCATCTGAATGCGGGTGTAGTACTTGGCTACGACACGCACGTTGTGCTCAATTACGCGCTTTCGCAGGTCCTGCCATCGCTGATGCGCCAGCTCGTCATCAGACTGACCGGGCTGAACGTCGAACACATCCGTGCCGCATAGGTGAGGGCCAAACTTCTTTGCAATCTCCGGCCATCGCATCAGCTCGTGAACAGTGAAGAGACGGAGCAGCTCCGCATCGGATGCGACTCCCGAATTGCGAGTGTCTCGGTGAATACGGTGGAGGAGATCGTGCTGCTCGTTGTCGTAGGGGGCGAGGATGACAAAGTAAATAATTCGTTGGAGAACCTAGGGAATAAATTAACCAGGAAATGGGGAAACTGAGCTTGATCACTTACAGGGTGAAGCTTGGCGGGGTCCTCCTCAACGGCCTCAGTGTCCAGGACCTGTCGGTAATGCTTGCAAACGTCCAGATACTTGTTGTCGTGCTTGGCCAAGATAATTTGCTGCTCGTAGTATCGAAGCTTCAGGTCGGTTGTGTCGTCTTCCTTCACCTCGGGTACCTCCTCGCCGCGGGCCTTCTTCTTCTCGCGCTCCTTTTGCTCCTTCTCTAGCTGCTCGGCAGTCTTCTTGGGTTTCCGTGCAAGGTATCGTGTGCTGATCTTGCGACCCAGGATTCCAGCCTGGGTCCAGTCTCCATTTTCAATGCAAAGAGCGACCTGGGCGAGGATGAACTCGGTCTTCTCCCGCCTCTCCATAGAACCAAATGTCTCCACCTGGAGCTCACAGAGGATTTCGGCGGCGGCTTTGATATCTCCCTGCTCCTTCTTGATGTCGGAAAGAATCCTGGTGACACGGGCGCGCTCGACTTCGACAAAGATCTTGCCCTCCGTTACCGTTCTTAGGGTCTCGATCACTGAAAGCTTGGTTTTGAGGTCGGGGGTCTCGTCAAGGAAGCCCATGATGGTTTGGACCATCTTAGTAATGGCTTGCTTAAGCTGGCTGTGCTTCTTGGACAGGACCAGGGTCTGGTCGTTCATCAAGCTCCAGTCGCCGCCCTTTTTGCATAGTGTAACGATTGCGATGAGTACTCGGGATGTGGAAGCGAGGTCAGAGGCCTGTTATTGGGTCAGAGGCACCGTGCGGAGCTATAGCTTTGGGAGCTTACTTGTCGGGTCTGCTTCTCGAGGGCGCCGAGCTTCTCAATGGCTCCTTGAAGGTTGCCAGACTGGAAAGAGTGTTAGAAACGAAGCATCGGGCACACCTCAGCTTGGGGGAGCATACTGCAGCCAGCTTCTCAGCCTCGGGGAGCTGCTGGTCGACCTCCTTCGAGAAGTCCTTCTCGGGCTTCAGCGTTGCCTCAGACATGATGAAGAGGGTGGGGTCGTGGTATTATGGATCAAGTGTTGTAATCTGATGGCTAATGTCGCAAAAAATGGGCAAAATATCGCGGAAGCGGTTGATGGAATTTGAATGTGATGAATGTCGAAGGTGTCGTGGGGCAGTTTGAGGTGACGGACCTGGCTTAGTGACGAGGCTCACGCAACAGGCTCCTGCCTGCCCAGTGTCCACAGACCGCCAAGGCTAGAGCTGGAACAAAGTTAAGCCGAGATCCGATCACATCTGCCCGCCGGGCCATCCCAGCAGGTGTGCACGTGACACACGACTTACAACACCTCAGAACTGTGATAGCATTTGTTCCAAAAGTCGGTGCAGCCGCCGAATAATACCTCACCGACTCATTGGGTATTAAAAACGCCATTAATGCTAGTACAACAGACAATATTTCTCATTAAATCTACGCATTGTCCTCTCGAGCCTCCTTTCAAGCCTCATTCTTGGTCTAGACCCCTGATTCTCAGTACTAGATAGAGCCCTATATTTTTGTTGCTGAAATCGCCCAGTGGCAGGACTAGAAGTTCTGTCGTATTTTCGTTGACGTCATTATCCCTGAAGGAGTGTGTGCTCGATGTCACGTTAGGAGATAACTTAGCGGAAGTTTGTTTTCTGTCTAGTAAACGGCGTGTGCTCCGAGCCAAGCCTGTTGCTACTAATTTCGTGCATTGACAACTCGTTTTCCTTAGATTAGAAACCTTCCGGGTCTTCTGATCTCGTTTTTTTTCTCTCTCTCTCTCTTTGTTTTCTGCAAAACTTCTTCTTTGACCTCACCGATACATTTGCTGTTGCGCTTTGTCGGCTGTGTTTCGTTTAGAATTTTTGTCATCTCGGATATTTACAAACCTAGGCACATCTGATAGTCTTTGGCTCGGCTGCCACAACCTTATGTATGGATAATGGCAAACACGACTAACCACCCAATCGGTAAGGATCTACTTGAAACACTCACTGCCAATAAACTCACACCTGATCATAGCGGAGTCCAACCCCAAGATGGGAATGGAGTCCTCAATCACCACCCTTCCAAATGAATTGGTTTATTTGATAACGGATCACCTTGACCAAGCCGATGTGAAGCAACTTACTTTTACTTGTCGGAAACTTGGAGGGTTGCTATCACCTATTTTATTGGAAGGGGATATCCGCGACAAGACTTACAATAGTTTGGCATGGGCCTGTCTGTTTGGGGATATCTCACTTGCAAAGGCGGCGCTTGCCCACGGCGCATCCCCGAACGCTGCATTTTGCCGAGAAAAAGCCACATGGTTGGTGAACAATCCAGTTTTCTCGTGGAATGGCTCCAGCATAGCTTGTCCTCGAGGAGAAGGCTTCGATTACCCGGTCTTTCCGAGCAGGGAGCTCAACTCAGAGCTTTTGCCGCAAAAATACAGCTCATGTACCGCGATTTCTTTGGCAACGAAACGCAACCATGTTGAAATTATCCGACTTCTGCTGGATTCCGGAGCGGACACCGTCGAGAGGCGATGGCGTTTAGTGGGCACTTCTCCAGATTCGGTTCAGGGGCTGGAATGCTTGCACCCAACGGCCCTTAGCCACGTCTGCTCCATTGCAGCAGCAGAGATCCTCTTGGGTTCTGGCGCGGCCCAATACATCAACAACATTGAGAGCACCGGGTCAACCCCGTTAGAAATGGTCCTGGACCGTTGCAGGGCCGCCGAGAAGCACCACGAACCTGCCATGGAGGAGAGCGAGCTGTACGACGTCCTTCAGCTGTTCTTTAAACACGGAGCCCGAGTTCGAGTCATGTCGGAGCTGACGCAGTTTCCCCGAATCGGCACACTGAGTCGCGCCATTGCGACCGAGTGCCTAAAGGTAATCTCACTCGTGGCAGCACATGAGGTGTCGGACCCAACTGGACATCGCCGTGAATGGCACGAAGCCTTACGAGGTATATTGAGCAAGTCCTATTCATTATATCGTGACTGGCCCCAGGGATTCGAGAATGACCTTCTCGAAGCACTTTTGGAGGCGGGGGTTTCGCCTAATGAGCACATTTCGCTCCGGCCGACCGGATCACTGCTGTTCCACGCAATCAAGCTTGGAAATTACCGGGTAGCACATACACTCATTGACCGGGGTGCTGATATCGATTTTGCAATCGATGGATGGCCTGACGATTTCTCGCCATTGTCAAAACTGGTTCACCTTGGCCAAAACGAGGGCGACTTGCAGTCGCAGGAAGCCGGGATGTCTGCCGCCACCCTCGTGGGCCGATTTATTCGCGCTGGGGCTGAGGTGAACTATTCTTCTTTCGGTCCCAGCGGACTAACTCCATTGATGCTCGCGACCAGTGATTTAGTTGAAGCCAGCGTCTTTACGGAGCTCCTCCAGCAGGGGGCTTCTCACGATTTCGTCAGTGATTGGTTGTCTGGCACTCCTGTTTCGATTCTGCAGTCACTGCTGTGTGGATTCCCAAAGGCGAACTCCCAAGACCCTGCACTGACTTTCCAGCGTTATATTTACGGGAGCATGCGTGTGAACCCCATGTTTGTTGGCACCCGCCCGGAGCTTCTTGCTCGCATTGAGAAGAACCGCAAGGCCAAGTTCTCTGCTCTTCGTGAATCATTGCGACCTTCTAATTTCCGCACCCATGATGGTCAACACATATTAAATTGGGCAATCGAAACACTGCACGGGTTTGACCTCGAATGGGCTGTTCAGATGCTTGCTCCACAGTATGCCAGCACGAAGTTGCCATCTGATACAGAATCTCCCTTATTCTCGCTCTTTGGGCCCTGCCGACGCGCTGCGCATCTCAAAATAAGCACACTTGATCTCACGTACAATCTTGTTAGCGAATTGCTAGACACTGGGCTCAAAGCCGATGACATGTTCGATGGCGAGACAATTCTTCATCGCGTTTGTCAATTGAACATGACTTTCCCGAAGCAACAAGAATGGGACACACAAAGAAGATTGTGTGACGGACAGCTCGATATGGGAGGTTCCTTCTTGGAAAGAGTCCAAGAGATTGCCTCAAAGCAGAGAAAGCCCAGAATTTATTCCTGCGAGCTGAGGTACAGCGACCTGGATAACATGGCCTATGTGAGGGCTCGCTCACGGAACCTGGGTGCAACCTGCATGATGCTTTTTAAGCATGGAGCCGATCCCCGTGCAAAAGACAGGTTCGGTAGGACTGCGTATGACTATGCATGTGCGAACGGGATTGTTGAATACATTCCTATTGATTGGTCGTGATGAAGAAAATTGACTTTGGAGCATAGCTAAATTTAGCAGGGAAATGGTCAAGGCAGCATATAGACGGTTTAATCTTTTTTTAACATACAAAACACCATATTAATTTGAAATGCACGTTTGTTCAAGCAACTTGCACCATCGATCTGTTAAAAGGGCATAGCAATGGTGTTGCACGGATCATGTCCTTTGTCACGCGCTGGCATGGTTCAGATGTCGGAACTCAAGCCTACCAACAATAATGTTCATATTTACAAATAATACAATCACTATCTATCATAACAAGATGTTTCATTCGTGCCTCGTAACACAGTCATAAGATACCTAAAACGCCCCATTCGTGACAACGCTATAAACGACATCTGCTTCGAGCTGCAACTTGCTGCATGCTAGACATTTCATTCTAGCTACATCACAGTGCAGCAGCACCAATCGTCGTCATCGTCATCGTCATCGTCATAATCACGTCGTTTCTTCTTCTTCTTCTTCTTCTTCTTTTTGGTTTCCTGGGGGTAATCTGCTACAGCATTAGATGTTTTGTCTGAGAGGTTTTTGGGAAAAGATGGACTTACGTGTTGCGCAATAAGGGAGAAGTTCGCCTCCATGTACCACTTTTGTCATGGGACACTCATATACCCAACATTTATCTACCAAGTTCAAATCAGCGAATTTGTTTCTCAGCGTATCGGTGTAATGGCGAGGAAGACTCACGAAGTTGGCACCTCGCAGCGCCGTGAAAGGCCACTGGTTGCTTGCAGGATTGCCAAGCATTGCATGTGTCTACATTATTTCTATAATGTCAGCTCATTGTTGATATGAATTTGGTGTGGGTGATCGACTTACGCATCTCACAATACCAACTGCCTGCATCTCGATGATATCCACAACCTGCAAATTGACAATTGTACATTGTGTAGATATTGATTTAGTTAATATGATATAAAGAAATAAAAGCAAATAGTAAAGGTGCGCTTGGAATGTTTTATAATTAAGCATGAGAAGCAGTTGGGTTACGCGTAAAACAGAAATCAGGCGAGGTAGTAGGCCTCGTTTGTGTGTATTTGTTGCGACTTTAGTTTCAGCTTTCAGGATGATTGGTTCTATTCGCTTGACGCAGGGCGCTTGTATGCAGGGTGTTGCTATCTAAGCGCCAGGAAGCACACTGCCTACGCAGTGGATTGTATTGAGGATGTATGAATACTTTACGCTTAACAGAGGGTGAGTGCAACACAAAGTACTTCTACTTGTGTGTCGATGTAGGGATCAATTTCCACCTCGGATGAGCCCATAATAGCGATGGGTCTTTCAGGCTGAATTAATCTTATTCCTCTGGTGCAAGTTGGTTCTGTAAATAGTTCAATTCTGGCCCCCACGACCCGCCTGTGTTGGTTCGATTCTAGTCGATCCACTGAGAATTGACAGCGGAACAGGGGGGGTGGATGATGTGACCGGGCAAGTGGATCATCCAGACAGGCTTTGAGAAGGTGATGAAAACACCGGGAGAGAGTTAGTTGATGCATTTTCAAGTTGGTCGGAAAAGTAGGGGCGACTGGCCGTCTCCAGGCACCTAACCCTCAAAGACACTTGAGTTGTGTTGAAGCATCCAAGAGGAACAATGAGGGCCGCATCATCAAATTGCAGCAAATCGCATCCCCCTTGATCCAAATCTCGGTCTTTTGCCTTATCTTCAGGTTCATACGTGATTTTAGTTTCTTCAGTCTCCAGCCTTAGCCCAGCACTACCAAGTGCTGGGTTGCAGTTGGGAACGATATTTCATTGAAACCTCTGTCACGGAATGAGGATTCTCTGAATGGATGAGGGCTTCAGTACGTGATATGAGTGCGATTGGATCTGGTCCATCTCATCCCCTGTTACTGAGTCCTTTAGCCTGAGATCTGTTAAGCTTTGCTGATAGGCAGGCCCCAACGAAAGCGCTGCAAGTCTCGGCTAGGCGAAGAACGACCCTTCTCGTCTCGTTGTAACTGGTCCCAGCCCCGGGGCTCCTTTTTTCAACCCCCTCCTCAAAGTAGCCTTAAAACTTGTGGCAGGATCAACGGTGCAGCATTGTTTTGATATTCAACAAACGCCTCCTGGATGATAGCCTACATGATCTTGAGGTGCTTGTCGCTCTTTTCATATTAGATTGCACGATCGAATTCATAAAGTACAGGTTTATCATCAGCAACATTTACAGAAGCAGGTTTTACTTGAGCTACTAGTTACAAAGGACGGTTGCTACGAAAATCACGAATCTAATTAGGACCCACGTCGGTGAGGCGGCCATCAGGAAGTCCACGCTGGAAGACACAGCCTCCAATCCGGTCTCGTGCCTCCGGAATACTTACATTGAAACCATTCTGAGGAGGGGACATGTACGCAGCTAGGCCTTGACGCATTCCGTGCCAGCGACGGCCATATGACGCAGCAATATGCTCAACCAAGCAGGTTTCGATCAGATGTATATCCGAGCCTGGCAAGTGACTATCGTCTATTCTGGCTGATTGCGGCAGAATGAAGAATGGAATCCTAAAGCGGAATTGGAAAGTTGCTTTCGGGACCCGTTTGGCTTCCGTACCCGTCTTGACAAAGACTCCGCCGGACCGACGGGATGCTTTGAGAGGCCTAGCCATGTAGTCATGTATCCTCCAAACGGCTAGAAAATCAAGCCATGATGAATAAATGACGAATGGCAAGGCCGGCTTTACGAGTCCACCCTTGCAAATTTCGCAAACTACCCCGCGAACCTTGTTGTCTGGTAAGGTTTAGGGGCTTTTTGTGAGTTTGGTTGAAAGCGGAAACCCCGCACAAGAAGACTGAGGGTCGACGCCGTAAAGTGTATTGATGCAGAATCACCATGATCATAGTCTGTAGTTGCATCATTGATGTGTTGGCCTGATATCCTCCTGTCAGCGTACAAATAGAGCCTTTTGTTTGAGCCACGACGTGAATCAAAGACCAAAAGCAAATATAGCTAAATCGGCTTGATTAGATTTCACAATGGGTCGTCCTGTGGTCGTTGTTATCGGCACTGGAGGCATGGGCATCTCGATAGCTCGCCGCCTCGGCACCGGTCGACGACTGGTCCTCGCCGACTTCTCTACTGCTTCTCTCGACAATGCTCGCGAATCTTTGGGAAGGGATGGCCACGACATCAGCTATCATCAGGTTGACGTATCGGACTACAAATCCGTCGAGGACCTAGCTCGCACCGCAGCCGAAGCAGGAATCCTCGACAGCATCATCCACACTGCCGGAGTTGCGGGGGCCACATCCAGCACCAGACAGATTTACGAGATCGATCTTCTCGGCACAGCAAACGTCATGGATGCTTTTCTGCCCCACGTGTCCCCGGGGACGTCCATGGTTTGCATCTCCAGCATGGCGGGCCACTCCATGCCCTTTTCGCCCGAGCTCGAGCGGCATCTGGCCACGGCGCCGCGGGACCAGCTTCTGCAGCACAAGGACATAGACTTGGACGCGGACCACGCCTTATCTCCGTACGCTCTGTCAAAGCGTGGCAATCAGGTGCGTGTCCAGTCTGTCGCTCGTGTCTGGGGAGAAAAGGGCGCGCGAATCAACAGCGTTAGCCCAGGTCTGATTTCCACTGCCATGGGACACCGGGAGCTCAACGGGCCGCACGCTGCGCAGGTTGGCGCCATGATTGGGCTGTCAGCAGCCAAGAGGATCGGTACGCCAGAGGATATCACCAATGCCGTGGCGTTCCTCTGCAGCCCGGACTCTTCGTTCATCACTGGCACTGACATCATCGTTGATGGCGGGGTTACTGCCAGAGTGCGCTGGGATGATGAGGCCAAGCTTATATGAGAGGAGGTGAGAGACCCCTGAAGAGTTTTCTGTCATATATAGTATTGATTGTAAGTGGGCTTGAATGGACAAGGATGTAATGGGAAACTCGCGTTTGAGCAGAATGACACTTTTAATGGAAGCTGGACTTGGATCACGACTTGAGTAATGTTCAACGAAAGCTGCGAGGGACAGTTGTCCGTACTTATACAATTAATTTATTATGTGTTTCTTATTATCATTACGTCGTTATACATGGCAAGGCCATCAACTCGTGCTTTCCGATCTCGAGCTCTTCCAATCCATTTCTCTCAGCTCAACCAGTTGAACCTCGTCAATGCTTGGTGGGTTCGGGCTGAAAATGTTTGGACGACTGGCTCTGTACGAAGGTGTCCGTTGTTGGTGACGCACCTCGACACTCAAGTGTGCGCTCTTGGCCGATCTAATGTTGGTCCTGATTCCCTCCGAGTTTGTGGCGCCGCTGTCTCCAGTCCTTCGTATGGTGCCAAACGTGCTGGCAAAGAAGTGGGCAAAGAGCATGCGAATGGCCGGCATGCACGCGCATATAATGCCGATGTCTATTTCGAGAAGCGACCACTGCGCAACCGGCAGGTAATCCCACGTGGGGTTCTCGTCGTTGGATCCGAAGGCTAGAACGCTGCGGAAGCGTAGGATAGAAACGATTGTGACACTGCAGAGAATGAATTAGAGGAAAACCCGCATGCAAAAGGGGGGACCGGGCCAAGCCTTACAAAGTTCCCACGCAAAACATCATGGCAACGCCAATCTTCTTCTTCCAATCCAGGTTCAGCGTTCTGAGCTGCGATAGCGGGATGGCCAGCATCCAAACATCCACCCCAATGCTGATGACCGCGTTGGAAACGCTGATAGCGTTGAGATCTGCGCAGTGTCCTTCGTGTTCCCCACCCCACTGCTCCCAAAAGTAGTTGATTGGGTGACAAACAAATATGGTGACAAAGGTGTAGGCGATGCCGAATAATATGTTGAAGATGATGGTCCCCCACAAGAGGTAGCGCACTGATCGAGTTGGGAAAATCCTCAGGTAGAAGAGGAGGAGCGAGATTTTGAGGAAGGTAATTTGGGTAAAGTATAGAATCGCTGAGATTTGAAAGTATCTCAAGAAGGTCGTGATTTGGCTCGGTGTGAGGGTGTATATGTCGCGACCGAATCCGCTGCGGATCAAGCCTCGGATGTGAAATATCGAGTTTGCAAGAACGCTGAGGAGGGTGGCGACGATGACCCAGTCGTCGGCTCCGAGGCCTATCCTTAGTACGTGTTTGTAGATGACTCGTTGGAGAACACAGAGGCTGGAAATGACGAGTAGCGCAATGGTTAATCCTTGGTAGCTTTGTGATCTGTCTCGAACAGGAAACCCGCAAAGCGACATGGTCAGGTTTTGGGTATCTACAATTGTACGATCAGTGGAATTTTCTAGAGACCGCAGCGCAGACTAAAACCTACAAAGTGCTTCTTTGATGCTACAGGCACCTCTCACACACACTGTCACTTCCGTTGTCAAGGGCTTGTCTGTACACAAACACGTCTGATTCGTGATTGAACATGCCGATTCGGGAATTGCTGTCGTAAAGCAGTCCAACTGAATACAAAAGTCAGCGATGGCCTGCCGGCCTGCCTGCCTGCCTGGAGGATTCTGGTGGCCTGCCGAGGGTACTTACAGCACACTTCGGGACCTGATTGATAGCATCTAGGAGTGATGCTTGTGCTGCTACGACTGGCAAGGCCGTGAGGCCAAGCAACCAGTACAACCTCGGCCATGGTTGCATATTGAACGCGGATACTAAGCCGCCACCAAACGGACTGATGGAGCGTGGCTGATTGCGACAAGTCACATTCGTTCCAGATGAAACGAAGAAAAAGGGCAAAATCCGGGAATGGTTGAAAGATATTTAACAAGGCCGTTGGATTTTGCACAGACTTTCGGTTGGACGCTGGCTTGTAACAAATGGCAGGGTAAGGGGAGAAAAAACGCCGAAATACAGCCACGATTGGGGTAGGTGGTTAGTGAATAAACTTAGCTTGCCTGCTCATGCTGTCTGAGCTTTGATAAGTAAGAGGGCGGCTAGGTAGAAGATCGGCCAAGGTGGAAACGGCTCCGGCCTTATGTCGTGCTGGGGACATGGTTTGAACGGTTCTACTACTACTCCCTCCTCAACAATGGACTGAAATTCCACCTGGATCGACGCTAGGATATATACATATAACACACCCAGGGACTTTGGAAACAGCCATACGGATACGCGATTATGCTGTGGCCAGATCACGGACGAAGAAGCTGAACAGTGACCCTGGGTGTACGTGGGGAGGGAGGGGAGGGAGTGTGGGCTCAATGGCTCAGGTCTGATCGCGATTCAAGTGCCGTGGAGCGAGCTTTCCTTGATACTCACTAAAGCGCGGCAGAAGCTGCAGGGTCCTGAGAGGCTACCACCAAGGACCAAGGGGGGGGGGAGACAGGGCCAGTTTGGTTTCGTTTTAGCCCCAAGAACTCGGTCGAGCAGACTAATTGGCAGTGGAGTCGTACCGCCGATCAGCGGCGACTATGGCATAGCTCAGGGCTGCTCAGTATCTGCATCATCATCACGTAGCTTTGACATGTTGACACTTTGACACCTACACGTGGGTTCCGGAGCAGTAAGCGAGGGGCCCACGCGAGTCGTACCAATGTAACCATTTCACTTTGGCCATGTCGTGTGCTCCGGATGCGGGGAGCAATTCGCCCATCTCCACCCGGATCGACATGCGCATCGGCAGCTCGACAGTGGGTCAAGCGCTCAGGCCTTGTGCTGAAGATTTCGGCGCCTCCTTGTTGTGCCTGTGTTTCTGCCTTCCTCCGGCTGCGGGGATGGTTGGGATTAATGAAAGGGCGACGGATGGCCCGTCTCGATGACGGCGCTTGTGGCGCCCATTGGTCTGGGTGTCGAACTCCCATCAGCCCGTTCAAGCCCTTACCCATGCCACTTACTACTGCACCATGACTCCTCCCCTTCGTCCAGGGAACTAGGGGCCGTGTTGCAGCTTCTCAGCCTAGTCAGATTCTGCGCCGTGGCTGAGTAGTAAAACACACTATGTGCTTTAGAAATGCGCAGAAGCTTTCACATTTTATGACACTGCCTTCTCCACCGCATCACTCCATATGTTTTCGTGAGAAGAGGAATGGGAATGCAAGATGATGGTGATAGTGGTACACTGAGAAGCGAGGGCGACATCTTCCCCCCTTTCATCTTATCCCAATTGATGAACACGAGTTCTTTTGTGGAGAAGCAAAGCCGTGCTAAAGAAAGCCCTAGAAACTTGAGGCCGATCTATGCCGTTATTTATTCCCATTGTATCCGTGTGTGTGTGTGTGCGTGTGTGTGACGCCATCGGCTTTCATTGACTCGTGTCTTGTGCCGACAGCCTAGGGTTAGACTCGGTAGTCCGTTTGATCAAAGAAATCTCCTAAGGAAGCTTCAGGAACAAGTAACGTGTTTGGCCTGCCCGCCAATCTTGACGCTAGCTCCGTCCAAAAGCCGCCAAGAACAGCTACAGGCGCCACACTAAATTTTGAAATGAATCGTTGCACCGACGGCGTTGGCGCTGGGTTGCGTTCCTTGGCATTTGTTCTTTAAAAAAAGAAAGGAAGGGAAAAAAGCCAAGGATCTTGGGATCTAGCCGCGAGTTGCTAACCCGATAGATAATCCCGTCACTTTAGTGGAGAAGCGATCGGCTAGCTCGGATACTGTGATGCGAACGATTGAGCAGCAGAACCGCCTGTCTGTTGATAGCATGCTCATCATGCTAATCCCGCAACTGCACAAGTTAACAATGGCTTCAAACTAATTGTCGAGTCACATGTTGGAGCCACCACCGTGCTGCGTTAGTTGCGAGGTTGATGCATGGAAAGCGGGCATCTCGGAGAATTTACCATTCTCGTTTGAGGGTAATGATAGGGATGCTATCGTTATGGGTCATTGAGTTTTATTCCTCGTCCAAAGTTGAGTACAAATTCAAACCGGGCTTGGCCCAAGTACAGCCTCACACCTGGGCAAACAAGCACGCACGGCGAATCGAGCACACTCGTCCTCGCTCGGCATTGAATTCCGTTTCAGAAATCAGCGGCCTCGCAAACTTTAGTTAACGGCTCAGATTGGGAAATGCATGCTAATTTCCCTCTATATAAGTGTATGCGCTGGTTTCAGGGGGAAGGCGTTCGTGGTAGTCTGCATATCGCAAGCCCCGTGGAATCCGTGGGGCCCCTCGGGGTTGGTCATGTGCTCGCATCAGCCTCTCAGATTTGAGAAAAATGAAGAGGCTGGCTTGGAGGACACAAAGGATTTATGAAATGGAATCCTTGACATAAAATTATATTGTGGTTTTGTAAGAAAGCGGTGTTTGGTGCTTCGTTAAGTCATCTATAGTGAATATCACGAGACTCGAAGCTTGGTGTAGGCATCTGGCAACAAAAGAAAAGCCCAATCCTGGTAAGCAAAGGTACACTCGGTAAACGCTTGCCCACAATTTCATCCCCATTTTTTTGTGGATGATTTATAAACGTAATTGATTTAAGGGATTATTGGGATCGTTGTCCTCGCTTCGATATGCAAAGCTTATTTATTGCCGAGGGCACCATTCAGACACTTTTGTGGATCGAAGATATGGAAGCAGGAGAATGGGATCCAACATTCAGCACAATGAGAAGTACTTTCATCTTACGCGTATTCACATCCACACGGACGAACTTTTGTGCAAGAGCATTGAAAATGTATTTTTTTCAAGGGTAGTTTTAGTGTTGCTATCAACTGATTCAATCAGCTGACCTATCGTGACTTCCCACACATCCTCTCTGGCCTTGATGACTAACACACTAAACATCTTTCCCATCAAAGGTCAACCGAGAGTATGAAACAAGTGTCGTACCCTGCCATCCTTTCAGTTCTGCCGACATTTCTCACGAGCCCTTATCGTTTCACGACGCCAACCAGCCGACCAAGTAACCCGATTTCTCAGATTTCTTCCTTGAACTTGACGAACGCCGCACCGCTACCTATTAAAAACCCAACTTTCATCGCAAACCCATCGCTTTATTTTCAAATAGTCACCACGCCAGACCTACCATAACAACATGAGCGACAAAACCTTCACTATCTTCTCAAATCTCCCATAGGAGATGAGGCACCAGATTTGGAAGGTCGCAGCCCAACCGATCAGCGTGTCTATGGGACGCGGGTGTGTGGGTGGCTCACAAGGAATCTTGTCAAGTCATTACAAGCCGCTCGAACAAGATTGAGGGTGCATCATGATGTTACCAAATCGCTGATGGAACTGCGTTGGTATAGAAAAAGGCCGAGCAAGGGAAACATGGCCCAAAAGAGCAAGCATTATATCAGTTTCCATTGACAGGAGACGATCTTTCAGACACATAAACCTGCCTTGGCTACGGTCCAGTGCTCGCCCATGACCCAGACCAATCGGGCGGCACTGCACGGCACTGTACACCACCGCTATCCAACCGAGCAACCGCACACACAAAAAGAATCATGTAGTAAGTGCGGCTCTCGTGACGTCAGTCAACGACCCGCGGTTCACCAAACAAGTCAGATCTCCAATCTTCTTGAGAACGCGAGGAGTAAGACTGAAGTGACAGTCTTCATTTCGCCTGAGTTCGAAGGGTGGTATGATGCAAGTGAGAATAGTGGATTTGTTTGTCAAAGAAGCACGTGGAGATTCATCAGACGTTGGGTCGAGGAAAGTCATAGATGTAGGTTGGCTTGTCATGAAAACGATACTCCTTTTTGACAGTTTATGTCACTGCATTGATTCCCAACTAATATTACCAGCAAGTGTTCCATTGGTAAAACCCAAAAATCACATGGATATACTCAAAATTCGTCACCAGAAACTCTGCAGTGTTGAGGTGTTGTGTTTGAAATGAGAGCTAGGTGGTGTTTCTAAGCCCAGAATTTTGTGGTTTTTCATGGCTGCGAACTAGCCCACGATAGTGAAGCTCGAGTTTTGTGCTGAGGAATCTGTCGCACTGTCTCCCCTGAGTGACTGGTGGATTTCAGTCACCAATTAGACAATGAAGAAAGAGACATAAGCCGCAATGATCTTAGGTGAGAGGGAGTCTTAGTCAAAGCGCATGCTAGCCGCGAACTCTAATACTCGAAGGGTCAACCTCACAGCAAGACTGTACCTGAACTATATCCGGTGAGTCATTCTTCTAAGGACCTTTTCCTAGGATACAAACACATGTTGTTGCCAGTGCTGTAGCTGCATGTGCTCCAACATACAATATTATCCTTACATGATTGCCAGTTCGACACTCCGTTGCATGGAACTCTGGCAGAAAGTCACACATCTTCGGCATTGTTGGTCACACATCCATCAAAAGCGACAGACACCATGCCAACCAGTCGGGTGTGTTACCAGTAGCTTTGAATGGCAATGCAGGGGCGCCATTGCGACACTGTCTCGCCCATCTTGTTTGCAACTATGGGATTCCCCAGAACCCCGCCAAAACCCCGAACCCCGGATTCAGCTGTGGAGCAGCCACCAATCGGGCAATCTCGGGGGTTGAAGGTCCAAGGTGAAGTAGGTCCGGGCATCCTCACCACGGAACCCGAGCTCCACGCGGCCTGGTGATTGGCCCGGTTTCTCAACAAGATGCCTCGATTTCTCGATGGTGGCTTCGACCAGCCCATGGATTGGCAGGTGAACGGGACATCTCGGGGACTCCTCGGGGTCAAGCCGTCGGTAGCCGGACATGCCCCTGCCGGCGCCATCTCGCGGGTGGGTCTGGAAAAGCCACGGCCCACCTCCATCTCAAGATGAAGGGTGTTGTTGAGGTAGGATTCGGTATCAAGGAATCTCGACAAACGGAGGGACATTGACTGCCTTGGTACTTCATATGAGGCAGTGAATCAAAATCTTTCTTGATGTGTAGCATGCGAATGCGCTCACAATTGTTTGTATGCTCCCCGTTTTCTTTCGTCAGTAAGAGCTAAATCACTTACACGGAGAATATGTTGAGACGATACGTAGTTCTCATCAAAACACACCTGAGATAACCCGGCATCCCTCCCGACCCGAACTTCAGACCAATTGAGAAGTGCGGTCAAGTAGAGTTCCGTCAGTAAGCCATGGATGCATCGTTTTCCAACATGGTGGGAGCTAAAATGGCGAGCAACGTCGTGGACGAACGGAGATAGGATGCCGAGCTCCAAGTCAGGGGCACACACGCGCTATGCCAACCTAACCCGTTGTCTCAGCCATGAGTAAGCTCTGCAGTGCTAGTCGTTTTATTTTGGAAACCTAGGTTGACTCATCATGTATGCACATCGGATTGTTACGGAGCGCCTTGGTGTTGGTTGGGCGCCGATCCATCTTTGGGATAGCGAACTTCCCCCCCTCCCCCCTCAACATTACGTACATCTTCTGAGCAAGGGGCCATAGATTCATGAGGGGGGTATTTATAGACCTGGACTCCGGTTCTTTCCTTGACTGTCAAACCTCCCCGGAGCAACAGAAATCAAAAAAATGACTGATGTCCAGAGCGTCAAGACTCAGCTCGGCTGTACCTGGCAGCACTTTGCCGCAGACCTGGCTTCGGCCGCGTTGGCTGCCGCTCTGGTATCACCTTGGGTGAAAGCAATTGATGCGTATGCTATGCTGCATTTGCTACCGCTCCTCTTTTTGTTGATAACATGACAGTGTAATGCTAACGTACCTCGTCTTGCTATCGAACAGGGTCATTGTGCACAAGACTGCCACGGGTGCGTCTTGGAAATCATGCCTCAACTGGGCCTCTCTGCCCAGAAAGCCTCTGATTGGAAGCCTCTTCCCGGCCCTCATCTATTTCGGTACCTTTGCGACTGCGAACCTGTTCGACTCCTTCTACGCCTGCAACAACAACCTGGACCCGACGACGGTATCTTCCACCACGACCAAGTTCCTCGCCACGACGCTCATCAGCACTTGGCTGGGTATATACAAGGACGGTTACTATGCCAAAGCATTCGGCACCATGAGTCGAGCCTCTCCGGTTCCAGCTTGGAGTTACGCACTGTTCACTGCCCGTGATGCTATCACCATCTTCGCATCGTTCAACGTCCCAGCCCTGCTGGCCCCGCACCTGTCCCAGCTTTCTCTGGCCAGCGAAAGCCCGTTCCGCTCTCTCATCGGTTCAGACTCGACCAGCTTGAAGACGGCGCAGGTCGTCATACCGGTAGCCACGCAAATCCTCAGCACGCCCGTCCACCTGCTCGGCCTCGACTTTTACAACCGCCGAAGCAAGCTCTCAGTCCTGCAGCGCCTGAACCAGATTCGATCCCACGCGCCCCTCGCCATCTCTCTGCGCATGACCCGGGTCCTGCCCGTGTTTGGCCTGGGAAACATGGCGAACACGTGCTTTCGAAACTCCATGCTGGCTGATTTGCTGTGAGATGCTGCGGCTTGGTGACCCTTTTGAAATTTAAATTGCGATAGGTGCGATAACTAGTTGAAATATTAAGCTTTGTTCGTATTCGTTTCCAAATTGCACATGTGTGTGTGTGTGTGTGTGTGTGGCGCAAAGATATCGCACTGTACTATGGGAAATGATACGCACGCAGTTAGGCCCATCAGTAGAAAGCATGATAAATCAGACCTCCCTAGTACTGAGATCGCTGAAGTTAAAGTTTCTCTTTCAAATAACCCCCAAAAGATGAGCGAGCGACGTATTGTTGCGGTTGCATGGCCCGGTCCCACGCACTACTCCTACCGTGGGTTGTAAACTGATCTGATTTCTTAGCATTCGTACTTAATATCTTAAAAATGAATTTTACTAAAGCAAGTACTAAATACTTCAACGTTAGTCCCTAGTGCCCCAATCAATGTCACTATTTTTGCAGCCCAACTCTTACCCTCGAAACTCTTTGATCTAATCAGCATCCCATGTCAATAGCAGCATGGGAATTATATACATCCATCTCTTTTTTTTATTCGTTCCTTCACCTAGGGTCATGTTCTTTTATGTTACAATCATGAACATGTTCTTGATCAGATGCTCACTAACATGAGGAGTGGGCCATCATGAGAACGATGGCATAATATATTATACTAAATCGAAGCTTACTGTGAAGAAAATGCTAAGTTTATGTGCACATCTATTGTAGCTGAGGTGGGAGCAACTATGCATCTGCATTTTTCAAAGTGCAAGAACGAAAACTATATCAAACCAACCAACACAGCTCATCGCATGCTTCCTTGCAAGAAAAGAGAGCGCAGATTTCCCCGAGCTGGTAAAATTTCGACGCCTTTTTTTTTCTAAATACATCAAGTCCCATTGAACCATTATTCTTCTCATGCACGTAAAAAAACGCCCCCTCCTTTCTCAGGGTAATGAGGCCGTCACACGAGTTTAAAAGCACAATTGCCGGTTCACTTGATTCCAGGATTCACATTTCAGCACATCTTAGGAAAGTAATATTATGCATTGTACCTCATTGCTTCCAATTCATACATTACGATGTGCGCTCGTGCTTCAACTTATCAGGCTCATTCTACCCTTAGTTTCAGAAGGACCCTTGGCTGGATGATACAGATAGACTTCAGGGCCATTCTCTCTCAAATATTATTCGATGATCAATCGATATGAAAGTCCAAGTTGATCACCTTCCATGTTTAAAGTAGAGTTCGTAGATCCCCCGCAGAGTGTGTTCTAACTAACTCGGAATAGAAATCAATTACCAGCAACTTCACACCTCATCCCCCAGGACCAAGAATGGTTTATTTGAATTATGTCTCTTACTTGTTCCGCAATTGAATTGTCAGATTTGCATTATTATTATAGATCTAAGCGTATAATATTGATGATATGTACAGTCAAGGACGGCATCTTTCAACAGGCGCAACAATTGCGACAACTAGCAGAGGTAGCTAATCAGCAAACCGATCAGCAAGCCGATCACGAGGGACGAGATTGAAAGAGGTATGGTCTTGTTAATCCCTGAGATCGCCAGTCACTTTGAGAGAGTCGCTGGGTCTGAATCACAAGACCAGATCCTATTTCTAATCCACTGGGTCGTTGCATCGCTAAGTGATGGCAAGCCACGTCCGCCATGACGTACGTGACAGAACGAAACGTCAGCCGCATCGCCAGCCAAGGCCAGCAGCGGTCCAATGCGGTGACCGGATCCGCCGGCCCGTGTGCCAGGCTACTGCACGCATTGAAGCATTGGAAATCAAGAGTCCATTTCCCGTGTTAGGCTGGTGTATCAACCGACAATCGGGTTCTAGGCCTCGTAGCTGAGGCATTGCGGGTTTTACAACAGCCCCAAGGGCTCTCGTTTAGAGTCCTAAAAAACGATAGCTCATAGTGGTTTCTCCGCTTCGCTACCCAGAATAGCCTATTTTTCAACCGGTAGCTCATAATTAGCAGCATCACCCATGATTAAGTCCGCTTCGGGGAGGCTTGAGGCCAGCACGCCCTCCTTGCCTGCCGCACACACATTGTGGATTGTGGAGTCGCCATGCTATGGCAACATAAATGCCGTCTATCTCCCACCCGTATCTTTCGGTTTGATCACGACCGGTATCACGACTTCATGACGCACAAGGTTCCCTCGAGAATGGTCATTCTACGTCGCCGCCGGCCCAAGGGATGGGCTATGCGAATGAATGTAACGAGGCGAGACGGCCGTCGGCCAGGGAGCGAATGACAACAGTGATAACCGGCCATATCCGACAAAATCCGACTCAAGCCATTGCCATTCGCCAAAGGCTATTCCGCCTTTTCCAACAATACGCTCTCCCGTCGACCACGAGGCCTCGGCCAGCGTTGCACTCCGGCTAGCTCCAACGCTATCAAGACATTGATACCTTCGCATGCTGCACAGTGCAACCAGCGGATTGGCAGGGTGCAGTGACGGGATGGAGGGTGAGACTGTGAAGGCAACCGGGCGGGCAGGATTTCGTGGTTCGCCAATGGGTCAACGGCTCCGGCTCGGCGATTGTCGGAGCAGTCTCGCACGGCAAGCCAGTCAACCAAGTGAGGCTAGACGGTAAGGCGGGCCGGCGCGGGAGCGTCGCGGTGGGGGAGAGGCAAAGTTTAGCAGCCCGCCCCAAATTACAAGAACTGACAATGCAGGGCGGCCGGGGGAAGCCACCATACCCATAACCATCCCATAGTGCTGGCGCCGTGGCCGTGGGTGAGGCTCCAGATGCTCGGGGCTCGAGACCGGAGGCTGGCGGCTGTGGGCAGAGTCGCGACACACGACTCTCGACGACGCCGTGCCACGCTGATGGTTGCGGTTGGGAGCAAATTGCGGCCTGATGAAGCCAGAGCGGGCCTCATCAGACACAGAAGGCTCTCAGCCAGAGACATGGTTGGGTGGCGGCGCAGCATCGGTGGTGTCGCTGGCCAGCCAAAGCAATATGATGCTGGCGCGCCAGTGTGTTGATCACATGGATCATGGCCCTACCTTGCACCGGTGGCCGCATCGGGCAATTGACGGCCTAGGATGCTCCGGCGCATGCATCGAGCTTTTGGGCGACCATAAAACATCGGCATCGCAGTCACCTGGGCAGGAGTTGCGCTGCACCAGGCGGCCAGCTATTGGCGTGCTCCGGCCAGTCGCAGCGTATCGAGGCTGGACGTGCGGGGTTGCCTTGAAAGTGCAGAGCAGAATGCACTTGCCTTGGAGGATTGAAGACCAATCCTCTGCTGACAAAGAAGGAGTTGGAGTCATTGGGACCTAATGTAGATGCACCATCGCCCGACGTTCGATTTTGTCAAAAGGTTGGCTAACTCCATCCCACACGAGCGGCGAGCCGCCTCGCTTTCGTTTTCTCTCTCCTCGCCAGACCACCACCCTTTACACCACCCAGCACACCCATTACCCTTTTTGACAAGAGGCTCAAACGAGCCCACAATTATTGTGTCTTTTTGTTTTTCTTTTGTGCCACCCGTAGTTCTCTCGCACGAGGGGAGAGGAAACCCGCCTGGCCAAATCCCTCGGGTCCGCCCCAGTTCCCGCCCGCGCATCTCAAATGACGGCACCACTGGCATCTTGTAACCACCAAACCTCCAACATCCCGCCCTCCTCTTCCCCTTCTTCTTCTTCTTCCTCTTCTTCTGCATTCTGTTCCACCCCCTTCTCATCGCCTGCTGGACCTGAGAATCGGGTCTCGATATGCTCTCGAATGTCTCTTTCTCTCAAATCGCTAGGCGAGCACGCCGAATCGCCCACTCTCGCCTCCCATGCATCCGCATATAGTTCACACTCGCCCTCTTCCGCTCTTACGCCCACTCCCCGCGATGGCAACAGTTCCACCACAAGCATGTCCGATCCCAACATGGGCTTCTCCAGCTGGGGAGCATACCACCAGGTCCCCGCCACCTTTCAGTGGCAGAACCCCTTCATGAATGACATTAACGAGAGCCTCGACGTTAACACATGGCTTCCGGGTTCGGGAAACCTGGCCGAAGACACCAACGTTGCCATATCATGGAAGTCGGCCCACGCGAGAACTCCCGAAATCAACGGAGTTCTGGACATGGTAGAGACTCTTATTCCACACTCGTCGGCCACAGTAAACATGGAATCAGGTGGCAGCGCCCCCGTACATTCTACTACGAAAGGGAAAAGACCTCGGTCGCAGCAAGGACATGATGACAGCAACGAGGGCGAGTCTCAGGCTCGAAAGAGAAACGCCCCTCACGTTACTACCGCGCAGAATAGGCTTCCCCAGACGCCGCTCGCTCGTCCTCACAGAATCCCATGGGAAGTCCGAGACCTTACCGACGAAGATTTCGAGTATTCATGCGAGTGGTGCCCGTTCTTCATACACCAGCCGTTCAAGTACGATTCCAAGCCTTGGAACTCATGCTCCAAGCAACGTGCCGAGTCATCCCACATCGTCACCCACATCGTCGCCGATCACGGCATCATCAGAGGGCACAACACCAAACGGTCAACTCAGCGATACCTCACCCAGTGTGCCCAGAATAACGACGAAATAAAGGGGAAGCTAGAATGTACTCATTGCCAGGAAGTCCAAAACTGGACAGAAGAAGATCAATACGATCCACGCCATGCCGGCAAGTCTGTGTGTCTGAGGTGCTATGAGGAGCTGCCAAACAAGAAGGCGCTGTTTAACCACCTCCAGGAGCGAAGTATCTGCCTGTACAGAGAGGACTTACCGATGAGGAGGAAGTCCAGGATTCTGTACAGCGCCTTCTGCTCCTCGTCCGATGTTCCCAGGTTCCGCCCGCCGCCTGAGACGGCGGCTCCCCGAGACGGTGCCCGCAAGCGCAATATGAAGAGTAACAATCAGCCTCGATCAACTAACAAAACCGCAACCCAAAACCACGCCCAGATCCATGCAGCGCAGTCAGTTATTTCCCCTAGCCCTCGGTCTAATACGCAGACCGTTCGACAGGCCCCGCGGCAACGTCAGCAACTGCAACAGCAACCGCAACCGCAACAGCCCGCGCAGCAACCTATCCAACCACCTTCAACACAGCAACCTCTGTGGTCTCCCTCCGCCCTCTCTTCTGGTTCTATTTCTCAGACTGTTGTCAAGTCCGAATATGCCGGAGATTTTTCAGGAAACTACTACCCACAAACCAGAAATCAGCCCCAGCCCCAGCCCCAGCCTCCAAGGCGAAGCCCATTTACACACCCCATACGACATACACCAGCTACAGTACCACCTCTTCTTATTCCTCGACAGGCTCCGCCTTCAATCTACTCCGACTACGATAATTCACCAAACTTTAACAATCATTTCGCTCCGCCTTTGCAACTAGCCCAGTCCGACTTGGGTGCCACCCCCGTCACAGCTCAACCTCAGCAACACTCGCCATCCATGCAAGTTAGCGGGCCGTTCATAGCAAAGCACCAAATCTATCCAGCAAACGACTCGGGATATGGTTCGCAGAACGGCGGGGACCCATCGCAACCCATTTTCGACGACTATCAGTATCCACAGACCTACCTCCCAATCGACGAGCACACATTTTTGTTTGGACGTTGAGGCGAACCATATCCCATAATTCACAAAAAAAAAAATTGATTCGCTTCCATGGCTTTGCTTGTTGCAGTGTCGCGCAAAGTGATCGCCATTCTTTCCCCTCTCAAAACCCAACGGCGTCCCAACTAAGCCTAACCGCCTCAACCCTCGAATCAAGGTCGAGGAAGGACGGCGGCACCGCATGTCGGCAGTGACTAGGGCAACTTCTTACAAGAAGCGACGACACACGCAGCGCTAGCTCGGTTGCAGCAGGTCACACTTTCGACTGATCCAGTGCCATTGATGCCCAAACACATAGCCATCCACACCAGATCAAAAGCGACGCACAACCCAATTGGACTTTGGTGTGTGCTAGCGGCCCGCCATGATGCACTCAGATGCGCAGCATCCGACACAGACGGCACCTAAATTTTTTTTTCTTTCCTCACGCACCCATCCACATACACACATGAGACAGACAACCAATTGGCATGAGATGGAGAACGCAAGGCTTGCTTGTGCCTCGGTGGGAAACCTGTCACAAGTGTGACGCTATGCTTCGTATCTGCACGCTAGCTGTCCAAGTGAGTTGGCCGGCTTTGGGAGTGCGAAAATTGAACCAGGGGATGTGTTGCAATGTACCAATAGTATTATTATGATGTCACGAATTGCCTTGGATGCTAGTTAGATACGAAGTATATGATAGATCAGATACCCCTCCATTAGCCCAGACCTTGTATATCAGATTAGCGAGTTAGCGGTGAGGGCCATTTTTTATTGTTATTCGACTTCGTTTTTCTGAATTGCATGGGCGGGAATATTGCGCTAGCTTACGGACAAAGTGTCAATTCTATAATTGCTTTGTTAAATTGAAGTTATTGCCCTTAATTTTGTCAGTGATGTCAAAAGTAACCAGGGGCAACAAGTCCCATGTTTTTTTTTGTTACTAAAATCAGAACCAACTAGTAGTTCATGCGAATATTCAAAAACAATGCACCAGCAAGATGATGCAAGGGTACAATGAAACAAGATTGTTTATTATCTAAGCGAAACATAGGCAGGCCTGTCAAGATCGTCAGGTTTTTTTCTTCTGTCGGGGGAACTGTAGCCGAAGTGCAGGAAAAAATGACTGGTTGTAGGGTAGATTAGGCGAGGCTTGCTGGCTTTGCGTATCCAGTCATCATCACTAACACGCACACACACACACACACACACACACACGCACACACGCACCACGACGACTACTACCTGGGGCAGCTCGAAAACAGGGCACAGCGCTTGCCTTGCTACGTGGCATCGTTTGAGAAGAGGGCTTGGCCCATCACGTTGCATGATTGCCCCCAATCACTTGCCAGGACGAACCTGCAGCCCTGGAAAAGAAAAAAAAGAAACAACGTGATGCGGCTCTGCCTCTCAAATCACCATCAGGCAAGTCAGCTGCAGGTAAGCGTGGCCGTTTGAGAAGACGTTTCCTAGCAGATTATGCCTGCGTAACCCATGAATGCTTGACGCTGTCCCACATGACCTCGTTGACTGACTGCCTGGAGCTCCCCTGACGTCAGCTCATCTGCCCATGTCGGAAGCAGGATTTTTTTTGGCGCGCAGCGACAGTGTGCGATGCATCCATCCCGGGAAAGAGAGAGATACAGAGAGGGGGGGAGGGGCAGTTGCAGGGCCAGTCGCAATGCCAGCTGGCGTCGCCGTGTAAGGGTGCCAGATTTGGTTTGTAGGGCGAGCACCAGGAGCAGGAGTAGGAGCAGGATGAGGTCTTAGGACGAGGAGAGGGGGGGGGGGGGGGGGCGGGGGGGGGGGGGGGAGGGGGGGGGGGGGGGGGCGGGGGGGGGGGGGGGAGGGGGGGGGGGGGGGGGCGGGGGGGGGGGGGGGAGGGGGGGGGGGGGGGGGCGGGGGGGGGGGGGGGAGGGGGGGGGGGGGGGGGCGGGGGGGGGGGGGGGAGGGGGGGGGGGGGGGGGCGGGGGGGGGGGGGGGAGGGGGGGGGGGGGGGGGCGGGGGGGGGGGGGGGAGGGGGGGGGGGGGGGGGCGGGGGGGGGGGGGGGAGGGGGGGGGGGGGGGGGCGGGGGGGGGGGGGGGAGGGGGGGGGGGGGGGGGCGGTGGGGCGGGGTAAGGGAGGGCACAATGACGATGTGCGCACTGGAGGGCATGTCGCACCAATGATGCAACGGCAAGCTAAATTAAAGGTGGCAATGACTGTGTGGGAGAGACGATGCGCTGGCCTCACACACTCGACCACGTTTGAGACGCTGAGGGCCAATCCGGAACCGGCCAGGCCGATTCATTTGCCGTGGGTATTTGCCCATTTAATTGCACAAACAGCAATAGGAATAGATGCACTTTAGTTGTAGCTCGTGGCCAAAACCCATTCGTCCTTGCAACCGCCAGGCTGCGTTCCATGAAAAGTGGCATAAGACAAAGCGCAGTTGCGCTCCTGTGCTTTGCAAAGTAGATAAATTTTTTTTCATCTTTCGCATGAGCCGGCAGATTAATCACTCGTAGCTGCGAGAACGCCTACGCTAGGCACGGGGAGGGGAGGGGGCGAGCTTTCAGCTCTCAAGCGCCATGGTCCAAGCAACGGAGCTATCGAGAGGAACGAGAGGGAGCTGTAGCAAAGCTGTTTGCCGATGAGAGAGGACCCTTGTGGTAGTAGCTGCTGATGGAGGGGAGCGAGAGCTCTGGACGAGGGACGCAGCCACGTGAGTGCGACCAATCGCAAATCCGGGGCGGGTAGCCGATTAGTGCTGACCCCGTGTCCGTCCTGGCTCGCCTCGCCAACGCCCGGCTTGCGACCGCTCAATCAGTCGGCGCGATGAGAACATACAGGCCCGAGCGTCGCGTCGCCCCTGGTCGCGCATGTTTGGTGACCGTTTTCCCGTCCCACGAGGCCGCTGGGATCCATGACTCGATGAGTGGCCAGCAGACCAGTTGGTGTCAAGCAAGGGTGCGCTCTCTTGAGGACGTTTCAGTTTCAACGGACGGGCCACGTACTGCACAGCAAAACATGGAACGCAGAAAGCCAAAAAGAGGAATCGCGAGGAAGGCCCTCCATCCCTCCCCCTCCAACGAGATCAGAGATCAAATAAAATGACGCAGATGGTTTTTTTTTTCCCTTCCTCTGTTCGGGTCTAGAAGGATTCCGTCTGCAGAGATGTAATTAATCAATCCTCCACACGTGCCCCGTGCCGCCGTGAGCTCCCACTCAGCGTGGCGATGAGAGCGAGACCGACTGGGGAGTAAACAAGCTTAGGCAAAAAGGACCGCGGAAGGCAAGTAAGCTTTGATGCGAAGCGGCACGAATGATCCCCAGAGGATCTGATGACTAACCCAAACCGGGGAGCTCATTTTACATGGAAATTGTGGAAGAGTTGCGCCATTGTTTGTCCGTCCGCGGCCGAGAAGTTTTTTTTTTTTCTCCGCCGAGGCCGGGGGGGGGGTC
>KV875228.1:4543910-4558398 GCA_001879505.1 Calonectria pseudoreteaudii
TAACCGAGTCGGGGGGGCTCATTTTACATGGAAATTGTGGAAGCGTTGCGCATCCGTTTGTCCGTCCGCGGCCGAAAAATTTTTTTTTTTTCTCCGCCGAGGACGGGGGGGGGATCGATCAACACTGTGACAGTCCGTTTTAGGCCTCTTCCCCAGAAGTCGGGACAGCGGAGAGGGCTGGATTACCCATACCCGTGGTCAAACAAGGTTGCTCACAGGCCACTCAAAGGGCACGGTCATGGGTGCCTCAACGGGCAAGGCGTCAGGGGTGGCGGCCCAGACAGAGGAAACGAGTGAGAGCGAAAAAGAAGCCACTGGCGAAGCGACGCAGGAACAGACAAGGGGGGTCTGATGCTTCAGGAACGGAGTCGATGTAGCTTCGCTGGGGGGACACATAGTGCCAGCCGCGGCCAATCATGGTGGGCGGCAGGGAAATTATGCAAATCTTAAACCGTCCTTTTTCTTTTTTGTGAAGCTGCTGAACCACGCGACGAGACAGGCCATGTGCGCACTCTCTGCTGGCGGGTAATTAACACACTTGGCGCGGGCCACACGGCGCAGCGTGTAATTACTCCATTGTTGCGAATGCCCCATTCAGGCGGGTGAGATGGCATTGTCAAACACAATAGCGGGACCCGTTTCTATTGACGAGCTGGCCTAGGCTGATTGCGCAGAGCTTCGCTGCAGGTCTTTAAAATTCTTTAGGCTCCATAGGCGAGCCACCATGATGTGGGTGGCCCAGTAAGGCTGCTTGGGGCCCGCCACTTTTTACTGCGGGACAGTGGTGGGTGGGCACTCTTACAAGAGCAGCAGCAGCCACCCATTTGCCTTCCTCTTGGCTCCCGTCGCCGACGGGCGGGTAAGCTGAAGCTGTTAAATTTTTTTCTCCTCATCTCGTAGCAATTGGCCTAAAGAGAAACGAGCATAGACTGGCTGCTGCTGCGCGGTGGTAGTCGGGGAGATGCACCGCACCCGCGTCGATCTCCCTTGGCAACATGCTGGAAGGGATGCAGCAGAGCTTGCATTGTGCATGCAATTAGAGCCCCTCCACCCCCTCACCTGTCCCTCCTCCTCCCCCCACCGCCATTGGCTGTTGGCCGTTGGCCGTTGACAGCATTGTATTGTCATATGTAAGACGTAGTCAGTCAAAGGCAGTGATCAACGCAATGCCAGCAAGGCCTGCGGCCAACACGGTGGTACCGCCGCCGTCCGCACCGTCTGCCACCCAACTGATACACGTAAAGAATCACCACCAACCCATCCTCAGGGGACCGGGCCGGGGCTGGGGGGTAAAGGAGGGTGAAGGGGAAGAGCGAGAGAGAGAGAGCCGGTTCGAGTGACGAGCCGCCTGATACCCGTCTCAACTGGAGCAAGCGGAAGAAGGAAAGGCCCAGGCCCTCGGAGGCGCGCAAAGTTGAAGCAGGAGAAAGAGAGACGCCATGCCACAGCGGGCAGGCGGGTACGCGCCGGCTGTACAGGGCCCGGTCGGAAGTGTGCCTGATCTTGGGCTCTTGTTAATTTCCGCGCGACATGCTGGTGTCGGGGTCCTGAAGCTGAATGTCTGGAGTTGTGTACCCCGGGGAGGGCCCGATGGCAGGTCGCCAGTACGCGACACTCTATTGCAGCGCTAGTCCTGTTTCAAGTCACAGCTACCGAGACACGCCTTGCGCTCCTGGTCACCATCTCGCCTTCCCCCGTCCCCTTCCTGGGGCCCTCTTGGCCTCTCTGGCCGCTGGCCCTTTCTTGCTGCAAGCTTGACTGGCGATTTGACGCTTGTGTCGGTTTGGGGTGTTCGGCCTGTGCCTGGCGGCACTTGGGGCCACACCACGGGGGGGCACCGCACTGGGCCCTGTTTTGGGGGGACACCCTGGTCAAGTCTCGGCCTGTTTCTACTTGTCACCCAGTAAGAAATCTTTGGTCCCTGGGCGCTCTGGGGCTAAGGAAGAGGTTGCATTTTTCCTGGTTTGGCGTGTGCCTGGCTGTTGCTTGTTGCTTGTTCCTGCTGCGCCGTTAGTCGTCGCACCGCCCCGGCCCCAGGTACTTCATGGATCCCTTCCCCCCCGAATCAGCCGTTCTTCTCTGAGATCTCTCTGCACTTCACCTTCACTACGAATAAGACTTCGTTGGCAAAGTCTACCTGCTCGTACATTCACCTTCACATCAAACCCTCCGTTTTTTAGGATACCGAGTATCCTTACCACGCTCACTACAACTCTCGCTTCGGCCTCTAACACGAGCAACCGCTCCCAAAAAATTTACAAAACTTCTTTGACGCGCGATATATCGCTGCTCGCTTTGAAAGCACTTACACCAAAACACCAATCGTTCATCGAAACCGACAGTCAAGATGCAGTTCTCTAAGCTGATCCTTGCCGCCCTCCCGGCTCTTGCTATGGCTTCTGGAGATGACACCACTACCCAGACCTCCACCACCACCCTGACCAAGACTTACAGCCTGTCCCGCGTCCACACTGTTACTGCTACCTGGACCGGCACTGGTGAGCCCACTGACAGCGCCAACGCCACCACCATCATCTCTACTCCCACTGGCACTCCTGTCTCTCACGTCACCGCCTACACCACTCCTGGTTCCGGCTCTGGCTCTGGTGGCTCTGCTGCTGGCACTGGCTCTGGTGTCGCCGCCCAGCCTACCACCACCACTGGTGCTGGTGTTGCTCTTGACGCCTCCAAGTTCGCTTTCGCTGGTGTTGCCGGTATCATTGTCGTTGCCCTGATGTAAGTCAGTGAGGCAACGGCGGTGTGGTGGAAGTTGTTGGGGGATGGGGAAGAAAGTTTTTTCTCAACTGTCAACTCTCGAACTCTTCGATGCGATCATCAACTCAAACCATTTCCTTTGTCTTTTACATAACTTTTTACTCTTGCCTATTTTGTTCGGCCATTTTCTTTTTATCTTCTTTTCTTTTTGTCCCCTCAAGGTCAAAAAGGGAAAATGGTCACAACTTCTTCGGCATAACGATGAAACGATGTCAACTTTCACGGCACAACGATATACCCCCCCTAGCTGCGAGGGTGGCTTTGAGCCGTCTCAGCACGTATAACCTCTGCTTCACCTGACGAGCCCAATCATTTGGTTTTTTTTTTGCATTGGCTCTGCCTCGATAGAGAGCTTTGACCGCGGCCTTTTCGTTCCATCGCGAGCAAAATATACCCGCTCCTAGTCGACAAACACCTCGCGGGTTTCAACATGTAATGTTTCAATTCATCCCCCAGCGACATGGCACCTAGCGCGCGTTGACTGCGCTGCGCATTTCGCCCCGGTTCTGATTGTCCTTGGCGCACCTGGGAGGGTAGTCGCCAGCTGTCGAGCGTCCGCAAAGCCTGCTTTTATACTTCGCCATACACACTTTATACCCCCACCCAACTTACCCACGGCGCCCGCCTCCATCTAGATGGTTGGTGGGTTGCTTCACCAGGCTTTGGCGTGACAAACAGCTGGCGACTTTGAGATGTCAATATCCCCTTTTCTCAGATGCCCGGGCAACGGCATGGTGCTTGTTGCTGGCTGGAGACCTATTTAGCATTATCATTCTATCAGCATCTCTTTCTGGCTGTGCTGCGTTACAGGGAGCGCAGAACCAGAGACACCAGGGGTGTGGCGTCGGCAGCGCGGAATAATACCAGCCCATCGCTCCGAATGGCCACGCTCTTGTTCTCTTGGTGTAATCCCTTTTCATTCATTTCTATACGGCGATACCCCCTTAGGATGGCAGGCGGTTCTGGGACATGTCGGTTACTTTTCCTGGCAGGTTGCCGAATCTGGATTCGGCGCCCCGTCAGCAAGTGGCCGGAATGTCCCGTGGACGGAAGGATTGAAGTTTGGAGTATGATTTTTATTCTTTTCGGTGGGGTTGGATGGAGTTGGATTAAAAAATGGGGGATTGGTGTTTTGAGCGTCCTGGGAACGGATCATGATTTGATGAGCCGTGACGAGAAGGCTAGTGTAGATAGATGAGCAAATGGTACTTTACGCTTTGCTCGGAATACCTGACCCCCGCCCATCTATTGATTGCTGTGCAACTACCCGCAAGTGCCAGGTTCCAAAAGTTATTGTGTACTCGTGTTAGTCAGTGGCTGCTTCCCCTCGGTTCCTTGCTCCGGCGGCTGGGCGGTTAACCTCGCGCACCGACGGTAATGAGCTGCTTCGGGCGTTCGTCCCGAGCCGCCTGTCACTTACGTGCTCGATCGTTTTGACGTTGGGGCCGCCACAGAGAATGGAGCTGATTAAGGATATTCCGCGGACCCCTCATTGGCCGGGGTCCATGGCAGCCCGGCTTTGGTGCGGCTTTGGCGGGTCCTGTCGGCTTCGAGCTCCCCAACTTTTTGCATTGGTGCTGCAGCCAGCTTTTGCTCAATCCATCCCTGTCCGAACATCCCACCATCATCACACGAGAGAACTTTCTCTCTCCTTTTTTCACACTGAGCGATATTTTCTTCTCTCTTGGGCCCGACGCACTCGTCATGGCTTCAATCGCGCCCTCACTCAAGCGGGCTCACGTCCCTCTCCGAAAAGCGCTGAGCGCGACTTGTTCGCCCGCCGTTCGCTCTTTCGCTACAGTTCCCTCCGATCCCAAGGAATCTGGCAAGGCCGCCCAGAAACGAAAGACCTACTTCAAGGACACCGAGCTCGCATCATTTTCCGATTTCGTCGGCAATTCGTCCCCCATCCAGCCTCTGTCTGCTGCTGAGGCCTACTCTTTGAAGACCGCTGAGGTCGGCCCCGCAGGCAAAAAGAAGACTATTACACGATTGCCAGAGTGGCTTAAGACACCCATTCCTGCCGGGAACGACAACTTTAAGAGCATTAAGAACGACCTACGAGGCCTGGGACTCCACACCGTCTGCGAGGAGGCACGATGCCCCAACATTTCCGAGTGCTGGGGCGGTTCCGATAAGAGCGCCGCCACCGCCACCATCATGTTGATGGGAGATACATGCACTCGAGGATGCCGATTCTGCAGTGTCAAGACGAACCGAAACCCCGCGCCCCTGGACCCCCACGAACCTGAGAACACTGCCGAGGCCCTTGCTCGTTGGGGCCTGGGCTACGTCGTCCTGACCAGCGTGGACCGAGACGATCTTGCAGACGGTGGTGCCCGCCACTTTGCTGAGACGATTCGAAAGATTAAGCAGAAGAAACCTACTCTCCTGGTTGAAGCCCTGACCGGTGACTTCCGTGGAGACTTGGACATGGTGCGAATTGTGGCGGAGAGCGGCCTGGATGTGTACGCGCACAACGTTGAGACGGTGGAGGACCTCACACCATATGTTCGAGACCGAAGAGCCACTTTCCGACAAAGTTTGGCCGTGCTCAAGCATGTCAAGGACGTGAGGGGCAAGGAAGGTATTATCACCAAGACAAGCATTATGCTCGGACTTGGAGAGCAGGAGCACGAGGTTCAAGCTGCGCTTGAAGGTATGAGATCAAGACCCATGATTCTCGCTTGTTTCTGAAGCTAATATTACGACAGAACTTCGAAAGGTAGATGTCGACGTTGTCACTTTTGGTCAATACATGCGACCTACCAAGCGTCACCTTAAGGTCGAGAAATATGTTACCCCTGAAGAGTTTGAGATGTGGCGCAAGCGGGCCCTCGACATGGGCTTCTTGTACTGCGCCAGTGGACCCCTCGTACGTTCGTCGTACAAGGCCGGCGAGTCTTTTATCGAGAACGTCCTGCGCAAGCGATCGGGCGAGAAGGGCATGGCCCAAAGCACTCTTGGCCAAGCAGTTGCCTTGGACTCGGAGAACCGTTCGTCCCTTTGAACAACAAACGAGTTTCACTGCCCGGCATGAGTATAAAGTGCGCAAAGAGTAATCAGTTTTATAATGGGGTTATGACCACGGTAGTGGCCGCATGGAATGGCGTTGGTTGGGTTCGGAGTTAAGAGTGCAATCTCAACTATAGAAGTTTCGGTCTTGTCGAAGCCTGAGCATAGACAACGAAATATAAAAGCTCATTGTAATGCAAAATGCTGTGACCTGTTCTTGTATGCATGCTGTGACCCTGTCATGGTATCAATGAATGAGGTGGTGTGTCGTTTCGTTTCGTTTCGACTGGTGCCTTGCGTAGTAGAACGCTGATTCCCAACATCAGCTCGCTGGCCTACGGTCAACTCGTGACCCTAGTAAGCGATAATTTGGGGCGGCGGCATTTACTGCTCCCGTCACAAGATGCAGTTGCCCGAGTTCATGTGCATGCCAAGTTGAGGGGAAGCTGTATCACTGCTGGGTTCAGTGACTCGCCATTCAAGATGATGGCCACGTTATTGACAGATGACTTTGCAAGGCTTGTTCATTTTACTGAAAGAAGGTTCGGACTGGCAAAAATATTCTTAACGTATGACTTGGATGGCATTTATTGTGATGCGGTAATTTGGCTGTGTGGAAGGGATGTGCCGTATTTGAATCGCACCTGCTCAACGAGACGTCCACTGAGTAATCGCCTGAGGACTTGATCTGAGGCACCCCCAACCCAGACCCTGAACAAGCGCAACTTGGCAAAGGAACACCCATATTTTCCACTAGCAATTTACACCTTTGACAACATTGCGCTCCTCGGCCCATCATTGTCGTCGTCATGCGGATTGTTACGTTTTTCGCTCTGGCCATCATCGGTGCAGGAGAGGCCAGATACTGGCTGGAAGACATTGGCCATTTTGGCCGATCACCTTATTTCCCAGACATTAATTATCCTGTTTTTCGGAACGTTAAGGACTACGGTGCCGTGGGAGATGGAGGTCGGTGATGTCTGAGGCTACGGACTCTTCAGCCGCTTACACGGACCAGTCTCTGACGATACGGCTGCCATCAACGCTGCGATTAGTGCTGGCGGCCGATGTGCCCCAGGAGTGTGCAAGGGGAGCACGATTTCTCCTGCTACTGTATACTTTCCCAGTGGGTATGCTTATGCTTCTTGTCGTCATCATCTTCTGTTGACTCGACTGTCTCTGATGCTTGGGCAGGACCTACGTTATCAGTAGCGCTATCGTTGACTTCTACTACACCCAGCTCATCGGGGACCCTAATGATAGGCCGATAATAAAAGCATCCGGATCGTTTTCTAGCTACAGCTTTGCTCTCATAGATGCGAATCCTTACCTTCCGAACGGTGTGTTGGCCTGGAATTCGACCAACACCTTTTTTCGGCAGATTCGCAACCTGGTTATTGACACAACTGCCCTGCCACCGGGATTTCCCGCCGTGGGAATCCACTGGCCTAGTTCTCAGGCATCTTCCATCACTAATTGCGTTTTTCGGCTTTCGACAACTCCTGGGAACAGACATACAGGGCTTTTTATTGAAGAGGGCTCTGGCGGTTTATTGAACGATCTTTACTTTTACGGTGGGGGCAATGCTACAGTCCTGGGAAACCAGCAGTACACCGCACGCAATCTTTGGTTTTTCAATGCAGAAGTCGCGATTTGGATGACTTGGAATTGGGGATGGACATTCAAAAGCGTGGTATTCAAGGACTGCCAGATCGGGATCAGGATGGACGATGTGTCGCATGCGGTAGGCTCTATAACCATGATTGACAGTGCGTTTGAGAATGTTGGCGTCGCCATTTTCACAACTCGCACGAGCGGCGGTGCCATGGGGAGCGGGGGATCTTTGACCATGAAAAATATCCAGTTCAAAAACGTAAATATTGTGGTATCAGGCGCTGGGGGCGTCGATTTAACCACAAGCGTCTTCCAGTCGGATGCAGACGGGGTTTTTGTCATGGTGAGGATAATTGAATAACGTCAAGGCGAATGGAACAACTGACATTTCGCAGGGACACTTTGCTGACTCGAGTGGTTTATTTGACAAGACTGGATACTACAAAATTTTGACTAACAGTAGCACCAATCTGTATCAAGGCGGCAGGTATTATGAGCGGTCAAAGGCGAGTGAGAATATAAGCCGACGCAACTTACGCTGACTGTTGGTAGCCCCAATATGACCAAGTCGCAGCCCAATATTTTGTCTCAGCGCGGGTCAATAGCGCAGCTGGAGATGCTTCGCGCGATGACACAGCCAGCCTCAACGCGCTATTCAGCTATACGGCTGCAAATGGCCTGATTGCATATCTCGATGCGGGGATCTACATTGTCACAGATACGGTGTTTATCCCACCAAATGCCAAGATAGTGGGAGAAGCTCAAGCCTCAATCATTATGGGCACCGGCCCCAAGTTTCAAGACATCAAAAACCCTCGCCCTGTCGTACAAGTTGGGTGGCCTGGAGATAATGGCCAAATTGAGTGGTCAGACACAATTGTATCTACTCGTGGTTCTGCTGCTGGTGCGATCCTAATTCAGTACAACCTCTTCTCTCCTGGGTTACCTTCCGGCATGTGGGATGTGCATTCTCGCATTGGAGGCTTTGCTGGGACATACCTGCAAGTTTCAGAGTGCCCCGCCGTATATGGCACTAATACAATCAACCCCAATTGCATCGCAGCATACATGAGCATGCACATCACTGTCGCAGCTGGAGGTCTGTTGATGGAGAATTGCTGGCTCTGGGTCGCGGATCATGACTTGGAGGATCAGATGTACAATCGCGTCGCAATATTTGCGGGACGTGGTCTTCTTATCAATTCTCAGCGCGGCCGTATCTGGTTGAGTGCCACAGGCTCAGAGCATCATGTTCTTTACCAGTATCAACTCGTCAATACCCGCGATGTGTACATCGGGCATGCTCAAACGGAGCAACCATATTTTCAACCACTCCCTCCGGCATCTTATCCATTTCCACCGGAGCCCGTTTTCAATGACCCAGACTTCCAGGCAGAATGCGAAAAGCATCCTGGTGCGACCTGCAACATGGGCTGGGGCCTGAAAATTATTAACTCAGAAAATGTGGTCGCATATGGGTTGGGTCTGTACTCCTTTTTCAACCATTACAATGATTCGTGTGCAAGCAACAAATCTCCAGAATACTGCCAGGAGAGAATTTTGAGCATCGGGGGATTCGCAGAAGGAACGCAGATCCTGGGCTTGAGTACAGTGGGTGCCAGGGTGATGATCGAACGGGATGGGGTGGATTGGATTGGAGCAATTCAGAACAACAGCACGTTTGCGGATACATTGGCCTTGTATTTGCCGTGATGTGAAAGCAGTAGCGCCGAGCGATAGAGTATCAAGCGATGCCCAAGTTTCACTCATAGACAGCCATAGCGCCAATACTTAAGGTTGATTTATTGCAAGGATTAACCTCAATCCTCGTGTTAGTCGCGTGTTCAATATTTGACATTATACTATCTCGACGGATCTGGCTATAATGAAACACAAATATTTCCTACGACTGACGAGTACAAAAGCAGAGCTTCAACATCGTTAACCTCCAAAAATAAGCAGGGGTTGCTTGAATCACGCTGCGATTGCTCGCGTAGTGCATAAAATGTGAACTGACAGATCGTGGTGGGGTGCCGATAGAGTTCGCGCATGGCAGAATACCGCACTGGGGCCACCGCCTTCCAGAAGCGGAAGTTGTTGTTGCGCCATAGCTTGGTCAGCGCCGGATTCGCAACCAACACGAGGCATCCAGATCTAATCTGGCCTTCTTCACGATCCAGGCACAACGTTCCTCTTCCAACGTCGCTGACGCAAGGTCCATTGCTTCATCCCAATCATGAGTATCAACATCGGTTCCACCAACGAGTGGCAGGCCCTGCTCTCCGGCACCAATGTCGTCGTCGCGGACTGTGCGTTGCGGCCCCTCCACCCTTTTCGATGACATAACTTATCTAACCTCTGGTTGACAGTCTACGCCGATTGGTGTGGTCCTTGCAAAATGATTGCTCCGCACTTTGAGAAGCTCGCAAACGAACACTCACGCCCGAAGAAGGTTGCCTTTGCCAAGGTCAACGTCGATTCTCAGTCCACTATTGCCCGCACGCAAGGCGTTTCCGCCATGCCAACCTTCAAGATCTTCCACGGTGGCAACTGCATCGAGACCATCAAGGGCGCGAACCCTCCCGCCCTTGCTCAGGCCGTCACAAACGCCCTCAAGCTCGGCGATGCGGGCAAGCCGGGCGATTCCTTCAAGACCCCCGGTCGCAAGCTTGGCGGCGAATCTCAGTCTCAGCAGGCGGCACCCCGTCGTGGCGGCCCAGCGATTCCTTCGGTGTCGTGGAACCCTGGCGCCTTTCTTAATGCGTTAGTCGCGTTCATCGGACTCTATTTTGTGTCACTGTTCTCGGTATGTGGTAAAGAAGGGAGATGTCGAAAAGCGAAACTAACGTCGTACCAGTTTGACCCTTACAAAGCGGCGGAGAAGTCCATCTTCAATCTCAAGCGACCAGTACAACCGAGCCAAGGAAGCGGTGGAAAGGTGAAGGCACAGGCACAGAAGCCCGTGTTCAAGACATTGGCGGACCTGGGTTCCGAATAAGTGGGATGTAATGGCAGACTGATTTATTGTTGGCGTTGAAGGATTCACTCTATGGCTCAGGATCATGTACACACTTCCATTGGCGTTGCATTCATGCATTGAATTGATCTACTTGGTTTTCCACACTGTGTTTCTACCGTTGCGACGAACCCAGGCGTTTAATGGGGACGTCGATGATGTAGGTCTATCACGTGATAGCGTGATGGTGAGGATGGCAGAAAAAAGTTCCAAAAGAAGCTACGGTCTGAATCCAACAACCTCAACAGTTGTGCACAATACTGCAATGCTGTCGGCACGAGGAATCCGAAATGCCTATCCGGGGCGTGCTTTCCCTGCTTCATTGATCTCCGCTCGTTTTCCTAGCTTCCGTCACTCTTTAGCACAATCGCAGACAGCTACTTCCTCCAGATTCTCACAAGCCAATAAGAGCAGAGCAATTACACAGGCCTTTTCGACGACCCGATGCTTGCGACAAGAACCTACCGCTTCGACGCCCCCGACCGGCGCAACCTCAGAAGAAATTGAACAAGTGGTGCGAGAGGCAAAGCAACGATTTAGAGATACGCTTCCCAAGGATTATCTCAACGAAGAAGAGTATACTCTCTACGTGCGGTTGTACGGACCGCCGTTGCGTGAGACTACACCCGAAGATGTCGGCATTGACACCCATGCCGATATGGGGCCTCAGGCCCCGCGACCAGACAATGAGGGGACCATAATCCGAGAGCTTGAGGGTGGCGAGTTTGAAGAAATTTCGTATATTAAGCCAGAAGCCGAGGAGGGTACGAGTCAAGAGCTGCCCGAAGAGCAGGTGGGGCAAGATGGGCCAAACGTTTTGGATTTCCGTCCTCCCGGATACGTCGAGCTGGTTGCCAGGAACCAGCGCGAGTATGATGCAATGCAGAAGCTTTCGCAGGACTTCGAAAGGAGCCAAGCAAAACGCCGCGAAGCAGAGGATGCGGCCGAAGCAAAGGCGGAAGAGGCACGAGAGAAAATGCTAGAAGAAGCCCAGGCCTGGCCCGAGGAGGAAGAGTACAGCCAAAGGGAACTTATGGATACGCGACGATTCCATCCCTTGTCCGTGGAAGGTCGTTTCTATGATGATTTAGTCGAGCTTGTGCTTCCTCGAGAGGGCTTGATCGAACCCATCCGCAGTCTTCTAGACCGAACCCACATTGACCATGTCAAAAAGTCGGCTGAGGATGCCTTTGGTGGATCTGGTCTACCCAATTCACCTGCAACACCCTCCTGGAACAAAACCGGACCCATGCAAGGAGTTGGCCTTCCCGCCGACCAGCGACACATGACCGAGATTGAGGCGGATGCCTTTGTGGCAGGATCACTTCCCCCATCATATGCCACCAGCATGTCCATTTTGAAGGAGGTGCGGAAGCGAGTTGGCAGCGAATGGCTACAGTCAAAACTCAAGGGCAAGGGCCTCAGCGTTCTCGATGCAGGGTCTGGCGGTGCGGGCTTGGTCGCCTGGGACGAGATTGTACGAGCCGAATGGGAACTTTTGAAGGAGAAGGGCGAGGTGAAGGGATCAGAACCTCCCGGTAAAAGAACTGTGATTGTTGGATCCGATCGCCTCCGAAACCGCGTCAAAAGCTTTCTCGACAACACAACATTCCTCCCAAGGCTACCAGATTACGAACATTCTGGAGAGATGCGTGGTGAGCACCTGGATGCTGGAGACAAACCTCAAGCCCGAAAGAGCTATGATGTAATCATTGCATCTCACCTCTTTCTCCAGGAGCAGCAAGACCATTACCGTCAAGCCATTCTGAACAACCTTTGGAACCTGTTGAGCAAAGACGGTGGCATTTTGATTGTTGTAGAAAAGGCCCACCCGCGAGGTTTTGAGGCGGTTGCTCACGTTCGAGACACTGTTCTCAAGCAATTCCTTCTACCTCAAGCAGGACAGCCTCCAATCAACCCCGAAAATTTCAACCCGGCTTACGAACGCGAGCGCGAGCCTGGCTACGTTGTTGCTCCTTGCACAAACCAAGGAACATGCCCAATGTATCAGCTCCCCGGCAAGAGCAAGGGCCGCAAGGACTTTTGCTACTTCAACCAACGATTCGTTCGACCAGGCTTTTACAGCAGGGTTCTCGGACTGGGCCAGCATAATCAAGGCGATGTGGATTTCAGCTATGTTGCTCTTCGCCGGGGAGTTGCAAAGAGCAGCCCTATGACTGGCGAGGAGGCCACGCAGGCCGCGTTCAAGGGTTACGAGAAATCAGACGAGAAACCAGATATGCTAACGCTGCCCCGAACTGTTTTGCGCCCGCTCAAGCGCAAGGGACATGTTACACTCGATTTGTGCACGCCGCAGGGAACTCTGGAGCGTTGGACGGTACCCAAGAGCTTCAGCAAGCTTGCATACCATGACGCCAGAAAGTCTCGATGGGGAGATTTGTGGGCGCTAGGTGCCAAGACACGGGTAGCCCGACCTGCTCGTCAGGGCAGAGGCCAAGACGATGGTGGTAAGCGAGCTGGACAGGGAGGAAAGCCACGCAAGGTTGAAATCACCATGGGTCCGGGAGGTATCCGAGCTGACGAGTCGAACGCACCACGAGACCGAAGAAGCAAGAACAAGAAGACCAGACAGCAAGACTTGCTGAAGGAGTTGGCAGAAGCCGAGGAGGCTGAAGAACGCCAAATTGAGAGGGAGATGGATGAAGAAATCGATGCGGAACTAGAGGCAGAGGATAGACAGGCCCGCCGGCGCCGACGACGGCCCCGAGCATGATTTGTATTACTACCCAACTGTAAAATACTGAAGTGTACAAGAGAAAAGGCAAAAGATGCCCAGGTATGACGGCAAGGCAAAAGCATAAGAAAGGATAAGGAGGGCGTTTGCTTGGAAAGCTCATGTTAACGATGTATAATAGATCTCAACACAACCAACATAAGGTGCCATGACATGACTAGAAATTTCTCATTTCAACTCGGGTGATGTGTTTGGCTTGCCAAGAAGACGGAGTCACACAGACAGTCACACACTCTCCATCCTAAGCCAACGGGTCCTTGTTAATGGTTGATCCAAGTTGGTATGGTGGTGGGTTGTCTCCACCACACCAGGGCCAAAATTTTCATCGTGGAACCCACCGGGCCCGTGTAAGTTGATGAGGCGATTCTGGGCCACTTGGAAACAACAATAAGAGCCACGCCCGGTTAGCTCAATCGGTAGAGCGTGAGACTCTTACGAGTACGCGATCTCAAGGTTGCGGGTTCGACCCCCGCATCGGGCTGTTCCTATAATACGATTGCGAGCATATGCGAGGCTTTCTTTTTTGGCCATCCTCAGGATATTTCTGAGGGGCCCTTGTGTTTTTTGGCGGTTGGTGGCACTTGTGGTACGTACCTTATCGTCAGCGATAAGCAAAGCAACCCCAACCAACACACATGACCAGAGACACAAAACTTGGTTCGGTATACAAGGCTACAATGCATGGAAGCCATATGAAGGGTAATATTTTAAATAAATAGCATATGGGACAGATTTTCTATCGAGTGAATAACCCCCCTCCGCCACATCAATCCATCCATCCAAGGTTCTCTCCCCATCCCATCACTTCCCATGTGTTTGTCTCACTGCCAGGCATCAGAGAACCAGGTACGCGGATCGCTCAGGTAAGCCAACTGTCGTCATTTGGAGCACTTGTGTGATCACCTATCAGGGCCCTGATTGCCGATAAACGCCCGCCCAGCCGGTTTGTGCATCTCCTATCTGGAGGCCACCAGCGCGGAATTGGGCATCTCCGGTTGCGGTGCCGCGGAAGTCGGTGGTTGCGCCATTGAGGAGGTTAACGTGCAAACGTCGTCTGGGGGCAGCGTGCAGGGACGCCGACAGCCCGAAGGGTGCCGAGGGGACGGTGATAGGGCGCTGGATCCCCACGCGGCGAAATGGCGTCAACTCGGGCCAATATGAGGAAGGGGATTTTAGAGCGCTGCGAGGGGTGCTAAGAACAAATCGTTTTAGCGGCTTTAGTGAGGGGGAGGGGTCGTGGGCTTGGAGCGACTGGGGTTGCCGTTGGTGTGCTCGCAGGGATTTTTTTTTTTTTTTTGCCTCGATGCGGGCTG
>KV875228.1:4558476-4586077 GCA_001879505.1 Calonectria pseudoreteaudii
TTTTTTTTTTTTTTTTGCCTCGATGCGGGCTGCGGGCGGGGCGGCAGGGTCCAGTGTTTTTTGGTAATGCGGCGTCGTTTATAAGCCAGCCCCAGGAATTGTCATGGCCGTTCTGGACCGAGTCAAGGTTGAGAGGTTTCTGCCATTGAATGCCTTTCTTTAACCTCTTTTTCATTGTTTCTTGACCGTTGAAAAATAAGTGAGACGGTTTCTTCTTACCACCTGGGTATATATCACAAACCGGCGCCAACGTTGACGTTAATGGGGGGGAAAGAAGTATCACATATATAAACACCGGAGGACAGAAGAAGAAAAGGGTAAAAACAAAGTTGTTTTTTCTCCCACCATCGGCACACACATCACAATGGCGACGTCGCTCCTCGCCTCCCTCAACTGCAGGGACAATGTTCACCTCGTCATTGGAACAAACCCTCTCGCCGCAACCCGCTGCGGCCAGTCCATCAACGCCGGCGCGCGACCCATCTTGATTGCGCCCGAGGGCTCAGAGCTTCACTACAGCCTCCAGAAGCGCATCGACGAGGGCCAGGTCCAATGGCACCAGAAGCCGTTTGAGGATGACTTCCTGCTGCAGCTCGGCCGAGAAGAGGTCGGCGGCGTGGTTGACGCAGTCTTTGTCACATCAGGGGCTCGAGATGCTGCGAGTACGTTCACAAACCAGAAGCGAAACGAGTCGACATGACAGTCGTGAACTAACCCAGCTTTTTCCAGGCACACACATTTCCAACCTCTGCAAGCGCAATCGCATCCCCGTCAACGTTGTTGACGCCCCCCAGCTGTGCACCTTCTCCCTCCTCTCCACCCACACCGACGGCCCTCTCCAGATCGGAGTCACCACAAACGGCCGCGGCTGCAAGCTCGCCTCGCGCATTCGCCGTGAGATCGCCGCCTCACTTCCCGCCAACTTGGGCCCCGCGTGCGCTCGACTAGGCGACGTCCGCCGCCGCATTCACGAGGAGGACTCCCTGGCCCAGGAGGAATCGTCTGTCGAGGACTCGGTCGACCAGGGGGCTCACTTCAACCGCCTCGTGACGGACGAGGACGCAAAGAACCGCCGCATCCGCTGGCTCGGTCAGATCTGCGAGTACTGGCCGCTCAAGCGGCTCGCCGCCATCAGCGATGCTGACGTCGCCACCATTCTCCAATCCTACCCTGGGTCCTCGAGCCCGGACCTGAAGCGGGACGACGGCTCCGAGAAGCGCACCGGAAGCCTCATCCTCGCCGGCAGCGGGCCCGGCCACCCAGACCTCCTCACCCAGGCCACCCACAAGGCCATCAAGGCAGCCGACCTGATCCTCGCCGACAAGCTGGTGCCCGCGGGCGTGCTGGAGCTCATCCCGCGCCGTACCCCCGTGCAGATCGCCCGCAAGTTCCCCGGCAACGCCGACCGCGCCCAGGAGGAGCTCCTCGAAATGGCCCTGGCCGGCGTCCGCGAGGGCAAGACGGTCCTCCGCCTCAAGCAGGGCGACCCCTTCATCTACGGCCGCGGCGGCGAGGAGGTTGCCTACTTCCGCGAGCAGGGCCTCGGCCACCGCGTCTCCGTCCTCCCGGGCATCACCAGCGCCCTGAGCGCTCCGCTCTTCGCCGCCATCCCCCCGACTCAGCGGGACGTGGCCGACCAGGTCCTCATCTGCACCGGCACCGGCAAGAAGGGCAAGGCTCCCACCCCTCCCGAGTACGTGCCCAGCCGCACCGTCGTCTTCCTCATGGCGCTGCACCGCATCGTCGGCCTCGTCCGCGAGCTCACCACCCCCGTCGAGCTGGAGCCAATCGCTCCCCCCGCGGGGGGCGACGAGGCTGCTGCTGCTTCCGATCAGCCCCTGCCCGAGCCTGCGTCCCCCGTGGTTGGCGACATCAAGCGTGCCCTCTGGCCTCGCAGCACCCCTTGCGCCGTCATCGAGCGGGCCAGCTGCCCCGATCAGCGTGTCATCCGCACAACCCTCGAGCACGTCGCCGAGGCCATCGAGGCGGAGGGCAGCCGACCGCCAGGTCTCCTCGTTGTGGGCCGGGCTTGCGAGTTCTTGCACGAGAGGGAAAGAGGACGTGCCTGGTTGGTCGAGGAGGGATTCAGGGGAATCGAGCTAGAGGAGTACACAGCTGGTCTGGAAAAGCTGGCTGCATGATTTTGATGCTTTGGGTTTGGGTTTTGGGGCTGGGTCAGGTCTTTTATTTTGGGAATCCTTTTTGGAGGGTGTTTGGGCGTTTTTATAGCGGGTTTACAGCATTAGTAGGAGTTGGGTTTAGAAAAAGAAATACCAGGTTTTTTTTATTCCATCTGCAAGTATACGACTTCGCGAAGCTACCTAATCGCTGTCATTCACCAAGCCAACCGCACGCCCCAGGGCAAGCAAATATCCTATTCAGAGCGGTTCAACCTCTTGGAATCGAATCATACAATGTAACAGCTGTATCTAATATCTAATTAGGGCCAGAGATGACAGTAATTCAGAAACCTTGTGAAGTTGTATCCATGCAAGGGGAATAATTGAGCGCTTTCACTCTAGGGTAGCAGATACCAAACGACGGTTCTTCGTATGCATTCACTATTGCTATGGTTAACAACCAAATAGGCAATGGCGGCTGAATTAAAATCGAAATAGAATAATGAAATATGGCGAGGGACAGTTTATTTCCATCGCTTCCCTCCAATTCTCTCATTTCATTTTTTTTATCGCTGCATGCACTCGGGGTTACTTGTTTAGATCGATCTGGTATTTGCTCACCTCATCCACATTATGAAAGCACTATGTTTGTTTGACATGATTTACACAATTGACAAGTAGTGTAATCTAACACTTAAAAAACTGACTTCAGCAAATGAACCATATCTATAGTCTTAGCCTGGATATTCTGGAGCTGTCCCAGTCGTTCGGTCTGAATTTGTATATTGGAAGCACAAAATAGAGACATCCTGCCCATCCAAAACGTAATGAGTGATCAAGTCTTGGATAATTTCACGTATTTCCATTTGTAGTCTATTTAGATCTTAGGTTTGCTTGCCCTTGACTGTTACAACTGCTTCCTCCTCCCAGCATCAAGACACGATGCAGCGGAGTGCACACTCCATCGACCTTCAGAACCCGGGGTGTTGCATTAGCGAAACATACGTGCTATATTTACACCCCTCGGGTATCTAGCTTAGAAGTAGAAATAATGCACATCTTACTCAGATGTGCCCTCTTGCTTCCGATGGTGGATCCTGGGCATGCTGGGATAGGTTATGACACATCGCATTAAAACAACCGAGAAAAATATACATATCTCGGTCCAGCATGGCCATCGGACCAAAATATAATATGTGGATAGTGCATTGTTTGGAAGTATTGGTTCAGTCAAACGAGCTTGCGTGGGATATACGGTTGGGACGTCGATGAGGTCGGCAAACTGTCACGCACAAAGCTATTCCGCCGTGACTCGAATTTCATGACACCTGCTGCCCGTCACGCTACTGATCTTACTAGCTGAATACGTCCGCGAGCACATTTGACCCTGTGGAGCCTTGGAAATTTCCGGCCTCCAGTGTCAGACCGCCAGGTAGCCATGCAGTAGTGAAATGGCGTCCAGAACTCAGGCTGCAGGTGTTTCCTTAAGAGTATAGTTTTACATAGTTCTAGGCGGTGTAACAGTGAGAAACACAATGCTCATCGGGCATAAATGCAGTATTTTCCTCTGTTGCCTTTTCTTTCAACCTGTATATTGATTCTTTGCAGGGGGGATAGGGCGAAAATCAGCGCTAGGTCAGCAGCAAATCGGAGTGAGGACGTAACGGTAGGGAGTGGTTTCTGAAAGAACCAGATAGGAAACTGAGGAATTCTCTGTCCTAAGACATAGGCTGAAAACATCCGGGAAAAGCGTGTGTTATATGTCTCAGTGTCTCATTCTTGTATCATATGACATGAAAGCGGCTGCTTGGCGTTGGTCACGACCTTTTGCTTCGCCAACTAGAGCCACTAACCACGCTGCAGTGGGCTGGTCATCTGGCGACACGTGATGATTCCGGATAATCCATGAATATTTTACGCATTGAGTGGCTGATGCAAAAAGGGTCCTTGGAGGAGAAAGGGTTCCCTTGTCGGGACAATGCAGGCAATAAGATGTCGGCAGATGGGGGGTGGAGATCAAGACAGGATATAGGGGACAGGCGACAGAACACAGAGGGACTGAGAAACAAGGCCGCGCTCGATCTATTCTGAGATGAAAAGGGGTTCGGGCCATGGGTTTAAGATCGTCTCCACGATCCCCAACATCGAGTCTCTGATTTCGGTCACGCAGTCAAGCGCAATGGCTCGCGAACGCAAGCTCAAACCCTTGGCTGGGCGCTTCGCATGAAACAGCATGCAGGGTGCGGGCGCCTACTGTGCCTATTCTTGGAGGTGTTGACAACCAACATGCATCCAGGCCGTCTGTGGGTTCAGGGTGCTGGACGCACCATCGCAGCTCTCCATTTTGAAGTTGGCACCAGTAACCAGTCTATTCCGGATCGTCCCGTTCCGCGCAAAAAAAAAAAAGTCAAGGCGCTTAATGTTGCACACTTTGTGGGCTCCTGCTGCAACCTGTAAGCTGCAGAGAGGCACCTCGTTCTTTTTAGGATACAAGTTGAAACGAGGCCAGACGAAAGAGAGGGAGAGAGGGAGCCTTGAAGAACGGGCTGCCGCTGACCGCACGGCACAGCCCTACGGGGTCATGTCCATTGGGCTGAGCAGCGTGGACGCCGCACCTGGGCAGGTATCCACCCCAAGGCGCAAAAGGCATGTGACTTGGCGGCGATCACGAACAAGCATCTAAGGGGACCTGGAATGAGCACGGGCACGAACCCGTCAAATCGCATCGGCTGCCGCTTGGTGCGGTGGGTTTATCCAGATTGTCCCAGGCACAGAGCTTTGCAAGCTCCGCAAGTTTTGGCAGCTGTACTGTACATCAGACAAACCGCCACAATCGGGCTCTCCTCCAGTCATCGACCCCACGGTCAGGCTGCCTCGATACCGGCTACATCCCCGTCTGCGCAGCTTCGAGAAGGCTCGCTCGCTACCCAAGCAAAGAAAACATGTCCGGGGGTTTGCGTGCCCAGCCGACAACGGGGTGCCCTGCAGCAAGCACGTCTGGGGGGGTTGAACAGATCAATGCCCAACAAAGCTAAACTTGTCGTCTTCTACCGTGCATTTCTGCAACGCTTGCTCGCTGCACTGTCGGCGCGTGTTGTTGGTTGTTGGTGACGACAAAGACTTTGGCGGCTCTTGACAGGCTCACGGGCCCGCTCCGAGTCCGCGGCGGCTGCTTAGATGCATTGCGGGCGATACGCTCCATGCACAGCGTAGCGTCGGCAGGGGAGGAGAAGAAGAAGAAGAGGGGCCTTTCCAAGCTGACTTGCTCTGCCACTTGATGGCCTCCAAGCTCGTCCTTTCAACAACGGCTGGCCCACAACCGCAGAGAGGAGGCAGGCAGACAACCACAGTGCCGGGGCGTTGAAGGGGAGAGGGGCTGTGTGGTGTGTGTGGTGTATGAGAGAGCTCCTGCGTCATTGCGCCAAGGACATATCCACACCTGGATCTCTACAAACCTGGACCCGGGCAGGCTTTTCCTTGGCCAGCCCAGCTTTTGGCGAAACACCCTTGGCGCAAATCATGACCAGACCGGGACTGACAGAAGCAAGCAGCGCAACCCAGGCTCGGTTCCTGTCGATGGCATCCCCTTTTTGCCATTTCCCGCCAGGCCCGAGCTATGCTTGGAAAACCAGCTCTGTAAGCTAAAAAGGGCCTGCCGTGATGCTCGATGCGGCAGCAGCAGCTAGGTGCCGGCTTCAATGGGGCGCGTCGTCAGGCTGGATGGTCGCATGTTCCAGCAGAAGCTGCGCGACTGACCCTCCATGACGGCGGTTCGTGTGGACGACCTGGCCGCCTCATTGGGCCGCCATGACACCCCTGCGAGAGTGGTTAGACAGGGTGCCAGAGTGTGGCCAAGCCGGCCTGATGACAGGCAGCCCAGCGGTTCTCGTGCAGCGACGCCGGCACACATGGCTGCATCCTGGGCGGCGGCAATGGGGTGGAAAGCGAGCGAGTCTGAGTGAGTCTGGATGTACCAACAAGCTTGGCTGCTCGCGATCCATGCGGCGGCACCCATCCCTCTCTCGTCCGAAAAAAAAAAGAAAAAGAGATGCCTTTCTTTATTATTGCACTTTTGCCTGTTTGCTCTAAAACCCTTTGTCCCTCCTCATCCCTTTTTTCTCTTCGTTGTTCTTTCACCTTCCATCCGCCTGCCTGAGCATTACTCCCTGCTCCTGTGCGCCCATCTTCACCACATCTGCCATCCGTCATCGCCTCCCGCACCGCGGTCCGCTGCCACACACATTCCCTCTCGCCCCTCGTCTTCGCGAGCTAGCCCAGCTGCTACCCTCCCCTTCATCCCTCCCATCCCCGCTCTAGCCCGCCAGCCCCTCCATCAAGGCAGGTCACGGCTGACTCTAATTCTGGCCGGGGGGACCTTTCATCATTGCTGTCGGATGACGACGTTGGTTGTCCTTGCTAATCCTGATTCCTGCTGCCGCGCCATTAAATTCACCTGACGCTCAAAACCACTTGTCATTCTGAGCCCTCCCTCTTCTTCTGCACATTTCAACTCTTCCTTTTTTCCTTTTCTTCCTTCGCTCTGGTAACATCATCGTCGGATACCCTGCTCTTTGATAGCAACCTGCTTGAGCCTCAACAAGAACGGCCCCGCAGCCCCTCAGCCCCTCCAGCACTTACATCATTCATAAGCTGCCGCCTGAGCTGAGCTGAACTGAACTGAACTGAACTGCTTCCCCCCCTTTCCTCCTCGCCCATAATCTATTGCATTCAAAGCTTTATCCGGTTTCATTTTCCCGCCGACAATCATGGCTGGTCGCGGTGTTAGAACCACCGAGTTTGAGGAGCGCGACTATTACCCTGCTCCTCGTCGCTCTGCGCCCGACCTGGAAGACACTTACCGTCGCCGCACAGTCACAATCAGCCCGCCCAGCAGAGAGAGGGAAGATCGCACACCCGCGTTTTTGCGAGAGGAGCGCCGGACAGATGCTGGACCAATGGTCCTCCGCACCCGTCAGGTTGAGACGATTGACCGACACCGCGCCAGAAGCCCCAGCCCCGTTGTTGTCCGCGAGGAGCGCATCATTCGAAGGCCCCGAAGTCTCTCGCCACACCCTCATGAGCATGAGCACTCGCGCTCCCGCACGAGGGTTATCGAGCGTGAGCGTGTCAGGGAGCCCTCCCAGAAGCGGGCTCCTGCAAATGTCGTGAGATATGTAGAGAAACCCCGACGATCTCCGTCCCCTCCAATTGAGCAGGAGCGTATCCGAACTCGCATTATTGAACGCGAAAAGGCACCCTCGCCTGCTCCTCCACCCAAGGCTGCTACTCCTCCCCCCCAAGTGATTCGGGGACCTACCATTGAGAGAGAGGTCATCACACATTGGCGAGACATTGACCATGGTAAGTTTATCTCATACACATGCAACCTCTCACAACATAGACCCTAACGTGATACAGGTGTCGTCAGGGCCAGACCCCCCACGCCCCCTCCTGCAGTTAGACCTCGTGCTCATTCGCAAGTGAGAGAGCGTGAGACAGATATTGACATCTCATTGTCCAAGAACAAGACAGAGGTTGACGTTCGACGAACGACTCGCTCTCGATCCAAGAGCCGCGAGCGACGATCTCATTACCACGATGATGACATGGTCATCCGACGGGAGTCGGTGAGGTTCGAGGAGCCAAGCCGGCGACGTGCCCACTCCGCTGCTCCCACCCCCAGTACAGTCGATGAAGAAGCAGACTACCTCACCTCCAAGATTGATTCCCGCGGTCGCATGGGCGAAGCCTGGGGAGGAGCCACCAAGGACTGGACCATTGTAGATGTTCCCCCTGGAACGGAGCGCATTCGCATGGACGGTGTCGGCGGCGCAGGCACCGACACCACTTACACCAAGTACAGCGGTGTCCGCAGGACTCAGTTCATCCCGGAGCGCGATGACGATGCTTCCCCCGTTCACAAGGAGCCATCTCCTCCTCCCAGCCGCGATCGCCTTAGCGTCTCGGTCTATGATCGCGAGAGAGAGATTGATATTGAAAAGGTGACGGACAGACGATCTACCCGAGCTCCACCTGCACCCAAAGACATGTGGACCGAGATCACCAAGGATCTCGTGGTTCGACAGGCCATTGAAGAAGTTGGCTACGAGTATGAGGAGACGGACCGGTTCTTTTACATTATGGACTACCTTCGTTATGTAAGTATCTCTCGCATATGTGACTTGGGAGTGAATTAGATTCTAACTAACTGATACAGGATGATGTACTTCAACTGGTCGACATTTCGGATGAGATCCGCAGAGCGCGCAAGGAGCGTGCCCGCGAGGTCGAATGGGAGAGAGAATACCAGGAAGATTGGGAACGAAGCCGACACCGATCCTGGGGGAGCCCTCGCTGGGAAGAGTATGTGGAGCGTGATCTTTTATACGAGGGTCGTGCGCCACCTCGTGGCTACCTGCATTAAAGTTGTGGCGACAAGGCGTTCTTCGGCCTGGGCTCCAGTGCTTCCATGATGTGTTTGGCGTTTTTTTGTCAGGCATGAGTTACGTTACCATGATGCGTTTCGAGAGATAGAAACAAAGAGAGAGAGAGAGAGAGGAGAGAGGAGAGATAGCAACAGCTCCTACTGGATTACGGATACCTTTCTGGAGGCTCTTGGACCACAGGACATGTTTCTTGTTTCGAGGACGATGTGGTAAGGGAGCAATCAGGAAACCTGTGTGGGAGCGATTTGGAAACAATGCAGACAGGTGCTCTTTCATGGTTTGGGATGGGAGGATGTATGAATTATGAAATCAGTCATGACACATGACGGCGCGAGGATAATGAGGATTGGACCTGGAACGGACGTTGGTAGATGCTTTTTTTTTGTCCTTTATCTTTCTTAAACTAAACCATTGCCAAGGATGAGAACTATCAATTAACGAATTATGACCAGAAAAAGTTAAAGCACGACACACAACCAAGATCAGAGTGATGATGGAAAAGACAGGGGCCATGCGATGTGCCATTTCTGACAACGGCCAACCCACCTAATGTGATGCGTGATGATGTGCGGCGATGCGGGGTGCCTTGGACAAGGTGATATCGCAGGACCTGTGACCTCATTAGTTTGCACTCGGCGGAATCCCGGTTATCACGCGAGAGCCCCACCAACCCCGCGGCTCCCTTCTTGGACAAGGTACCGTATACAAGGCCTTGCAAGAGGGCGGCGGCACTGCCGTACACACACACACCTGCCCTGGAACCCCGGGAGCTACGGGAGTGTAAACGACGATAAGTAGAGAGTAGAAAAGTAGAAATATCTCTTGTTAAGGGCGAAGACCAACATATTTTGAAGGGGGAACGGAGCAGTGAACAAAGCTTGATGAATGCTTGAAGCACTGGCCCATTCGCGATACGCGGGGGCCAAAGGCACACCCATGACGAGAAGAGTTGCGTTTGACGAGCTGGCCAATGAAGAAAACAAAAGGCCCTAACAATGACCGTCGACCGATTTCTGAGATGGAAACCAGAGGTTGGTTGATTCCATGATAAGGTTTCCCACCTTTTGGATCGCCATAAATTTGGGCGTCATTCCCGACTGATACGACCCCCCTGCAGAACGGCAAAGAGATGTGACGATACTTTGGAATACTTGCCGACACCGGGGAAAAGGAAATAGAAGTCTCTCGAATCGTGATGATCCATATCTTAAAAAGAACCGTAGAGTCTATGAAGAGGGCGAAGAGGACCATTATCCATATCTGGCTTACCATCAGCGAATGCTTCCGTTGCGTCCACTTCCACTTCTCTGAATAGGAGACTCTGGAGCTTGCTGCACGCTGCGATAAGCTGGCATGGTACTTGTTTAAGCACAACTTCAGGTAACAGGGCGTTGAGCAGGGCTTCAAGTCGAGTCCCAAGACTTTCAGAAACTCCTACCCCAAGTTGGCTATCATGGTGTGTGAGTGCAAGGCCCTCGGTCGAGAAGTCACATCATTTTCGAACTCGCCACTGCCACGGCTGAGATATCGACACCTAACATATGTGCCAACGAGATCAAGGACTTTTGTTGCATCATCACCAAACGTTATGAAGACCTGTGTTTCTATACACACCCGAGTGTCCCAAGTCCGAGGGCAAGCGGCAGAATCACCGAACTCTTCGGAAATGACCTTGAGACTTCCAGGATGACCCCCGTTTCAGCCCGGTCGACCACGACATCATTCTCGACTATTCATCATTGTCTCTGTCCTTTACTACTAGCAAGACCTGGGACACCAGGAACCTCATACACATGTGCACATTTTCGAGGTTAGGGGGCACCGAGTACTAACTGTGCGGGAACGGGCAAAGTCTCAATTCCGATTTGGCGAACTCACTCCGAGGTATCGTTTTGACTCTGGACGTCCGTGTCTGTAAGGAGCACGCCATTTGCAAGGGCTGACATGTCAGGACTGTCACTTACATTGAGTACGCTGTTGCTCAGGACAGACGACACATATGGGGCGTGTGTATCTCTGAAGATGGATGTTGTTGTCCAGAGCTCTCAGGTTACTCTTCTGGGCAGTGCCAGCAACGTGCGTTTCCAGCTTACCGGTCTTCGTTTGCAAGAGCTGGCTGCGCTGACCCCAGAATTGCAGCTCGCTGACTGCCCGCCAAGCCCCCGGACGACTCCGTGGACAAGCTGGACCTGAACGCACCCAACAGTGTCAACGCTCATTTGGCTGCAGTCAACATCCTGCTAGTGGCACGTAAAAGAGGACAACATTGCGGGCGTGTTCAGTGAGTGACATGTCGACGGTGATATGGAGTGGCCGATAAACGAGAGTTGAGTGAGACGAAGACGAAAAGTAGGTCCTTTCTGATGACGTACATGGTAGGGTCGTAGTGCAGGAGGGGAGTTTGTTTTGTGGGTGGGCAGGTGGGAACGAGCTACTCGTTTGTGCTTGGCCTTTTTTTTTTTTTTTTTTTTTTTCTGAGTATTTTTTTCCCTCCCTCAGTAAAGTGCGGAATTGTGCATTTGCCAGGGATAAGAAAACCAAAGACACACTACGAAGGTCAAAAAGGAGCTTGGCATCCTATATGGTGGAGATTTGGAACATTCATGTTTCGCATCTAGTTTGGGGGTGTGAGGATCGTGTTTTAGTTGTTAGTTGGTGGGTAGCGTAGCAGCACCAAAAAAAAAAAAAAGAGAAACGAATTTCAGACCAAGGAAATCAATGTCTTTGATGACCGGGCGCGACGAAAAAGGGGCGCGGACCGGTACTTTTGCGGCTCCTCAGCAGCATGCGCGAAACCAACTTCATGACATCCACCTTTGGGCACTGAAGGCCAAGAGGGAGGGGCAAAGGCCGACATCGTGGGCTTCTCTTTAATGAGATTATATGAACGGTTGGCCCGGCTTGGAAAGGTTGGTGGGCAGTGTAGCAGTGGTTGCCAGGGAAGGGTGGGGGCGGCGGCAATATTGCCTGGGAGACTTGTTTACTTCTGCAGTCAATACAAACAAAAATGGACAAACGGGACGGGTTAGTGCATGCAGGTGGTTGTGAGTCAACGGTGGATTGATCATGGAGTAATACCAAAAAAAGGGAGGTTTAGAAAGAAAAAAAAAGGCGCTATCCCGGGGAAGTGGCGAGAGACAGGAGACGGGTCATGTGCAAAGTCTACAAGCGTGTAAATTGATATCAAAGCTGTAACGGGACGGGCGTGTTTCGGATGGCTGCATGTTTTTTTTTCTCAAGGGGAAACCCCCGGTGCTCTGTCAACTCGTCCCGGGCATTGGCCCTTTCTCTTGCTTGTTCGTGGGATGGGATGTGTGCACCCGGACGGGAGCCAGGGACGGGACGCGCTGGAATGGAACGAACGAACCGCAGCGACGGGGGGGCCACGATTGATTGATGGGCATGGGCCGCACCGATGACGGCTGGGTTCACACTGTGCCCGCAATTTCACCAACTGACGGACCGGGGGCGAAATTGGAAATTGGATGTGCACAGGCGGGGGACTAAAGAGGAACATTGGCGGGCGTGGGTTGACGACGACGACGACGACATGGACGCCTTGCGAGAGAGAGCGTCGCCGTGATTAGGAGGATTGGACGCTGGCACCGAGCAGAGGTCATCTGATTCGATTGCACGATTGTAACAGGCTGTTGAACCTTTGCTTAATTGGGCGAAATTCACCTGTGATGGACCATCATGCCTTGTGCCCGCGGCTTTGTCTTATCGCACCCTGCAACTGGCTGCCAATGTATGGATGGCAGCCATCAGCCCCAAATTCACAGGCTTGGAGACCGTGGTTTGCGGGTGCCGGGTGCTTATGCAGGGCACTTGGTCCGCGCACGAAGTGATGACGCCGACCTACAGTTCCTGTTTTTGGGGCTTTCGAAGGGGGAGGATCGGGGAGGGGAACGCTACACACCCTGCTGGGAGACTGAAATTGGACGAGAGCGGTTTATCTTGTTCGTCTCGGGTTAAGCGAGGTTCTCCCGCTGCGAGCTGTGATTCGATGAAGGGGGGCAAGTGTGGAGAAGAAAGTGCAAGAGAATGAGAGCGAGTGCGAGCGTGAGTGTGCGTGAGTGTGCGTGAGTGTGTGTGTGCGTGTGCATGTGTGCATGTATAATGGGTGTTTGTGAAAAATAAAGCATTAAAAATAAAAAATAAAAAGGCCCTTTCCGTCTCAGTGGGCTCGCCGTCCAGTGGATGGGAAACGGATAGGCGCTGGGGATGCATGGTTCTGCACACTGCCCTGCACTGCGCATCGCTGCAGAGGGCACGCACCTGACGGTCATGATGCTGCATGTGGGGGAACTTGAGGCGAGCCAGCGCCCCAACCCATCTGGCGTGGTGCATGTCGCCAGGCTGCCGCTGCCTGCCTGCCTGGGACCTGGGAGCTGGGGGCCTGGGCGAAGGAGAAGGAATGGCGGTCGAGTATGGAACACCTAGCGCCCTGGTTCTGTCTCTGCCTCTGTCTTCTGTTTTCCTTCTTTTCGGTTCCATATTGACTCGTCCGTGACTCGACTCTTGGACTGCTCGTGCCATTGCCCCTCCGAACAGCCCCCCCGGATCCCCTCTCCGTGCCCGTCATAGATGTGAATTGACTTTGACCTTGTTGCTTGCCAGTACCCGGTCAATCCTTTCTTCCAGTACCGATTGCCAAATCCACATGTGCATGCAACAAACACGCCCCCGGCGCCAGCTCATCCTCATCAACTGGAAACTCTTTTTTTAAACGCTGGGCTGGGTGCGCACGTCAGAAACGGGAGGGTGGGAAGGGAAAGCACCGTGCCGGCACAGTGGGAACAAAGAGTGGCGGTAGGCAGCCCGGCAGTCCATGTGGTAGCGTGGTCCAGTAGCCCCCCAGTGGGCACTCCCCAGTGGCACCTTGCAGCCAAAAGCAGCTCCCCGAGAGACGGCCAGACAGGCGGTCGGTACCTGGGCGGTACCTACATTGGCGACCGGAGGCGGTAGGCGGTAACGTTTGTTTGCAATTCGCCCATTTGCTGCGAGCAACTGGCCGTCGAGTTCCCAAAAGCTCTTCCTCCCGCAAGACGAACTCTCTCTCCCATCTCTTTTCTTCCCTCCTTCCCTCAAGCCCTTGGCCTTTTGTGTTTGTGTGCAACACCAAAAGAAATATTAGAAAATAAGGAAGAAAAAAAAAGCTAGCCCATCCCGTCCTTTGTCTGCACTTGCAATCGGGCCTGCATACCTCTCAGAGGGCTATTTTTTTCTCTCTATTTTTTTTTCCTTAGCAAACTGGGACTCCCCTTACTCTCTCGTTTTTTTGGGTCGTTGTTCTAAAACCGAACCCACTTCCTTCCCTCTCACCAGGCAAGGCCTACTACGACCACCGCCCGTGGAAAAAAAAACCCCCGCGTCTCCGCCGCAAGTCAGTTTTACCTTGTCGACACGTGCGCCTTTCCACGATCGCCTTTCTTCGTCTCGCACGCCTTCGGCCTCTTCTCTTCCTTTTCCTTTTTGGCCTGAAGCCGCATGACGACGTCTCTTTAATACTGCAACCATGTCGAGCTCAGAGATAAACCAGGTGCTCGCGAATTCGCTGTCGCCCGGTAAGTTTGCTCCCCTCCCCCAACCAAACATCCTGCCTGAAATCACATCCCCCCCCTCCCTCCGCCTTTTGCTCCATTGTCGACAATGAGCCCCCCATTCTGCTTCCTGGCGCCATACAAACTGCCCTACATGTGAATCGCCATCGTACTAACTCCCTCTGACCAGACGCGAACCTGCGAAACGCCGCCGAACAGCAACTCACTCAAGCCGCCGAGAGCAACTTCGTACGCAGCCCCTAAAATCCCCCCCGCTTCCCCTGACCTCATCTCCAACTTTGCTAACAACTCGCTCCCGCTTCCAGCCTCTATACCTCGCTACTCTTGTGCAAGAGTTGGCAAACGACTCAGCCGATGGTTCTATCCGTGCCGCTGCCGGTATTGCTCTCAAGAACGCATTCACAGCTCGCGACTTCGCTCGCCAGCAGGAGCTGCAGTCAAAATGGCTACAACAGACAGACGACGAGACAAAGACCCGGGTCAAGCAGCTCACCCTGCAAACCCTGAGCTCCTCCAACACCCAGGCCGGCGCTGCTGCCGCCCAGGTCATTGCCTCCGTCGCTACCATTGAGCTGCCCCGTGGCCAGTGGACCGACCTTCTCCCCTTCCTTGTGAAGAACGTCAGCGAGGGCGCCGATCACCAGAAGCAGTCTTCCTTGACCACCATCGGTTACATCTGCGAAAGCCAAGACTCAGAGCTGCGCATGGCTCTTGTCACACACTCGAATGCTATCCTGACCGCCGTTGTTCAGGGCGCTCGAAAGGAGGAGACCAACCTCGAGGTCCGCCTCGCTGCCATCACCGCTCTCGGTGACTCGCTTGAGTTTGTCGGCAACAACTTCAAGCATGAGGGCGAGCGCAACTACATCATGCAGGTCGTCTGCGAGGCCACCCAGGCTGATGACTCTAGAATCCAGCAGGGCGCTTTCGGCTGCCTTAACCGAATCATGGCTCTTTACTACGAGAACATGCGATTCTACATGGAGAAGGCTCTCTTCGGCCTCACCATTCTTGGCATGAAGTCCTCGGACGAGGATGTCGCCAAGCTGGCCGTTGAGTTTTGGAGCACCGTCTGCGAGGAGGAAATCTCCATCGAGGACGACAACGCCCAGGTCGAAAGCTCCGACCAGATGCGTCCCTTCTACAACTTTGCCCGCGTTGCCGCTAATGAGGTGGTTCCCGTGCTATTGATGCTTCTGACCAAGCAGGACGAGGACGCCACCGACGATGAGTACAACCTCTCCCGCGCTGCCTACCAGTGTCTGCAGCTGTACGCCCAGGCCGTTGGTGCTACCATCATCACCCCTGTGCTGCAGTTCGTTGAGAGCAACCTCCGATCTGAGGACTGGCACAACCGAGATGCTGCCGTCTCTGCCTTCGGTGCCATCATGGAGGGTCCTGACGAGAAGGTCTTGGATCCCATCGTGAAGCAGGCTCTTCCCATTCTCATCACCATGATGGACGACCAGTCTCTGCACGTCCGTGATTCCACCGCCTACGCTCTTGGCCGCATCACCGAGGCCTGCTCTGAGGCTATCGACCCCGAGACTCACCTCCCCACCCTTATCGAGTCCCTCTTCAAGGGTCTCCTCAGCAACGCCAAGATGGCTCCTTCTTGCTGCTGGGCATTGATGAACCTTGCCGAGCGCTTTGCTGGTGACTTTGGCGCTGCTTCCAATGCCTTGACTCCCCACTTTAACCAAGCTGTCAGCTCTCTCCTCGACGTCACCGCCCGAACTGATGCCGAAACTTCCGTGCGAACCGCCTCCTACGAGGTTCTCAACGTCTTCGTGCAAAACTCCGCTTCCGAAAGCCTTCAGCCCATCGCCTCGCTTTCGGATGTCATCATCAAGCGCGTCGAGGAAACTGTTCCCCTGCAGAACCAGGTGGTCAGCGTTGAGGACAGGATCACCCTGGAGGAAATGCAGAACAGCTTGTGCACCGTGCTCCAGGCTATCATTACTCGACTGGACAAGGAGATCATCCCCCTAGGAGACCGCATCATGCAGGCTCTGCTCCAGATTCTCAACAGCGTCGGCGCCAAGTCCAGCGTTCCCGATGCCGTCTTTGCTACCATTAGCAGCCTCGCCACCTCGATGGAGGAGGACTTTGTCAAGTACATGGAGGCCTTTGCTCCCTTCCTGTACAACGCCCTTGGCAACCAGGACGAGCCCAGTCTCTGCTCCATGGCCATCGGCCTCGTCAGTGACATCACCCGAGCCTTGGGCGAGCGCAGCCAGCCTTTCTGCGACAACTTCATGAACTATCTGCTGAACAACTTGAGGGTACGTATCCGATTGTGAAGAACCGCAAATGCATCATGTTTTGCTAACCTTGTTCACAGAGCACCACTCTGGGCAACCAGTTCAAGCCCGCCATCCTCCAGTGCTTTGGTGACATTGCCGGCGCCATCACCGGCCACTTCGAGACTTACCTGTCTGTTGTCGCTCAGGTGCTTGAGCAGGCCTCGACCGTCACAGCCACTCCCGAGGGCCCCTATGAGATGTACGACTACGTCGTGTCCCTCCGAGAGGGCATCATGGATGCCTGGGGCGGCATTATTGGCGCCATGAAGGCCAGCTCCAAGACACAGGCTCTCCAGCAATATGTTCCTCATATTTTCAGCCTCCTGAACGTGATCGCCAACGATCCCAACCGCAGCGAGTCTTTGATGCGCGCTTCTATGGGTGTTATCGGGTAAGTTTATATCCTGACGCAGTCACAAAACAAAGCTAACACACATCCCTCAGCGATCTTGCCGATGCTTATCCCAACGGTGAGCTTGTGGATGCCTTCCGCCAGGACTGGCTCACCGTCATGATCAAGGAAACCAAGACGAACCGCGAGTTCCAGCCTCGAACGATCGAGACTGCTCGCTGGGCTCGCGAGCAAGTCAAGCGTCAGCTGGGCGGCAGCCAGACCGTCATGGCTCAAAACTAATCTCTGCCCACGCAACGATTAGAACAAACACTCACGCACCGCCGTGATTCGACCATGCATTATGGTCATGCGCCCAACTAGGAGACAGATTACGATAGACGATCCGGCATCTGTTACCAACCCTAACATTTGGGCATCTTCCCCTCCCCATCCCCCCCCGCCACAGCATAACACGATCCCCACGACGCTTCCATGTATATAAATCCCCATACGACACTACAGTAATCAAAATACCCCGTCACGACCCTTCCCATCATCATACATCAGCATTGCACCAGGCTCCATCTGTATTCGCATCCCAATTCCCCACCACTACACACTCACAACACCACCCCAATTTTTTTTTATCTATTTGTCAGAGATGCAACGAGGGAATAGAAGAAGTCATGTATGCCCCGCGCGGATGAACAGCGGCGGCGGCGATCCAAAATTCATGTAGAGGCTCAGGGAGTCAAGGCGGTCGGTTCGTTTTTTGTCTTGTTGCTTTTTTTGTTGTCTCGCCTGGGTCCGTTTGGACCTGTTCTTGGATTCCCTTTCAAGTGATTGGGAAAGCCCGGAAATGGCGCGCTCGGACATTTCCCGTAAGGAATTCGGTGGGATTGACGAGAGGGAGACAATGAGTGGAATCAAAGGAATACCAAATTCAGGAGCGTGTAGGAGAGATTTCTATTAGAGAGCGAGAAGAGAAGAAAGCAAATGAGAAATCAAAACAAACTGGATGATGCGTGTCGGACTAGAGTATCAAGTGAGCTCGTTCGAAATGACATAGTCTTGCGGTTTAAGAACCAATTGTCCTGCCCATTGTGCATGCATTCATTCATTCATTCATTCCTTGTGTGCCCCCTTCACCAGTCGTGACATGTATACATTTACGTGAAAATCAAAACATTTCAGGTCATCTTCATATAATCTTCAATTCCCCTAGCTTCATCGTAACTGCGTGTGCGAAGCAACTCTCCACGCACATGCATTGGTATCTCCTTCCACGTCATCCGCATCTAGGTATCGTATCAAGCGCAAAAGAAAAGGGGACCACACGTTTCCCCATCAGCTATCCCGGCCGTCATACTCCAAGCAGTCTCACCCATAGGGACCGCGCTTTTTTTTGGTTTTCACTACCCAAAGACAAAGTGCCGCCATGCAAAGTGATGCAAACACCAACCGATTGTTCGATGTCTGCAGAAACAAAGATATCAAAAACATAAATAAAACAAGGAAATGAAATATCAAAACGGAAATGTGACAGATCACCATCAGTCGTGGCAACACATAGCCCTCGTGAGTCAAGAAACGGAATAAAAACAAGACAGGAGCGTAGACCAATCTGCACCACGCCATATCTGGTGAGGGCCAGGAGTATAGCTATTAGCTATAGTTATTAAAGACGCCACTGGGCATCCATTCCTGTGGCCCATTAATGTAGAATTGAAGCTCTTCATTAAACCCATCATTGGAGGGAAAGTATACGGGGGCCCCCGCTGAACTCACGAGTGAGTTGCTGTTGGGGATAGAATAACCCTGGACGGATGATGCTGCTGCTACTGCCGCTGCTGCTGCCGCATTTTGTGATGAGTCAAATCCCCCCATAAGCATACCCATAGAATTGGAATTTCCAACGTTACTGTCTTGAGACATGTAAAGATGAGAGAGTTGCTGAGAGTATTGGGCATCGGGAATTGGAATAGGTATAGGAATGGGCGTGGGCTGCTGCTGTGCTTGTTGGTGATGGTGATTTTGGTGATGATGTTGCTGTTGTTGATGTTGATGGTGTTGATGTTGGTGCTGATGCTGATGCTGGTGTTGGTGCTGCTGTTGCTGCTGCTGTTGCTGCTGCTGATGTTGGTGTTGATGTTGATGTTGATGTTGATGTTGTTGGTGTTGTTGATGCTGATGCTGATGTTGATGCTGTTGGTGTTGCTGATGTTGTTGGTGTTGTTGTTGCTGATGAGCGTAATGTTGAGGGATATGCGTTGTCGGAGTTGTCATTGGCGTCATGATATCGTGTGATGAAGGTGATTGGAGATTCGAGGCGGGTTGAGACGCATCAATAGAGCCTCTGGCTTGACCATAAAGGGATGAAGAAGATGGGGAGGGGTTTGAAGATGTAGCAGGAGGTGGGCCCGCAGTCCCACCCATTGATGGAGAGGACGCGACGGCAACGGCGTTAGGGATCGGGTCTTTACCATCAGCCATGCTACCTTCGATCCCTTCAATCCCTATAGACCCACTAGTGTCCAATGCAAATCGCTCCAAGGCCTCAACCCAGCGAGAGGCCAACGGCCAAACTTCCTTGCATTCATTGAGGATGCTTCTCGTCCGATTGAACATCTCGGGGCCCAGGCCAGTAAGCACAGGATCAGGACAGACTGTTGTTAATCGAAGTGTCAGCTGTCTTTCTCATGAGAATATAGTTCCGATATAATTCGGGAAGCATACTGTTAGGATACCGGCAGAGATAGGTGGAGAGCAGACCGCAGCTGTATACGCAAAAAGCAGCCATCTGGGCCCCGACACTCTCGTCAGGTGAGCGGCCGTTGAATTGAGCAACGATTTGATCATACAGGCGACGAACGTTGACAAATAGTTCCATGGAAAGGTTTGAGAAGTAGACCCGTTTGTGTTCGTCTTTGGGGCCAATAGTCAAGAAGCTATATTGTGGTTAGCATCGCGTGGCTGGTGCAAAATTGTTTTAGACTCACTCTAGAAGATACGGGCGGCGTGAAACAATGTGGCAGAGTCGAGGGATCATAGTCACTCCGAGATAGCCCTGCATTCGTCAGAAATTGAGCACGGGTAGGTACTTCCACGCCATGCTTACCAAGTCCAGACGCTCCTTTTTATATTCCTTCAACACGTAGTGATCCCACTGGTGGTCGTGGGGCAATCCGTTTTCCCATTCATCCAGTTTTCTAGTGAGGATTGCAAATTCGCTATTTTGGTCCCAGGGATTCGCGTCTCGGGGTAAATTGACGGCACGACGGCTCACAATACCCCAGAAGTGATGTGCTTGGATTAATGAAGCGAAGAGGGAGCGGCCAGGGTCGAAAGTAAGCGCCGGGTTGTCTTCGGCAGGTGGCGTACCCTCAAGAGCAGCTCGAGAGGCGGGTTCATGGCCCATGGAAAAATCCCGTTCCTCGCACGGAAGAAGAGCAGTGATGTCCGAGGCGGCCAGCGAGACAGGAGAATACGGGCTAGAGTGAAGTTGATCTTGGCTGTGAAGCATCCACTGACAGGCTGTTAGCCAGATCCCGCATGTTATTATTTTAAAGGCAGGCTCACCAAAGTTCTCCGTGCAGATTCGGCCTGTACTATCTGCTCAAAAGTGGGGTTCTTCATTTCGTATGTTTCTTCCCGGTGGAGACGCATCAATGAAGCCATTCGCATAGACACGCCCATGTTGATCTACGAGGTCAGCCAGCACTTTAATTCATAGTGCGTCACACAACTTACATAACTCCTATTACTAAGACCACTGCCTTGTTGGGCAATACTCAGTAGGTAGAACGCCTGACACCTTTCCAGAGTCGGTTCTTGGTAAAGCTCATTGTACGCAAGCTGGGAGGCTCGTTCCATGAAAAACTCAGCAGCTTTGAGGCCAGATCCATAACGTTTGATCAGGAGAGGACTTAGCCTTGCTGAGATGCTTAGAATGCTGACAACAAGGAAAACGCTCACGGATTGTGCATCGTGAAGCAGCTTGCGGAGAAACTGATCCTTGGGGATGAAGCCCAGCTGGAAGTAGTAGCGAGTAAACCGATCGACACCATCTACGATATCCTCCATTGGAGGAAGGCGGTCCCATTCGTCGCTAAGCCTCTGTCCAGGTGGTCGCACGACAGGCGCGTCGAGAATTTCGCGACGGACCTTTGCGGGGTCACGCCGAGCCGCTTTGTCCGCCCTGACGCGGGGATGACGGAATTCTCGATCATTATCAGGCTGGCCTCGAACTGGAAAAACACTGTCGACAGAATGTCTCAGCGGTGGCCATGCTTGCGGCGTCTCGCGGGTGCGAATCAAGGGGGCGGCTTACCAGTCTGAAGCTCCAAGGCCAGCCTCAAGGCAGGCTTTGCAGGGCGGTTGTGCTTTGTCGTGGACGCATTTACTCCTCATCCGCCGACACCTACGAAGCCGCAATTGCGGTTAGCTAATGCCACACATGTGAACAGGGTCCCGGCACCGTAGAAAACGGCGTGCCATGGAGCGGCCGAGCGAGATTCACCGGAGCCGCGACGGAAACTAAACCCACCTTCGACAAGCAATCGGGGCCCGGCGCTTGATGACCGGGGCGCCGGCGGTTGCACCGGGCGAAGTGTCCGCGTCCCCGGAGACGGAAGGTGCAGAGCCATGATGGATGGTGCGATCCGGGACATCAGCAGGCATCGTTGCAGGAATGGCCATGGCGGAGAGGGCACCGTCCATCGGTGGTTTGCCTTGACGGCAGCGGCAGCGTCTCCCGGCAGGCTCTGTCCGGCAACGGCAACGGCAGCAGGACGTCGTTTAAGCTGGGGACCGCGATGGATAGTGGCCTTGGCCTTGACCGAAGGCGAGAGTTTGTGACCGCAACTTGGCGAGTGGACCTTGAAACCGACGGATGGACGCCGTGGACGGGAACCGCGAAAATTAAACTCGAATCTAGTCTCTAGGACGAGATGATTGATGGGTGGCTTTTTGGGGCCCCCGTAGCGGGAGCGGGAAGCGGGAAAGCGGGAAGCCAGTTCGACGCCGGTTCCCTGCGGGTCAGACCAAAAGGATCAGCCTGGCCGGCTAGGCTAACAACAGCGAGGGCAACGACGAGGCCAGACGGGACGGGACGGGGGACCGACAGGGACAGCCAGATAGGGCGATGTGCAGGGTGCAGGATCGCGCGATTGCCTGCCGGAGCCCGGAGGGAATAAAAATTCAAAAACAAAACAAAATCGGACGCCAACGATGACCAGCAGCTGAAAGCCACCGTTCACGATGGCCTGGGGATTGGGATTGAGATTTAGGTCCGTGTCCCGCGTGGTGCTGGAAGCTAGAGCTGGAACTCCAGGCCTGAGGGGGAGCGGAAAAAAAGGGCGGGAGAGGTGGAGAGAGATATGGAGGAGGACGGGGGACGAACGAGAGGAGCGAGAGGCGAGACAGAAAAAAATTCGGCAGAGCCTAAGAGCCGCCAATGCCGTTTCAAGCCAGACCAAGAGACCACAACAATAGGGAATGGCGAGCGGGCAAGCAGCCTGAGACAACCACGCGGGGGCGAAATGTGGCGGATGATGTTGAGGACATCACAGGTGAGATTGAGAACGCAGGCGACGATGCGTGACAGAGCGGCTGAGAGGAACAGATCGGTGCATGAGCGATGCGCCGGACGCTCGAGTGGGCGTTGAGCAGGATGGTGCCAGGCGTGTTGTGATGCGTTGAGGTGTGAATGCGAGCGACGGGACTAAGGTAAGCAGCGTGTATAAATCGGCCGGCCAATGAGGAATCTCGGCCTACGTCTGCGGATGCGGTCTCAGCAGATGCGCGGCAGCCAGGATAGCTAGGATAGCTCGGATGGCTAATGCTTACCACCCGGACCCGAGGCCGAGAGCCATTACCACGGAAATGTGGAAATGTGGGAATAGGAACAGAGTTAGGCCTGATGCGACTCTGCATGTACGTGGACGTCAGAGTGGAGGCACGCGAGCCCTGAAAGGTGTGAGTACGGCGACAGGCGGCGAGTAGGATGGGATGACAAATGGAAAGCAAATCCAGGTGTGGGAGGTCCGAAAAAGGAGAGATAAATTATAAAGGGATAAGGGCAAGCGCGATGGGTCCTTCTAGGCCAAGGCTGTGGAGGAAGGTGCTGCCAACATGAGCAGATGCAGTGAAGGCACAGAAGGCACAGATCACACAGGTGAGATTGGCAGGAGGGCCCGACCAGGGGAACTACTTGCTGTTGCAGACGGACGAGGCAACTCTAGACGTAGCGTAAGTTATCCGTACTGAGAACTCATATCAATCGCCCCGGCATGGCACGGCCTTCCGCCGACATAATTATACCAAACCAGAAATCCAGGGACCAAGCGCCATATCCATCTCCTCTTGTCTCGTTTCGGCTGATAATCGAAACGGAAAAGAAGCCGAGGCCTCACCAGGGAGTGCCATGCCAAAGGCACGACAGGCTGCCGTTTCCCGACTCTCTCCAGCTTCTCACATGGCGCTACCAACCGGCCGTCTGCAGTCCCTACACAATCCCCGACACATTTACGAGAACGCGATACCGCTTTTCGAAAACTATTCAAGACATTCCACGTAATACATTACCCAATACGGCCACACTGTAGTAACCGCCTTGGCCAGCCGTCGTACGGCTCCCAATCAAAAACTAGGCGCGCCAAGTAACCGCAGCTCCTTTCAACATCACACACGGGAAGCTGGCCTCAAGCGAGCTGAAACGACCAACAGCGTCAAGATACAGGTACATGCACGAATTTCATCCATGCCAACTGCAGTCAAGCCTGACCAGGTGCGAGATACGTACCCGCGGCAATCCTCAGTAACGGAGACGCTAATTGACACACGACCATGCACTCGGACGAACTGGGCAGACTGGGTCGAAGCCAGGGACTCTGTGGCCACCTGTGAGTCGGCACTACTTGCGTTATTGGCCATAGCTAAACCCACTAGCCAGCGATGAATGACAGGACGCAAGGGGCAAGGGTCTTGTTGCCTTGTAAAAGAGCCCACTCGTCTCCATAATTGGACTCCATACTCGTCTCGTCCCCATCTTGAGTTCCACCATATCCATGACTTGCAGTGGGACGCAACAAACAGTCATAAATCAACATTTCGAGCAACTTCACCAGTATCGCCACCACCCCAGTTGCTTTTGTGCAGCAACTGGCTGCGTCGACGCCAGTCTTTGCCGCGATGGAGTCACTAGCTGACGCCATACCCAGACTATCTATTTCCCACGCTGCCGCCTTCCCCAGCCTCAGGTCGTACGGCCTAACGTCCGCGCAGTGACGGGCGTCCAGGCGAAGCTAGGCGCGCTAATGGAAACCGCCTCTGCTATCGACCCAAGTCTGGATTTTGCCTAGCCTCCCTGTGGCCTAGGCTTGGCTTCCATCGTCATCGTGGTATCACAAATCGGGACCAACATCATTGCGGCACACAGATTATCCCCCTCCCCGGAGTTGCAAATACCAGACGGAAAGCCATGAGGCATAAAGACGCTACTGCCGCTGACGACTCTTTGGGAATGTAACCTTCCCCACCAGGAGCAATCCACGGCTTCATCATTTTCCCATTTGCTTCAACTCATCCTCCACTCGCAGGCCTTTGCGCTCTCGCCTCATCCCGGGTCATGACAGCCCCGAACCCCCAAACCCTTCCTCTCCCCTTTCTTGGTTCTAATTAATAAATTCCAGCTGTAGGGCATTGTTTGTTGGCCCACTACCTGTCAGTTTTTCCGGCCGCCAAGCATCTGACAGAGTGACCCCAACAACCACCTCCCCCGCCCATCCCGCGCCTCGCCTCTCGCATTCCACTTGCTTGCTGCCCTCAAGCCTCACCCCATCCATCATCACCAGTCTGCAGTCATCATCCGAGTCCAAACTCGTCACATCTCCACTTTCACTCTTGCTGGCATTGCCGTGATTGGGAATCACATCACTCCCTACTCCACTCCCAGGCTCCATTGTATTTAGCGACTCCCTTGTATCCCGCTTCTGTTCCCAGTCCGAGTTCTTGGATCAGGGTCATCAAGTCCCGAATATGGACCATCATCAATCTCTGTCTTCGGGGTATTCCATGTCAGTAACGCGCCGCAGTCCTGGATAAACCCCCTGGCACTTCGCATTCGGTGTCACTCGCTGGCAACGGGTTTTCCGCGGGGGATAGCAGCAACTCGAGCTTCCGCATAGTGGCGCTAAGCATATCCTCAGCCATCTCCCGGCTCACTACGCCCTCTTCATAAGACAGATGGATCACGGTGTCGCCTCCCTTCACCCCGACAACATTGAAAACAAAACCACAACTACCCACACGACCATTGGACGACGCTCCGGAAAACTGCAGGTCCTCGATTCTCCACCCCTTCTGCAGCTGGTTCTTCTCTTCTGTTTGGAAGCTGAAGGAGCCCAGGTTGGACACCAGGAACGATTTGCCAGAGACGCGCCCAATTCCACCGAGCGCTCGACCCACAAACTCCTCAAGATCGTCACCTAGTAATGCCCCTGCAATCCAGCCCCTCATGAATTTATTCGGTATTCCGTTCATCATAGCTTGCCGATACCACCGAGCCAATTTCCAGGTAGCCCGAGCATCAATGCATCGAGAATGGGCCGACCCGTTGGCCTTTTCCTTGCTAGACATGAGGTTTCGGTAGTTCCCCAACCAATGGGTAAAGAACCCCCCAGCGCCGCCGTTGAGCATAACTCCATCCCGAGCGGCAGCTCCATCCAGTTGAGGCAGCCGGATGTAGGGCCGAATGTCAAACGCAAATCGAGAGCAACCAATCCTATCTTGCGGGAAAAGATCAACAGCAAATGTGGCCAGCAAGATGACCACAAGCAAGCCGGTGAATGTCGTCCCATTGGCCCTGCATGCTGCGAGAATGCGCTCCATGTTCCGTGCAGGAATTCGAAGCGACGATGTGCGGGTTACGGTCCGCATATTAGGCGGGGCTAGTTCGGTGACCGATTTGAAGTATGGTTTGGGTAGCGGCAAGTTGCTAAAGAGGAGGGTAAAGCCAAAAACGAGGCGGACAAAAAGGCGTTTGAGCTCAATCCAGATTATCTCCAGCACAAAGGCCTTGTGATTGGAGAGCGTCATTGGCTCTGGAAATGGAGGAGCAGTCTTCACGTCAAGGGTTACAACAGGATTGACAGACTTCGCTCCATCAGACGCAAACGAATTAATTCCGTCGAGAAATGTGCGGTGAAACGGGATCCCAGAGTTGGCATCAGCCACGAAGTGATGCAAGACGAGCACAACATCACGACCCCCTACCACGTATACTCTCCACCATGGACGACTAGGCTCGTCATCGAGCCACTCCCAGGTGTTGTGTAACTCCTCGAAAAATCCAGCTCCGGCCCCGTTTACGTCGTCAACAAATTCGATGCATTTGTCCAAATCGATACTGTGCAGCATGCCGATCCCGAGATAATGCTTGGCATTCGTTGCCGACTTTCGCATAACCGCAACCATGCGGAGAGCGGGATGGGCCTCGACAGCGGCCCGAAGACCAGCCATTACGGCAGCACGGGAAAGTCGGGCTCTGTGGTCAGAGTCTGCACCAACGGGAACGTATCGAGCGGACACGGCTATGTTCGATTGTATTCCAAGCCGATACAGCATGAAGTATACGCGATCATAAAAGCCTGCACAAGTATCGTCAGTTGGTCCCACCCTTGCCAATGAAATCACATGAAATAACAGGTCGACATACTAGACTCGCGGACCAGGGTATACGCAGCTTTGACTTCCGCCATTGTTGCGAAGTCAAACACTCTTGGTTTGGTTGCCGCAAGGTTATACGTGAAGCCAGAAACGAGGTGCGTAATTCGGTAGGTTCAGTATTTGAAATCACAGGGACGAAAAATTACAGATGAGTCACGAAGGCAAGCCAGACAAGCCGGTCTTGATGCAGCAATTTTATGCTACAAGTCGGATTTCGGCAACGTAGATGGCAAAATAAGATTCACTGCTAGCAAGAATCCCGCAGCCCGATTCAACCTAGCATCTGCCAATGAAGGAAGTAGAATGTCGTGCTAATCTCAACCATGAAAGAAACTCGGCATGTGTTTCTCAAGCCAATGCCACTAACGTGTCAAACAAAGAACGGAGCGAGTGGAGGCAATGCAAAGCCGAGAGCCACAAGACTTCGCTAGTGGCTATTGTGCTAACTACGGGGCTATTGTTGCGGCTGCACGGGCCGTTGCGGCTGACAACAAGGGGTCACCAACACATTCACAACAACCACCTTAGCTTTTTTACGAAAATTTAAGTTTGCGGCAGTGATGGCAGAAGCTCCCCCAGGTGTGGTGGTTAATAGCATACCCGAACTCCGTACGCTACAATTAGTTGAGCCCAGGTCAGGGGTGGTAGGCAATTGTTCCTGATTTAGTCCAAGTAGATCAAGTCTGAGGAAATGCTTCCTAGTGTAATGAAAAGTACACTCGTAGAACACATCGTCCCCCAAGCAATTGGTTGAGGTTGCAAAACAAACACATGGATTTTTTTTTTATCCATCTTACAATTACCTTCCCTTCGTTCTATTTTCATCCAAGCTTTCCAAAAGACGCACTTAAAGGTAAAATCATAGTCACTTTCAAAGAGATGATGGAGTTGTACGAGGTAGTAAACAAGGGAACTACAAAGGTGCCTGCATATGCAAAGTTTGGATCGAGCAGATTAGGTGACTCACCAGCCCCTCCCGAATGCGCTGCACACCGACTTGAGTCACATACTGCGATCTATAAGTCTGTCGATAATTTAAAATGCGTGACATGGTTGTGCTATTACACAAGGACACCTTCTAGCCCCCCCCCCCCCCCCCCCCCCC
>KV875228.1:4586087-4605684 GCA_001879505.1 Calonectria pseudoreteaudii
CCAGTGCTTTCTGACAGGGCCGCAGAGACCGTGGCAACTCTGGACCTACCCTGGAGGTTTGCCCCGCGAAGCCAGTACCACCCTGACAACAACCCCACTGGACTTGTCTCCTTTTCTACCGCAGAGAATGTCGGTATAGTGTGTGAAATACGATATATAAATAGAGACTAAATTTTTGCAGAGATTGGTCACCAACGAAATTCATGATTTCGCTGCCAAACATGTGGGTATATACCAAAGCGTGGGATCCCCAGTTCCGACACCACCTTACCAAACAAACAACTGAGATTATCAACTCACTGACCAATGCTTAGTTCTCACTAACTCAAAATGACCTCCTATACCGTGGTAGCAATGCTGGTGGCCCCCATTTCCCTCGAGCACTAGCCAAGCATCTCAATGAGTATCTCCATCCTCATGAACCCATCACGCCAGACATGATCCAGTGCGTTGGCGCGGCCACGGCGATGCACGATATTCTAGCCTGGGCTGTAGCAAACCCCGGTGAAGGTGTTTTGACAAGCCGGCCCGTGTATGGGCGCTTCGAACTCGACTTTGGCAACAAGTCCCAGGTCAAGGTTGTCTATGCGGAGACTGATGCCGAGGATTGCTTCGACGAGACAGTTGTGGACAGGTTTGAAGAGGCGCTGCAACGATCAAACGCCGCAGGTGTCAAGGTGAAGATGGTTTTAATTGTAAACCCAAAAAACCCCCTTGGTAAGTCCTACTTTGCGCATCGCCGAGCACTTGAGCTAACCCCAATGTGCCAGGGAAATGCTACCCTCGAGGGACCCTCGTCAAGATCATGCAGTTTTGTCAAAAGCATGGCCTACATCTTTTCAGCGATGAAATATACTCCTGCTCCGTATTCGATACGGATGAGCCCGGCGCTGTCCCCTTTGTGTCTACCTTGTCCATTGACCTGGCTAACCTCTTGAATCCGGAGCTCCTGCACGTCACCTATGGGCTAAGCAAGGATTTTGGAGCCGCTGGGCTTCGACTTGGAGCTATTATAACTAGAAGCCGACCGATCCACAGAGCTGTCAAGAGTGTCATGCGTTTCCATAACCCCTCGGGAGCCAGCTTGACCATTGCCACGGCGATGCTCGAGGACCGACAATGGTGCCGCGACTTTCTCGAATCTTCTCACACGAAGCTAGCTGCGGCTCATGCTCATGTGACGCGCGGTCTGAAGGCGATTGGTATCAATTACCTGCAGGGCAGCAACGCTGGATTCTTTGTCTGGATCGACCTGTCACCGCATCTCCCCAGCGATCTGGGTGGTGAGAAGAACGCGGAGTTTGCTTTGGCCAGAAAGCTCCAGGACGCTGGAGTGTTTCTGCATCCAAGGGAAGAGCATTCATTGAAACCTGGTTGGTTCAGATTGGTCTATACCCAAGAGGAAAGGATCGTGAGCGAAGGTTTAGAAAGGTACGTTTACTCCGTCTAAAAACCAACAACTGGCAATCTGACAGCTGTAAAGGATCCGCAAGGCGATAAACTCTTAGGTGTGAAGAAGAGCAATTGATTGATGATATTGTTATTCCAGAAAGCAATATTTCTCTTCTTCTTTTTTCTTCTCTTTCTTTCTGGCCTCTTTTCTGTTGCGATTTTGTCTCATTAGTCGCGAATATAGGAGATACAGTACTCTAGCCACATAATCGCATGCTAACAACCTTTTACACTCTGGAACCAAACTTCCCAAGACACAGTGCTTTTGTTACTGTAGACTAGTGAAACTCATTAGGCTTCACAGAATAAGCATCCTCGGGACTATTATGTGCCAAAACTGCAGAGAGAACCTTGTCGGCGGTGTTCTGAGATTCTTGAGGTTTCACAAATACATACACCCCTTTGTCAGTAGCTTTCTCGCTGGTTGGCGCCCATTACAAAACAAACAAAAGGTTCGGCCCGAGGAACTCCCACGCGGCAAGGCCATAAGGGTGGCAGATGGATGCAAGTGGTGTTCAATAAACCATCCATAATGGTAACCACAAGATTGACATCGATGATGTCTTGGTCATCAAGAGAAACTCTTTTGGTCATTTGGGCTATTTAATACAGCGCTCTCCCCTCAAGTTGTTGGAAAGATTTCTGTCCCGCAAGTAGTCTCTTTCTTGCTGATCTCTCACCTTAAACATACTGTTTCTCTCTCTTTGCTCTGTGAGCTTTGTGCTTCTTACCAAATCCCCCCTTCCCCATCAAGCAACACTTCTATTGCACTCTGCTTCGTGAGGATTCTGCTCCCTGTTGGACATTACTTATATTTCAAACGACTCATTCATTCCTTCTTGTTCTAGAGGCGTTCTGTCCCTTCCCGAACACCTGCTTCAAACAACCACTTCGACAACTTTTTTCGTACTCATCATGGAGTCCAACAAATTCCACAACGTCACGTCCAGCTCGGGCACAGCCGGGCTTAAGCTCATAGACTTTCCCAACGAGCTGCTTTTGTGCATTTTTGAAGAATGCTCCGACCTCCAGTGCCTCAAAAACCTGACACTCTCGCACCCACACCTCTACCGCTTGTTTGCACCCAGGTCGGAAGTCATCGCCACGACCGTTTTGCGCTGTCAGGTCCCAGACCAGACGTTCCCCGTACTGCGAACCACGCTCCACACCAACGAGCTTGGCATCCCAAACCTTCTCAAGCTCACCCTCACGGAGCGATTCCAGGTCGTCGACAGCGTTCCCAGCTGCTACGAAAACGACCTGCCCAGCGCGGTTCCCGTGGCTGAGGCCATCGCCCTGGAGCAGCTGTACCACAAGGTCGATGGTCTTGCTGGAGTCTTCATGCGGGACGAGCAAAAATGGGACAACATCTCGCTTGAGGATCTCTGCGCCGCCACGGTCAAGGCCCGCTTTCACCTCGTCCAGCGCGTCGAGATCCAGCATGCCATCTGCATGTTCGAGATGACCCGACGCCTTCTCGGTCAGAAGACCCTCCCCAGGGGCGAGCTCCGGGACCGCGCCTTCTACTACACCTGGGTCGCGGGCCAGATGAGAGACCACCTGTTTCGAAAGCGCAAAATGTCCCACCGGCACAATCAAACCGCCTGCGCCCTTGACGGCTACTTTCAGGGACTCCTCTTGAAACTGAGTAAGTCTCCTCCTCCTCATCATCCTCCTTCTCCTCCTCTTTGAGTTCGAAAACTAACGCCGATTGCTGCAGACATTACTGTGTACAGGCGCACTCGAGCCATGCCTGACCCGAAGAAGCAGGGGGTCGATTTCTTTCACAAGTACATGTGCGAGGAAGTTTTGCTGAGAGGCTGATAATTAGACCCTTTGTTCGTCTAGATGACGACGAGGAAGAAGATTGACTTTGCTGTACTCGCTCGTTTTTTTGTCTTTGTTGGAGTTTCGGGAGGAGGAAGTTCCTCAAGTCATGCATTTCCTTATTGGGCGCCTGCGAAATAGACTATTCGCTCATGGCAAGCTGGTTGTGTCTGTATTTTGACCCTTCAACTCAAAACCTCGTGAAATTATGTCGTAAAATGGCGGATGTGCAGACGTCAACCGGCGAACCAACGCAAAGGGATGCTCGCCCCATAAAGTCCCAAAAGTCTCAAGAACCCGGGTTCCAGCGCATCTATCAATCTGGTCGGTTTTAACAAGTCACATGTGCTATAAATAATCGAGTAGAAACTATCCAGCCCATCTTCCTGCAAAAGTGAAAAACATGCCTCGACTGTTTGTCTGGCAACCGTGCCCAATGCCCCCCGCCCTCTCTATCGAAAGCACTCATACTCTTCACATAAGAAGCATCGTGGTCATTTGATGGCAACAACGTCGATGGAATTATTATGGCGGTATTACAAAGTAGCAAATAAAAAGGATGTCTCACTTTAGTGTAAGAAGGTGGACGAGAGAGTGATTCCCAACATTTGGCTTACGATTTCAGTCCCAAAATTGAAAATGGTTGTTTAAACTATGACATTGAATCTGAAAAAATCATCACACACACACATACAAACGAAACTAATATTGATGGATTTAAATGTCATTTTCATGAGCAAAGGTGAAGCTTGCAGTAGATACTCCCCCTCTGTTGCCCTTCCTATAGGGTAACCATCGGGAACAGGTGATCAAGGGCCTGAGAAAAACAAGCTCTTATTAATTATCGGCCCGTGCGGGAGGGGAACCAAAGGAATGGGTGGAGCAGAAGGCAACCGTGGAACTGCGTTGAAGCTCTCGTGGAGCTCTCGTGGAGCTTTGCTGGAGCTTTACCCACAGTGAGCCTAGTAGCTTTGTTTTGTTGAAGTGGTTTACTAAAGGAAATTGAGCGCTCACCACTGGATAACCAGATAACAACAGCAACAACCCCATTATTTACGGAACCCGTGCCAGCACCAACTTAAAAACTGTGATCGTGCATGCAATTAATGGCTCACTGTCGGCCTCTTTTTTCACCGCCTGAGGGAAGCGAAGTCGGATTGACTTCGGACCCATTAGATGGTAGAGAGCCGCCTACAGCGCCAAAATACCACAAGTGCAAACGCTCCTCGTCATGGGTGAGCATGAGGCTGGGTTGCCTAAACTGGGGAAGCTGTGTGCGCTCTAATCCAGTTTGCCACATCCAAGACCATCTGCCGAGACACTGCAAACTGCAAACTGCAGCCAGACTAGCCCGGCGAGCTGACGCTCAAGTAACAACAACCTACCTCCCATTCGGCGCTCCATGGGCCTGGCCAAGCGCTGGTCTGGAACAGAAGTGGACGTGCTAGCCATGCAGTCGTCCCGTTAGATATTTGGGCAGCATCAAGATGTGGCCGGAACCAGAAAAAGCGGTTCCCCACGATCGAGGAACCCCCTTCCCAGCGATCGAGGCGTCGCCGGGAAAGACATGCCCCATCTGTCTGCCCTGAGACCTGCCATGTCTAAAGTAGCTTCATCGCGGATCCGCCCACATACATACGCCAGTTTGGCACGCAACGAGAGGGGTTCGCGGGATGTTCAAGGGATAATGTGCCGTCTTAGTTCGGATCCTGAGATGCGAGGGCGCGCGACCTAATTAGACAAATGAGATAAGGATCTCGATCGCTCTTTAGTCCCTTGTTTCCTATAGTTCATCTCGATCGTGATATGATCGAGGCGCCTCCATCCGCGATGCCTGAGCTGCCATGGGACTCTTGGGATTCCACTTATGCAGCATTTAGCTTCGGCCTGTCCGCACCTTTGACAGCTAGTGTATCACAGACAGAGCAAGAAATACACATGTGCCTGGGTAATTGATGAACGGTAGCAGTACTGGGTAGAGTGAGGAGACAAGCAATAACAAACGAAGAAGAAAAAAAAAAAACCCCCCCAAGAAAAACAAAGACAAAAACAAAAAAAATCACGAATGGGATGCAAGTAGTGGTAGGGCAAATCAAGAAGGATGCAACTTTTCGCAAACGAAAAAAAACTTGCAAAAGACATAGTAAGAGGCTAACAGCATTCCCTGCGACGCCAGCATATCTGACCAGTCATTGAGAGAACTTGATCAATGCGTTCAAGCCGAGACAAGGCAGCGCGGATCGTCCCCCCTCTCACGGAGCAAGAAAAGAAACGTCGTCCAAATTTGGATTTGGGCTGGAGTCATGCGGCAGGAGGCTGTTTTATGCGCTGGCAAGCTTGTTGGCTTAGGCCATGATGGCGGGGAGGGGTTCCAATTGGAATAGACGCGTCCGGTGACTTGTTCCTGAGCCGCCCATCATGGATGGCATTTGAAGCATGTCTGGCTTGAGACTCAGTGACGACATGGCTGAGGGCGCCAAAAGCTACCTTGATCAGGGCGACTCGCAGGCCAACCAAGGCGGCCGTCTATGCGCTGTCAATCCGTTGTAACGCTGTGAGTGGTTGCCCAAGCCAGGTGACCTCCTGGGCTCTAGGCACCACCATGGATGGTATACCTTTTTGGCTGTGCTGAGGGATGTACAGAAGCGACAAAGGGAGGACGCTGGATGCTGAACGCATCATCGGGCGCGACGCAGTACAGGCAAGAGGGCATGGTGACCATCCTGACTGACTGCTACGTAGCATCTCGTTTTTCCCATCGCCTATTGTCACGCAGAAATCGATCAAAGATGGCCATCGTGGGCCCATCTGCTTGACCAGGACCCAGGATGAGTCCTGTGGCCTAGACCTGTCTGGTCTCATCCGAGATGCACGGCATCGATCCGCGGCCATGGGTATGAGAATCCCATGATCTTGGTGTCGCGCGCATCATGACGACTAATTGTAATTGCCAAACCGTGGACTGGAACTCGACTGGCCGAGACCTTCAACCGCAATCTGCCGTTCTGCCGTTCCGTCGGAAAATCCACTGGGTCAGGCGCAGCAAACGGCGATCACTCAGCTTCGGCTCTTCCATGGCAGTTCAGTGGTAGGTTTTGCGGAGGGGAGGCGAGGTGCAGCGTGCTGCGGATGACTACTGCGAAACCTGGAGCTTGTCACGAGGGTCACGAGGGACCCAGCCGCTGGGTCGCTCGGGCTCTCTGGCCATTGACCGCTGCTGGCCGGGGTGATTTCAAGGCACGTCACATCTGAGCCCTGAGCCCTGGAATGCCTTGCGTGCAGTAATTGGCGAGAGTGGGCATCAATTCGCCTAATTAGAGGGCCCAACGGGTGCTGGCAGCACCGGTTGGTCACTGCAATTGGGAATTGGAGGCAGTGAAAGTGAGGGCTGGCACGGGGGCTGGAGCTGGGACGGCGATGGCCACGAGAGTCAACCCAATTGATTGAGCCTGGCCGAGTATCAAACGATCAGGCAACGCTCCATGGCATGATGAAGGCCCGAGGTTCACTATCCCACGCGGCCTATCCGCGGCATCCGTCAAACAGCTTCCCGTCTTCCGCCTCATCTTTCATCCACCTTCCGACAATCAGCCGCCAAATTCGCATCACGAGGAGGGCGGGCCAGCGAAGAGGCAAGGCGGCGCTTCCAACTGAACTCTGGCAGTCAGCACGAGTCGGGATGGGGCTGGTGCTCAGTATCTGCTGAGGAGCGGCCAGGCGGCCCACTCATCCGCCAGCGTCAGCGTCGGGGACAGTTGGGAGTATCCCCGGAAGAATCCCCGGGAGGCAAAGGTGGGGGCTCAGATTGGGGGACAAACCCGTGAGCGACACTCGATTGTTCGAGGCTCTTAGAGGACAGGGAAGACGTGAGCTTCGTGGGAGGGAGCTCGCAACGGAACCGTTTTCGGAGGAGTTTAGGGTCCAGCCTCGTGATTGACGAGACGTTCCAGAATGAGCAGACGGAGTGAAGGTCCTGCCCCATCGGGTCCAGCTCGTGAAGGTGCACAATGGGCGCTCCGAAGGACCTAAACCTATTGGGGTAGTAAGCTAAACGGTCAAGATCTGGGCGACTGACGCTCACCGAATTGGAGATGGACTGGACCTGAACGGAGTAGCCAGGGTGTGCCAGTGAAGACCCGCAAGCGTCTCGGGAAATGGTAAACGGAGAGGAGCCGCCACATGACAGACAGGTACAGCTCAGACCAAGGGACTGGAGACCTGGGGACCTGGCTGAACCCGAACGGGTAGTTGAGATATTCCCTGTTGAGGACTAGCGTCGATCAATGCGTCTAGACTACAAAGGGCACTATTTCTCCCCGCCAAAACGGGCACGCGGACAGGAGAATTGCCTCTTTAGGACAAGCGGTTGTAGAACTGGTCAGCAGGCAAGGCCAAATTCGCCTCCCCCTCTCCGGTTCCTCACTCTGTCGGGCTGGGTCCTTCTGGCTGGTACCTCGGGCCTGTGCTCTGTCTTCCCCTGGAGAGATCCCGGTCCCAGTCCCAGTGGGTGTTGGGACACGCTGAGGCGAAAAACTGGAGCCGAACCCTTGTGATGCCCTGGAATCGAGGGTCTTGAAGCCTAGAAGGGAAGAGCAAGACGAGCAGGAACAGGAACAGGAGCAGGAGCAGGAGAAGGAAGAGGCTTGGAGGCGAACCCAAAGAGAATGAGAATGCGAGAGCCAATGCCAGAGACATGTATCATTATGACAGATGGAACGCGTTTGCAGGCAGACGAAAGCACATCGAATTGTACATTCACCACCCCCTTTCTCGTTCTGTGCTGAGGCGGACGAGAACACATACACCCCACTCATGGCTCACAGGAAAGAGAAAAAAAGAGACTCCTCAACCCCCTGGCAGCCAAGCCAAGTTCCTCAAGCACCAGCACACTCTTTAGCGCGCTTCAGCGGCCATCCCAGCACATCGCCGCGGTACCTCCGACTTGTACTTGGTGACTTGGGTCCCCCAGTAAAAGTACGTACCACAAATGACCCCCGTGTTTACCACACACCCCTCCCCAGCCCCGAACCCCCGGGTGTGGTCGTGGGGTGTGTGCTTTGGAGGGGGGGTACATCGGTACGCTGCAAGCACACACCGCGACTCCCTTCCCCCATCCACCCTCTGCTCCCACGGCTCGCCCACAAACAGAATATCTAACAAGCCTCTCCCCCAGACTCGAGTGCCTGCCTTTTTGGTCCGCTTCCCATTTCACATCAACAATACAAAGTACGCTCCTCGCGCATTACTGCAGACACAACTTGACCCTCTCATGCAGCATCCATCCCAGACTCCATGACCGGCTCTAGTATCCATCACGGCATCCTCTCACGCATATCTCCTTCTCGCCGTCCGCAGTAACATCCACAACATTGGACGTGCTCGCATACGACCATCTGTAGCAACACATTTCGACCACCTGGACTAAACATTGTCTTCACCTGGTCCCAAACACCCTGTGCACCCTCGAACCTTACGCCCTGGCGCCTCATCGGCCACCATCACGATTACCTTTTGCGTGTTTGGTGACGACTGGATTTCTCCGCGAAACTCTATCCGCTATTCTACACCCTCAGCACAACCGACATATAAGTCGAGATCTACCTTGACCACACCATCTCCCGGCTTCTGCTCGACACAATCGTCAGGCACAGCAAACCAGCAATGCCCTATCGCCTCGACACGCACGTTCTGACTGTGGATGCAAACGTCATTCACAAGGTCGATACTGGCAATCCCGCTAACTTGTATAGCATGTGGACTGGTGAGTGCCAAATCTTCTGGCAGGCATTTGCCACATGCCCTTGACGCTGACCAACCCATTCAGTCTTCTCTCGATGCGCAGATTCTGTCGAACAGGGACGAAGACTAGAGAACCTCAGCTGGCGACTTTGGCAACGCGAGACTTTTGTTGTCGACAACGAGCGTAAAAACGCAAACTCTACCCACACTCTTCCCCAGACCATCCCTTCCGAGACCCGCATAACCGATCTCCCCCAACTCTCTGGCAGTGTCGAGTCTCTCGCCGACGAAGAAGCTGTCGACTTCACTTCAGAATCAGCTCCTCTTGAGATTGCTCGTCCCAGAATACTCCGCCAGGACTCCAGCACAAGCAGACGTGAACGACACATTAGCTCTGACGACTTTGAGAAGATGATTGTCTCCATTGTCAAGGACAAGGGCCCTCTGTCGGCACCACCACACATCCCCGCTGCTCTCGCTCCTCTTCCCAAGAAGGAGCCTCTTCCTGCACCACCCACATTTGAGCGATCCGGCTCAACTACCACAGAATCCCAGTCACCTACTAAGTCGACTGACGAGCACTCGATGCCTTCCCCAGAACCCTCCCCCCAGACGCCATCGCGCACCACCGTGGTCCGTGGCTTCTCACCATCCCAGGTCCCCATCCCTCGAACCATCCCCAGCACTTCCCAGTGCGCCGCCTCCGACATGATCCCCGAGCCCACCTCCTCTCCTGCCCCAAGACCCGTGCAGTCCAAGAAGCCTGCTCGATTTGCTCTTGGAGGATCCTGCTCCTCCAGTGAGCGGGACCAGAGCCTCGACAACCGCAAGCCTGTCATCCCCATCGTCAAGAAGCCCATGTTCCAGATTGGCGGTTCCTCTGAGGAAGATGGCTCGCTCAAGAGCGCACTCGCCTCCCCCCGTCCCGGTTCTCTCCTCTCCCACCAGAAGAAGCAGGCCTCCTTCAGTACCAATGTCATGACCCGCACCATTGAGGACGAGGCTGCTGTCGACTCTGACACTGATTACATTGACGAGAGCGCTATCGATGACGACGATGACTCCTCCGACTGGGAGGACTCGATTGAGGACAGCGGCAAATCCAGCATGGATGACAAGTTCTTCCAGCGAGTAGACTCGAAGGCCAACTTGACCTCGCGACGATCTCTCATCACTTTGATGCTGGCACAGAACGAGCGCTCGCGAATCCTTGGCAACCACGCCTCCCAATCTACTTCAGCCATTCCCCGATCGCGCATGGCCGCTAACGGCTCCTCTCTGGGAGGCTCACCCAACGACTCTGATGAGGCTCCATTGATGATGAAGGGTATGCGCCACCCCACTCTTAAGCCCATCCGCGAGATTCCTCGATCGAGCGCGCAGCCGATTGTTGGCCATGCCAATGTGCAAGGCCAAGCAGCTCTCTCCCCTCGCACAACACGTCGCAACATGCTCGCCACCGAACTCACTGAGTCTCTGCGTCGCCACCTTCTCTGGGAGCGACAACAGAAGTCTTCGACTGCCAATGCTGTCTTGAAGCGTCGCCACACTTCCCATGATGTGGCCAACCTCAAGCAGTACCCCGAGAAGGCATGCATGAAAACTAGCGAGGATGTCAACGCCAGCAGCTGGAACCAGTACTTCTCCAAGGAGGCCAGCAATGGATATCACTCCAAGGGCTGGTAAACTACAGACACTACATTATGATACCCAAGGCGGCAATCACACACCGCTTCAACAGCTTATACTCCTAAAGGGAATTCACCCTTGGTATGGCCTCTAGGGAGGCCTGCCGTGTACATTTGGGCGGCGCATGAGACGGCATCACACGAAGCATTGAGCGTTTTCTTGAAGCTGCGTTTTGCAGTCTATTATGACCTTTCCTAATCAGGCATCTGCACTGATCCCGATATCGAGTTTCGGGGTTTTTGATCATTTTACTCGTCCTTTTAATTGTTTGTTTTGCATTCATGGCGGCGTTATTAACGTTATGATACCATGGCCTTTGTCGGTTGGCCTCGATTGGCCCGGATCTTTGCGATTTGGTTTTGTTTTTATTCATTCGGTTATCACAAGCTCGGGCAATGGTAGTGTGTACTCTAGTGACCAAGGAAGACGCGGACGATCAAGGGCAACCTTGGGCGAGGACACGCAAGGGAGGGGAGCGGCTTCATTACGGGGCCGTTTGCGAATTCACAGGTGAAAGTGGGGCAGAGAAAAGCAGCAAACTTGCAAGGAGCAAGAGGCTGGGATAGGGTGGAGGCGGGCGGTGTCGTGGCCCCGGAGCGGAAAAAGAAAGGAAGCAAAAACGGAGTAGACGCCAGAAAAAAACTCGCAAAAATGGCGAATGTCCATGGAAAAGAGCTTATTCAAAAACATGAATAAAATTCAAGTTAGAATCAACCAACTATGAGACCCCCCCTTCGTCGCAAAGTGACCCCTCTGTGAGCTATCATTGTCTTGTACGATGAGCTGTGATGGCGATGGTGGTGTGTGATGACATGCATTGGCTGTCATAGGCCGAGACTGGCCGTGGGGCTTTGGGCGACACAGGGCTACAAGGGCTGGTTCCCAGGGTAAGAGGGCTGAAGAGGGTGCGACCAAGTGCAGACCTTGGAAAGCTCGTGACCAGGGGAATTTGCCTCCCGTCCCCCGTCCCCCCGTCTATGTTTGATGTTCTGAGTTTTCTTCCCAGCCCAAGAGTCTGAGCAACGGGTACTGACATGGGCATGGGCATGGAGGTACCTCTGGTGCGTGCCTCTCTGTTGGAGGGCACACACGTCCGGGCACTGACTGGGTCACAGTTACGTACTCGCCACGCATTGGCTGGATGAGCCGAGAGAGAGTTTTTCCTTTGGGGCCTTTGGATGAGCCTGGTGAGCGCTGCACCAGCCCAGAGGGGCAGCGGCGGGCTTGGGTAGCTCCAGCTTATCGAGAGGTTGTGGGCGGGGAGTTGTTGAGTCACTCACTCGTGGCCTAGCAGCGTCAATGACTCTACACCTGCCTGCTGCACCTGCACCACATAGAGAGGGGAACCTGCATTTTTTTTCTGTGCATTGGGGACGGAAGCGCGCCAACCTCTACGATGTAACCAGCAGCCTGTTGGCGTTGGGTCTAGCTCAGCCGGCGCGCTGGCTTCCGACAACCCCCGGTAGATGCCGTGCGCTGGCAAGGCGGAGGTGAGGGCGGTGAGAAGCAGATGATGACATCGTGCGGAGAGTGCTTCCTGCCATCCATTGTCAACCTGCTTTGTTGGGTTTGGAGTCATGGGCCCCAAACCCGCAAGCCCGGGGTATCGGTGGCCTTGAAGGAGGGACATGGATTCCAACGCGGGTTTTTTCCCTCTGTGCTTCCCAACTATCCTTCACAAGCGGAGATCTGCTACGACCCAGACAGACGTAAGGCATGGCTTAATGTGACGGGGTGGAATTGATGGGGGGCGTCAAACGAAGATCAGATGGAGAAATGCAGCCCTGGCGTGAATCCGTTGATCCTCACGGACGAGGCTGCTGTTTGACGGCGAGGGCCTTTGGGCGGCATGATTGGCCCTGACGCCCCCATTGCACGTCGCATCTCGGCATCGGGTTCCTCTCGTGGCCATGACGAAGCGAGAGCCCACCCAAGGCGATACTTGACATCTCGGCCAGAACAGGCGACCAAGAAAAAAAAAACCCACTCCTTCGGCCTAATTGATTTTTTCCTTCACAGCACGCGAGCCCACTCTCCCATCTCTGTGGTTCGGCGGCTCTCGGTCTTTCGGGGGAGGGTGAGGGGGGTTCGAGTTCCCCCTCGCAGAGTCTGTCCTAGATCCCAGATCCTGGAAGACGACAGGTGAGAGTGCCTGGGGGCCTCATGATGACATCTGGGTCCATGAGCGGCCCTCGCCAAGGCCCCCCCATTGGCACCTGGGTGGGCGGTGCAGCACTGTCAAGCCACCTCCTCCATCTTCTGGCATAGAGCGCAGTCACGGGGCCGCGACACTGGAGCTGTGGCGCTCCCCTTGTGCCTGAAAAGCCTCACCCTTTCTCCTCTGGGCTTGGGAAAAATTGGAATTGGGCGACAATTACAACGTCTACGGGTAAGCTCTTGTCCCCCCCTCCCTCCCCGTGACGGTGCTGGTGGAGAAGTCAATCTACACTGGCACGCAAACGAGGCGAGTCTGCTCCGGACCCAAGAACCAGTGCACCGGACCCAGCATCGCATGGCCGACGCGGTCGAATTCGGAGCAAAGACCGATCCGGAGCGTCCGTCGTCCCCACCAACCGTGCCGTAGACGTCGTCGAACAAGCGAACGCGCAAACCCCCCCAGAATGCTTCGCCTTCGCTTGCATCGAGTTGCTCCGTGGTAAGGCCAGAGACGGGCCCTTTGCAAAAACTGGAGCCGATGTTTATTTTTTGCTCCCATGTGGTTCTTTTGAAGCCACGAGTTCAATCCCACACGCTCGTTTGTCCCCGCTCTATCTAGATTCCCACTCGGACACTGAGGGCAGAAAAAAAGACTCCGCCGCCTCAGGAACTATTCATTTGCGCGGCTCTTCATAGGTCGTGGACCCTCTCTATGGGCCTGGCTCCAGGGGAGGGGAAGGGTGGGAATGTGACATTGGGACACCCAAACATCACACAAGGCTGGGCCTGGGGCGCGGCGAGTGGTGAGTGATGTGCGAAGACGCATCGGCCACTTTTTGCGGAGCCGCACAGAGATGGTTCGGGGCGTGAGTGTGGCGTTCTGGATTATTCTCCCTTCGGCACCTCTCAACGACCTACCGGAAGGCGAGGTCCTACTTCCCCACAAGCGCCACCGCGGCAAACCTCTACATACGAGATATGAGGGAGATGTGATAGTGTCGCGAGGGAGACCAGAAAAGGGCAAAGTTCTTGATCCAGCTGGACTCGTTGACCCAGGAAAGCTGATACTGCGTAACGGGGGCGCAGGGGAACTTGTAGGGGGAGGAAAGAAGAAAAAAGTAAATAAGAGATTTGAAGCAAACAAAAAACCCTTGACAACGGGTTGCTGGTGGTGCCCGATGTATTAGCTGGGTTAATACTTAATTTCCTCGCGGGTACCATATGTTTTCGTTTGCGCAGCCCCCTCAATTAGATGAAACGCCTCAAATTATTACTGATGATTATTTCATCCGATATTGTGTACATGTAATTACTGGAGTCGTGATCAACTTGTCAGATGCATAGTGCGCTCCTGTGACAGCCCCCAAATCGTGAAAGGACGGCCCACTAGAGGGTCCAGGGGTCCTCTTTTTGCGCGCCCCCCCTCTCACTCTCCCCCCCCCCAAAGGCACAAAGGCAGGACGAGAAAACGACGCCAGTCCGTTTTGGACTTTCCTGGGGAAAAGAAAAAAACAATAATTAATAAATAATAAAATAATGAAAAATATGGTGGATTTCATTTTTTTTGTGAAATAAAATAAAAACAAATACCGAAAACAAAAAGGCCCACGACGACGCACTCTTCCCAAGATGGGAAGGCATACCGTCGGCCACAATATACATAGCTTGCTTGTCTGCGGCATACACTGGCCCTTGTGTTTTTTTTCATGCCGCGTGTGCATATTACAAGGCGGCAAGGGGAAAAGCGCATGTACACGTATTGCGGCGGACACGCGCACGAGCAAGCATGAATAGCGCAGGAATTCGATTCACAATGTGTTTATTGCGTGCGTCTGCGGCGTCAGCAACGGGAAAAAAAAAGAAAAAGAAAAAGAAGCTTGTTTGGAAAAAAAAAGACACGAGTCCAACACTAAGTGCGTGGGATGATGAACATCGTGATGCATTTTGGGGCTCTTCCTCGTTATCAGATCTTTGTAGTTTGGGGTGATCTTCCTCCCCCCCTCTCTCATCTCGCCCCTCACATCCTTTACAGTACACGCATCTTCCCTCTCCTCCCCCCCACGGCAAAAACAATTATTAGCCATTGCTTCACCACCACGAGGGTCGTCCCGTGAGATGGCGAATATTAAGGCGTCTACCTCTCCGCGGGGCGTTGCGTGTGACCTCTTCTGCGGCGGCGGCGGGGGCGCGCGTCTTTTTTTTTCTGTGCCTTTTTCCTTTTTTTTTTTCCCTTTCTTTTCTGCTTTATTTTTTTTCCTCCGCCATCATCCCCCCTTGGACAGGATCGAGAGTTTAGGTGAAAACGCCAACCTGATCGGGGAAGGGGAGGGGGGGCGTGTGTGGCGTTTGAGTGTGGATTACCCGTTTAGTGCGCGCTTGTGGTTTCTTTTTTGTGGCGATTTATTAATAATGATTTTTATTTTCCGTTATCCCACCCCCCTTGCCTCCGCAGCAGCAGATTCAAAATCAAACAATTTGATTGTATTCCTCCGCCCCCCGTTGCTCTTAATTCCCCATTTCCACGCCTGGAGAGTTTTGCCCATTGAGTCATCAGTTTACGCTTAAAGGCCGCTAGCCTAGCATTGATGACAGTGAAGAGAGGGGGCGTGCCCCAGTGTTGTGGATGCTGCCTGGGGAGCGAGGCAAAGCTGGGCGAAGCTAGAGCATCGAGGCTAATGGAGAGGGGAGCGGGTAAAATATCGGGTCAAACCTGACCTCGTGAGAGGAGTGTTGAGAGACCCTGGACAATTGAGAGAATTTGCACCTCAAGGGTCCAACGAGGCAATGGGAAATGAACAAAATCAATTCTAATCAATTGCCTTCAATTCGGGCAGAGGCGTCTTGGCGTCGATGAGGACCCTGCATGTGCCCAGGATACATTGTATTTGAGTTGAGCCGGTCTCTGGTCGTCAGCAATGGTTTGAACTGAACGGGTTGACGCCTCAAATTCCTGTCATGAGGTAATCCTGGTGACAAGAAGGCACCAGCTGTCAAGCTGACACTGCATAAGTGCCATTGACGGGCCATTTGACACCGATGGCAATGTCTCATGGACATAGACGCCAGCGTCAGGCGTATAGGAGCCGATATTAACCCCAGGTATTAGTCAATGGTTGATTGGGACAGCTTTCAATCGCGGGTTGCCAATTCCAGTAATGGCCTCTCGATTCGGCAACACGAGGCACCCAGCAAAATCCCTGGGTCCCGGCAATCACAGGCAGAATCCAACTGCTGCACCGCGACCGCGGTGCACTGGAATCATGGCAAACCACCACCCATCCCCCCCCTTTCACATGACATGGCATGGTGCAGCAGCGCTGGAAACGGACGGCTGTTCGTCACCGAGCATGAACCCCAGAACCCAGCACAAAACAAAAACAGGTCCGGTTCGGGCCATGTCGGGATGGCTCTTCATATGACAAGAGGCAGCCGCCATTGCGTCAAGGCTGTTGCCCCGACGCTCGACGCCGGCTTGCTCCCCGTGCCAGGCCTCGGCACGGTGCTCTACTATGTGATCACGATGCTCCGGGCGGTGGGGGAATGGACGTTCTGGATGGGGGTGCTTTCGGAATCTGGGGTTTGCGTTTTTGGAGTAAGGGTATCAGTCTGGGGGGAAAGGGGACACCGCCTGGGTTGTTCCCCGTGTGCGGCGGTCACTTGGTCTCCCTCACAAGCCGCGCCCCTCTGGGGGCGGAGGGAGTGTTTTGGTCCAGAGCGCCAGAAGCGTCAGACCAAAGGGAAAAAAGAATACGCGCGCATATGCAAATGGGAGTATCGAGCCCGCCTCAGGTGGTGGGCTAGGCCGAGATGGCAGCCGCGGCGCCTGGGTGCCGTGGTTGGGTGATGGCATTGACACTTGACGTCGTTCGTTCCAGACGACTCTGGGGGCATGACACTGCCCACCACGACGCCATGCACCGCCGTCGGATTTCTGGCCATTTCACGACCCTTTGAGCTTGGTCCCTGAATCCTGTGCCTTGTTTGTTGGTGACCATTGCGCTGCGCTGCGCGCTGCGGCGCTGCATGATGCAGCCTGCCTTTCACCGCCTGTAAACCGCATCCTGGCGGGAGGCGTCGACTGACAGCCGAGCTGGATGTGTTTCGCAAGGGTGCTTGCATATGGATGCGAGGAGCCGGACGAACGAGAATTTTTCCAATACCCTTGCTGGAAGGACCCTTTGATGCATGTTTCCGTCGGCAAGGAATTCGCACCAAAAATAAATAAAATAAAATAAAAATTAAGATAAAATAAAATACCAGCAAGGCGAAAAAAATTATCTTGCATCCAGATCCAGACCCCGGACGCCCACTTCCCTGGTTGTGAAGCTTGTGTTGATGGTTGTGGCGGGACTGTTCTCTGCTCGGCACCTGCTCAGCCATTTGCAGAGTGCCTTGACTCAAGCGCCGGGGGAGAAACCAACGCAACGCAGCACGGCACGGCGCAACCTGCAATCCTCCGTGCTGTGCTACAGTCACGAGGTTCACGTGTGAGCGTTTGGCTTTGGCTCAGCTGTGGTAGTTTACGAGGCTGTGGCACTTCGGCTAGAGGAGGTTGATGGGGGGCCCAGGTAGCCGGCCGGCCTCAGTTGAACGTGAGCCCCGTTTGCAGGAGCACGCGGTGGCCAGGAGCCTTTTGCCGGTACGAAATCTATTTCCCCAGGGCCTTGTGACCGCCGCATCAACCAACAGACTCCTCACGCCCCGAGCTTCGAGAGCCCCATGTGGGCAGGCGAAAAAGAGCTTTCCTTCTTCCCCAATGGCTTGCTTCGGCTCGGGTCATGCTCCAAAGTTACGGATTGAGAGAGGCAGCGAAAGGACGCAAAGGTACACACACGCCCCCCCTCCTCTCCTCTCCTCTCTTCTCCGTCTACCTCACTCGGGTTGATCGATTTGATGGCTTATTCTAGGGAACGGTTTTTTTGGACTACGAGTCGCTGGTCTGAACGGGTTACCGCCCCCGCTCGCCCGCGATCTGTAAATCCGGGACGGCCTGGGGTAAATCAAGAAATAAAAATGATTAGTTGGCAAACTAAATAATAATAATAATAATGAAATAATTAAAATAAAATAAAAATATGGATGATTATTTTTTTATTTTAAAAATTTTAATTCCAAACAAATATTCTAGTTGGCATGAATCTTCCTATTTCTGCGCCATCAATTACCGGAAGCCTTCTCCGGCCGGGGACCAGAGACGAGTGTGACTTAGTTTGATGTTGGAGAGCGGAACCGCTTTCATCCCAGGGCTGCTGGTTCGCTGACGGACATGGGCATGGGCGGCCCTGGCGTTGCAGCCGCGCGCACGAGGAGATTCCGGGACGTCTGAGATGTGACAGATGTGGTACAGGGGAGTCGAAGAGAGAAAAAGGCGGGATAGAGAGTGAGAGGGAAAATACACAGTTTCCATTAACAGGCACAACTAGCGAGAGGGATTCGGGATTACTGCGCGCTGCCGGGGGGGGGGGATATGCAACAAGGCCCCCTTGATGCTTGCTGCTTGCTGCTTCCTGCTGCACGCACATACACATACAGGGCGGCACGGCGCATGTACATGGCATACCGCTTCACCCTTGCCTTGGCGGGTGATGCAAGACACGACACATCGCCAACAGGAAGCTATGTACATACAGGGAACGGGAGAGACGTCACCGATCAGGGCGGAAAGCTCGGAGGGCTTGATGACATGCGTTGTAGGACGATGCACTCTTAGCCCGCCCCCCGGGGATCGGTGCTGATGATGTGGCTACTACTCGGCTTTGCTTGCTTGTCTGTCTGTCTGTCTGCACCGCACCGTCCGAAACCTGCGCTGGGAGCGCACCGACCCGTCAGATATCGGTTGCGAATGGCGACGGGGTCGGTCGCTCTGCGTCTGTGGCTTCCTGCGAGACGAGCCTCACCGACTTTTAAAAAAAGAAGCTGACGACAGGACAGGTCTGTGGCTTTCCGGAACTGCTGCAGAGAGGGAAAGTGCACTGCAGACGCGAGGGCCATAGCATAGATAGGCTACGGATCGATACCGTTTGGACAGATAGGCAACCGAGGGGGCCGCCGCCATAGTGAAACTTACGGTCAAGTCCCGAAGCCCGAGAGGCCAAGGGTTGAGAATTGATAAGTGATCTGTTTTAGTTGAGAGAGCTATACCTATTTGCTGTTGCTTGTTGCTGAGCTGTTCGGAGCTTGTGGTTGAAGCACCTGCATTGGTCTCAAGCCCAAAAAAAAACCGGCCTGAGTTGGGGCTCTGAACATTTCCGAATCGGGAACTGCTTGTTTTCCTTCCGTTTTGTTGGTGCTCTTCTCCCCGGGGCTTGGGGGGGTAACGGGGGACTGGGGGGGACTGGGGGGGGGCATGAGGGTGGGGGGGGGGGGAGGGCTGTTCAGAAGGAAGGAAAGGGTGGGAGAGAGAGAGCCGCCATGAGAAATGCCGCTTTGGGCACAACGATGACGAACGGGCCCTGGGTGGAATACGTCAATGATGCAAGGCTGCCAAACCACATGTTCAGCCCTCTCGAAAAAGGTATGTCAAACCACCACCTGTTCGATGGGTGAAGAGCAAATCAAGGCACATCCATCAGATGGAAATCGAGATCCAGGGCTGAAAGGAGGGCGCTTGGCATTTCCTTTGAGGATGATCAACAGGCGCTACGTCATAAAACCTGGGGGTTTGGGGAGCATCCTGGGGTTTCCCATCCATTCAAGAATCATGCGCGTGCGGTTTTTGATTGCCTCCCCCCCC
>KV875228.1:4612211-4662602 GCA_001879505.1 Calonectria pseudoreteaudii
AGCACCCCTCGTACGAAGTTATACGCCGGTTATCTTTTTTTTTTTTTTTTTTTCTGCTTTCTTTTTCCTCACCCAGGTGAGCGGGGGAGCAGGTCTTCACACCATCACGACTTTCGCCAAGCCCAGCCTATCACACCCCTCCATTGCGCTTTTTTCTCACTCTCCCCCTTGATTCCCGAGACATTTGGCTTCTGAAAAAATTGACACCATGTTTGAATAATGATAATCTTTTTTTTTTGTTTCCCTGTGACCACACAAAGATAGCGCGCGCGTTCTCCGAGTGCTTTCTTTTACCTAACACCTGGTCAACGATTCATAAGAGACAGCTGTCACGAGGAGATGGGATAAGCTTGGAGCAGTGGCGACTTATTTAATTAATTAAAGAAAAATTCAATTGGAGGAAAATAAAATAAAAATGTAAAATAAAAATATTCCAAATCACCCAGAACCACCCGTTGGACCTTGCTTGCACTGCCCTGAAGCATCCCGGAAGGTGGGGGGGAACCGTTAGCCAGTCGCATCCATTGCGAATCCAAGCACTAGCACGAGTGCGCTGAGAAATCCACACTGGCAGCGCGTTACAGTGCTTACAGGATTGCGTACTCAGCACAACAAAAAAAAATCAAACCAACAACAACAACTATGACAACGCCAACATGTGAAATGAACACGCCCCCCGGATTACACGCATGTGCAGGAGAGCGAGTACGAGCCCTCATCAGTTAGAGATGGCGTAAAATGAGGTTCCAGTGACAACTACCAAGAGCCGGGGTGCGTTGAATAGTTGCAAAGTCACAATTAAGTCATCCGTCGACCGCAACCACCACAAGTTGCATCCATCACACACCCCAATTTCGCGGATGCCGAGCCATAGCCGATTCCGACACTCTGGGGCTCGGTCTGGTCAGATATTCTCCGCCCCGTAATTGCCTCCCCCTTCTCAGCACCAAGCCTAACGGTTGACAGGTTTCTGACCGCCCAATGATGCCTCGAGACGAGTCCCAGACCACTGCTAGCTCCAAGGCAGCAAGACGAGGACTCCTGGGCCGGTCTCTGAACCACGTGAAAGTACCCCTTGTACCAGCCCTCCGTCAGCTCAGTTAAGCCTCACCCTCGCCAATGAGAGCGCGAGGCCGCCCCCAAGGAAGCGCTGGTAGTCGGACCGGCAGGGCTTCCGCGGGGCCTCCGGCGTGGATACCCCGTTTTGCTCGGTCGGTACGCCGGCGCGGCTGTGGGTGGGTGTGGCCCATCATCTTCAACACCATCCATTTCCTTCACCATCCTAGCTCGGCCGCTCGGCCCTGTTGTCGACGGCTAACGTCTCGCTGCCCTTCCTGCCTTCTCACCCAGCCGCGCGCCGTCGGCCAAGGTTTGGCGCTACCACCTGGATTTGGAAATTACTCGAAACCGGAACTGCGACCCGGGAGTTCTAGCGACACGTGAAGCCCGCGTGGTGTCTGGGATTCTCGCAGGGGGCCATGAAATGCATTGAGGATGTGGTACCCATCAAACGATATTTCAGGATAACGAAAAAAAAAAAAAAAAAGACCCGGCCCAGCTGAGGCGGTCGAGCTTGCTTGCGGCCCATGGCCGGGGCGGTCAACCGGACAGCTGTCGTGCCCGTATTCTTGGGAATGTCAAAGGATCTCGAACGGCCCAGATTCTAAGTGAGAGTGCCCCTGGTGCAACGCCGGATCTCAGCTGTCAGATTTCGGTGTCAAAGGAGCGTCATGCCTAGGGGGAGCCCATTGTTTCGCTCCCGTTTCCGAGAATGATTGGAGGAGGACAAGGAGAGGGGTTGAAGCTTTCGTCAACCTCACGTCGGCTACCAGCCGGAATCAAAGGAACATTCACATGGCAGAGGTCACGAAGAAGGTCGGAAATATCCTTCAATTCCCGATGGCTAGCGGATAAAGAAACCTGCGGCGCCAGAGACTCGCGGTGAGTGATTCGAAAAGGCAACCACGCCCGCCCCCCCAATAACGAACCTTAAAAAAAAACACGAAGGCGTCAAGAACTTGCCAGGTTCGGGGAGGAGGCCTAGCGCTACCGGGGCTGGCACTGGCGTTCCCGGGCCATTATTATGCCCTTTCATCCAAGCAAGTTTGTTGCAATCATTGGCAAGGGCAGGTGAGTGCGGTGACGGTTTGGCCTGTCGCCAGCTATCCGGGGCACAGGAATAGGGCCTGGCGCGCCATCTGGTCCATGGGTTTTTCCATCCGCCATGAGCTAGAGCGCTGGTTGTTTCGACGTGTTTAATGAGCCATCGGATCTAAATCCGAAGGTAAGGGGGGTGTGTGACGTGTGACGGACGAGAAAGGGCGCTTGGAGGGGAGACAAGTCCCTTTTCATGACTCTCGAGGTATCTCAAGTACCGGCAGCCGCGCAGGAAAATAGCTTCCTTTCTGGGACCATCAGGATGGAGGTGACCATTTTAACGGGCGCCACATGAAACGTCCCCACGCACTTTTGGAAGCTGGAGAAGAAGGCGTCTAGACGCTTTCTGCGCAGTACCGACATCGCTTGTCAACGTGTTTCTGCCCATCACGGGTGCGTTATGGCATGCATACTCTGCTGGCCTTGGGACCAACGCCACTTGTACGTAAGACAGCACGTGTGGTACTTGACTTTGCCGACCCGTGTGTATCGGGTGTGTATCGGCAATTGGCATCGGCCACTTCGCCGCGAATGACGACCGGAGCTGGGAACGTTGCTGTGTGGAAAACTCCGATCGGCAGAGAGGAAAGGAGAGTGTGTGTCATGAGGGAATACCCTGAAAATAGCCTGTGTCTAGTTAGTTCTGATTTTTATTTATTTATTTATTTATTTATTTTATTTTATTAATATCATTTTTATTTATTTTTGGTATCGGTAAGTGGTCCATGTCTTACCGTTTCGACTAGTCACTCACGTTGGCCGAGTTGGGATTCTCCGTTTTGAAGAAGAAGAGGAAGAAGAGCACTGGGCATTATAGTTCGTAGAGGTGCGTTTTGCAATTTGCATCTTAACCTGGTGGTTTCAGTTTGTTATTGCAGTTGAGGTTGAAGTTGTAAAAAGAACCACAAATGAGTTGTATTTGTCGGGGAGTTGACTTGTACGGAGTGATCCCAAGTCACCATGCTCATTGTTCTCATAATTCTCTGCAAGTAGTCCTTTCATAGGCGCGATGTGTCGTCACCTTTGATCCCAAATCGGTTTAATTCATGTTGAGTTTGAGAGAACAATGTACCTATTGAGAAGAGAATCGTGCATCCGACTTGCTGCTTGTTCCTGAGCAAAAGACGCAGAAACAATAGCACAAATGTACGCCGCATCTTACTATGGTGTCTAAACACCTCTGGTTTTTTTGGTAGCTACTTGGGTTGATTGATACTGAAAAACTGCCGTCGTTACAGTTACATAAAGCCTACAGTTGTATTCCTATTTTCATATGTTGCACAATGGGCGTTGGTAGCGGGTTGCTTTCTTTTTTTTTTTCTTTTCTGCATTATGTCTACGAAGAAACAATGAAGTCACAGCAAATATCAGCAATGGCGAGATGGTCCCAAGTTACAGGCTCATCATTTGGGGAGATGTGTCATCGTTGTCGTACACCGATGGCTGTACGGCAATCATTGCCCATTTGGCAACTGCGTGCCTGCATCCAGATCTAAGTTCTATTGGAATTGAACCCCCTTTGGTATGCAGAAAATTTTCAATATCCCAGCAGGCCCAGGAAAACTGATCCTGCACGATGAGCGGTAGGGTGTGTGAGCATGTCTTGTTCCCGTTGCCCGTCTTGTGTGTTGGAAAAGGATTTATCCAATGACGCCTTGCCACAATCGCACACAATATTATTATTTCTTCTGCCTGAAGCCAAAAACATATGATGCAAGCCTCGTCCGATCTTGGGGGAGGGGGGCTGCTGAACATGGGTCGGGTAACCCTTCCATGGCAGTTGTTCTGTACATTCTTGATGAATTCAGGCGGCGGTGCATCGACGATTAGCCATTTGAATTTCATCAAATATTTTTTTTAATAAATAAATAAACAAATAAATAATATTAATATTCTATTTAGCCAAACTTCTTCTTCCTTCTTTCCGTCCGGCGAGGGCATGATCGTTCTCGTTCAGCTGGTGCACCCCCTGCTCACTGACTGACTGACACACACACACTTTCGGCAATACTTGACGTGGTTTTTTTTTCTCCCCCGCGTCCATTGCCCACCCCCGAGGTCCGGGGTAGCGCTGCGCAACGCACCCCAGAAGCCTCATTCGATAAAAGCCCAGTCCCAAGACCGCGGTTCCGTTTCCCCCCCTGTTGACCCGCCTGTTGTGCCTCGGGGGAGGGAGCAAGGGAAGTTCTTTTTAGGGGGGTCGTGTCTTCCGTGCCTATTAGCCGACGGGCAAAAATAGCGCCGTCCAGCAGTGGCCTGTTCAAGGATGGAGAGCCTTGTTCGGGTGAAAGGCCCGCGAGGGGACGGTCATGAGTCCCAATATCCGGAATTTGGTGTTGCGAACACGTCGGGGGGAGGGACCCCCCCCTCCTCATCCATGTGATCGCGTGGCTTGAAGGGGGAGGGGGCCTGGCCGATGATGCATCCGTGGCATGTCGTTTCGTCTTTGCATTCTTTGGGGTGGTTTAGTTTGGGGTGGCTCATCTTATCGGCGTGTGTGTGGGGGAAAAAACACTTGAGACGGGGGGGCCGGCTTTTGGCAGTTAAGGTCAAGGATAACCTCCCAAGTAAGATTGACTTTGGATGCTGTATGGAATCCCGAAAGAATCATTGTATCAGAGACAAGCAGATAGTCCGCATCCCACTTTCGGGCGTGCCGTCGTCAGCCACGTGAGGCGTTTGATCGGCGGGCTTTTTCGACGAACGGCATTCGAGAGAATACAAGATGCACGGCGTCTTGTGATGTGATGGAAGCTGCTATTGGGGCTATTGGAGCGATTGGGGCTATTGAGCTATGCGTTGGCAGCCACGAGGCGGTGATGACACCCTCAAGTCCCAGGCCCGGGACGTCAGAATTGGGTGTCAGACCGCCAGGCTTGGCCACAGCCCTGCTCGAATTCAGCATGTGAGCCCCCCAAAAGCGTCGACCAAGATCCCGGGGAAGGGAGTGCGTGCAGCGCGGCTGCATCAGAGAGTCCTGCATTGCTGCATCCGGAGGGGGGCGGCGGTTGGTTCTGCTGGAACAGCCGCCATGTTACTACGATGCTACCACGTAGGGGGGGGGAGGAGGAGGAGGAAGCCAAGGCCGAGGTCGAATTGATGGATGGTGATGAAAGCAGCAGCAGCAGCAACACCATGGGACCATCACCACAAAAGGGAGTGCCCCGGGAACTATCCGCGGAGAGGCCTGCGGCCCGGTAGCCGTTGGATACCTGACACATGGAGATGGTCATGGGAGGGAGGGCGCAAGGTAAAGGTTGTTATATCGGTATCGGACTTCATCCGATATGGGTGGGAAGGAAGTCTCAGGTGCCAGCAGAATATGGAAGATCTCTGAGACACTTCTGAGCTTATCCGGTTGATTAAGGCTCTTTTGAGAAACGCAAAATAGCCAAGGCTCATCATTTTGTAACGATCTTTCTCCATTTTACCGATGCGCGGGTTTTCTAATGATATCCCACACCATGGTGATCTTAACCGCCAGCCGGCGAGGAGGGCATCAGGCGGGCTCAGTGGAATGTGGCAACGAGGAACACACAAAGTACTTTCTGACGGATCAGCGTTTATTACGGGGGAAAATATTGAATTCTATTTCGTGGACTCTCATTGCATCACAACTGCTCAAACAAATCAGCCGCGGTAGCCTCCCGATACGCCCTGATGGCTTCCATGTCCAGTGCCTTGAATAGTAACATGGGTATCAATCCAGCCGCTGTAACTGCGGCCCAGGCCTGCGGACCGGTTAGAATCAGGCAGAAGTTGCCAAACCAGATGCCCGGCTCCTTCGGGACGCCGGCATCAGAGTAGTAAATGACTGCTCTGCACATAGTAACCTGAGCCGCGAAGAGGCACAGAATCAGGAAACCCCTAGGGCCCAACATCCAGTGGCGTTTCTTTGTGACGAACGCGTCTTGTCCATTCTCTTTGGCAACTGGGGGTTCTCTTTCTTTGCGCTTGAGGGCACGTTCAACAGCGAAACTAGCTGCAATGGTGACTGCTATGAGTGTATACTTGAAACTAATTGTCAAGTACGAGGTGTTGTCGTCGCTCAACTTGCGCGTTGCAACCTGGTATAAAAGACCAGCCAGCTCCAGAACAATCCCAACGCACGTCAGTAAAGCATGCAGCACGGGCATTCCCGAAGACTCATTGAATGATCCGTAGAGCATGCAAGGACTTCGAATCAGCTGGCTGGCGAGTGAAGATGTCACAGCTAGTGTGCCAGCCTCAGACAGAGTCAAGAAATTGCCAGCCAAGAGACCGGCAGAGATGAAGAAGATGGTCACATTTGCATGCGCCATGCCCAAATGCTTCTCCACGACACGTATATCAAGCTTGGCCATTGAAATGCTCTTGAGGATAGGTTTATCCTCCTTGTGGTCATCTTCGTCGTCAGAGCTCGGGGGCAAATAGCGCGTTGCAGCATCTCGAGCAGAGTAGTAGTACGAGACCTTTGCCCCAGCTTGGAAGAGAGGGACATTGAGGGCCAAGGCGCTCATAGAAACATGCCGTCCAATGGTAGACACCGAGCCTGTGACACAATAGATCCACCAGCCTGCGACGAGTCCTCCGGCTTGGACGTATATATCCCTCCCCCAAGGGTCTGTTTGGGAGGCATTGACAGGAAACGCCACCCTCAGAGCCATGGCACTCGTCAGACCTAATGCTGTTGCCACAACACTCATTATGGCAAGGGCATTGAGGTCAGGGGAAGTGAGTTCCTGGTCGTGATATATACCATATGTAAAGAACGTGGACAGTATAGTCACGGAAAATGCACCCCCCAGAGCAAGGTGAGAAGCAGGCATGGTTATCCCTCCAAAGCAAACAATGCTGTAAGGCCGCAGAGGGTCATTTCTGATAACCTGAGCCCATCTCAGGTTCCTGTACGCAACAAAAAGAATATATGAGGCCCAGACCAGAAGGCAGAAGCACCAAAGCCAGTCGGCCACTCGATATGGGGACTGGAGGGAGTTCCCGATGGACCAAAAGGCAGAAGTGACCTTGGAGCTGACGACCCAGATGGATCCAACTATCAAAACACGATACAAAAGCTTTGAGTTGTGCGGTCTTCGGCCGATCGTCTTGAGGATGTGGATGGAGCCGGCGGTTATATCACCAAGCTGTATAGCGAAGTAGACGTAGAGCGGGCGGATGGGGTGGATGGTCGGGCTCAACACCACGTTGGCCGTGACCAGTATGCAGATGATGTGGTGAACAAACATTTCGAACGAATAGTTGATGATTATCCCCGTCTCGGCAGACCAGTACGTGATCTGCGATGCGATGCAGACCTCGCCGGCCCGATTCAGGGGCTGGCCGGCTCCCCACGGGGTGGTAACTGCGGCATAGGTGCACGAGGGAACGGTGATGAGCAGGCCAAATATAACCCGGATGAAGAAGGTGATGACGGGAAGCAGCTTCTTCTCTCGAGACTCCAGGTTCAGGCGCTCGTGGAGGCTTGGGTTGAGTCGCTTGAAGAGGGGTTCACCAACAACGTAGGTTATCCACCAGAGGGCGTGAAAGAAGAAGACTTCGAAGAACAGCAACGTGCCATCCGTGTAAGCTGGAGTAGACGTCTCCATGACGAGAGGGGAAAATTGAAAGTGAGTCTTTGAGTAGCGCAGCAGCGCAGCAACAGCAATTGAGTCTTGTCTGGAGCAATGAAGGAGGACAAGTCGAGATTTCTTCTTCTTCTTCTTCTCCTTCTTCCTTTTTTTTCTTTCTACTCCTTCTTCTCACCACCACAACAAAAAAACACGTTGGCAAAAGCGTGATATCGAAGCGTTTTCTTTGCTTGGTACCGAACCTTGTTGGCCCATCACAACATTGATTCGCAGACAAACTCTTCTTACAGGAAGGAACACATGCAAAAGAGAATTTCCAGGCTCGTGGAAAGTCAAAACCCAGCAGATATAATGGGAAGGGAACACATCTTTCTTCAAAGGCAGGTATTCAATCGAGTCACGATCTCTCGCATCTCTCTGCTCGACAGCAAGAGGCAATATCAAACCTGAGACCTCCATCATGGCCACGCTTCAAGCGCAATCGCTGGACGGATCAACACATCGAGGGAGCAACGCCTCGACCCAACTCGGGGGCCAAGTCTCTGAGAAAAGAGTCAAGACACCCCGGCCAAAGATATGTATCTTCTTGGTTCTTAGCCTCGTCATACTCACCCAAGCCTTTGACGCAACTTGTATCTGCGTAACACTACCAGTGAGTTATCTCCCTTTTTTCCCCCTCCTACTCTTCCTCTTGAACTTCTCCCATTCCTCCCTCCCCCCCTCGTCTGCCCCTCCACACCTCAAGAAACAACTTTTTCCCCTGCATCTGTTGACAAGCCTTTTTGCCCCCCCAAAAAAGACTATTGCTTCGGAGCTTGACGCCAGCGTGTCAGAAAGCTTGAGCTTGGGTACCGCCTTTCTGCTGGCGACTACGGTGACGCAGCCCATCTATACGGAGCTGTCTCACGTTATCGGCCGAAAGCCTTGCTTTCTCGCGTCCCTGGTCGTCTTCATCGGCGGCACCGTCGCCTGCGGGTGCGCCCAGAGCTGCGCTGTGCTGCTGGTGGGCCGGGCAATCCAGGGCGCCGGCGCAGGAGGGCCCCAGGCCCTGTCGGCTGTGATCCTCACCGACATCTTCGCCCCTCGCCAGCGTGCCAAGTACATCTCGCTGCTCAACATATCTTGGGCCGTCGGAACGATAGCCGGGCCCCTCATCGGGGGCGCCTTTACCGAAGCGGAGAACATTGGATGGGTACGTACGTTGTGAGAAAAAAAAAAAAAAGAGCCTCTCGTCTTGGCCAAGACATCAATTACACTTTTTCTTTTTTTTTTTTCATCCCCTTACTACGCCCCCCCTTGTTAAGCTTTCTAACATTTGCCTGTGCGCAGAGATGGATCTTTTGGATCAATATCCCGATTCTCTTGGCCGGCGTCATCGGGGCGTGGTTCCTACTCGGCTACGATAGACCCGCTCATGGAGCTTGCCGTCGCCTCCTTGTCCACGTCGATTGGGTTGGCGTCTTTATATTTACCATTTCGGCGGTTTTACTGCTCCTGCCACTGAGCTGGGGTGGCTCGCGTTTCCCATGGAAGTCTCTCGAGGTTATACTTCCTATGGTAGTATCTGCAATGGGTTTCATAACTCTTGCGGGGTACGAGTCGCGCAGGGCCAAGAACCCCATGTTTCGCCCGGGGATATTTGGCAGCTGGTCAACGGTTGTGCAGTTTGTCAACATTACTATCCACGGCGTGCTTATGTGGATGGTTCTGTACTACATGTCCATCTTCTACTTGGGCGTCAAGGGCTACTCGCCCCTGATGACGGGAGTGTGGGCCCTGCCGGCCACGTTGACAATCGCGCCCATGGCCGTGGTGGTGGGAGTTGTAGTTTCTAAGACAGGCAGCTACCGGTGGAGTCTCCTGGGCGGCTGGTCTGTCATGATTGTGGCATTCGGAGTCATGGTGCTCATCGATGACAAGATGGCCGGCGGGGCACTAATTTCCATCACGATGGTCTTGGGCATCGCTATGGGGGTCTTGATTCCGGCCATGACCGTTGGCGTGCAAGCAACGGTTGCCCAGGCGGACGCGGGCCATGCCGTCGCCATTGTCTTTGTGCTCAGGTCGGCAGGTCAATGCCTTGGAGTTGCCATTGGGCTCAGCGTTTTTCTCAGTCGCCTCCGGGCAGAGCTGGAGACGAAGCAGGGCATGAGCAAGGATGCGGCTCAGGACGCCATGAAGGCGATCCGGCACTCCCTCGAGGCCGCCGGGGGCATCAAGGGGACTCCGATGATGGACGCCGTGGTGAAAGCCCTGGTCTCCGTCTGGATCACAGGTTGCGCAATGGCCGCCGTCGCAGGGGTTTTGTCGGCATGCATCCAGTGTCCCCGGCTGCCGCGAGATGAAGCAAATGCTCCGCTCCGTGCCCAAACGACTGGCTCCCTAACCCCCCGGCCCGTCTAGGAACTTGACGGCCCCGACAGAGAGTTTGGGGTATATCCATAGAAAAGGGCCACAGCCTGGAGGTCTGGTCACGTTTATCGTGAACGTGATGGCCTCGGATGGAGCCCAAGCTTTCTCGCTTCAACCGTCGTACGCCCAAGCTCGCGTGTAAACTAATTATGAGGCGAAGTGGAAGAAGCAGTTCCTCGGCTATCAGGATTTTTGTAGCGTGATCACAAAGGCGGCAAAGGCGCGGGTTGCAAAATTCTCTTTTTTTCTTTCTTTTCATTTTCCTGGTTTTTTTTACGTTGGGCAGATAACCAACCCCGAGGATAGGGATACAGAGAGAGAGAGGTTGGCCGACAGGCTAGGCAAAGAGGGATATATCTCATTCCCGACACAATGGCAAGACGCGGAACCCAGACTTGTGCCCCGATTGATAGCAGGACCCGAAGTCTTGGGATATTCATGGCCCCTCCCCTCCTCCAACCCCGGTTTGCCTGCGCGGCCCGCGGCCAACGGTCGCACAGGGAAATGTCAATTCGATAGATGCCCAAAGAGGGCTGCGATCGACTGCAAAAGAACCTGGGCTGAGCACTGTCACGCCCACCCCCCCCTTCCCCTTCCCTTCGCTTCCAGTCGGCAATATCCTACAAAGGCTGGCGATGACCTCCCTCGTCCCCCCCCCCCCAAGTCCAGGTCCATCGGGAGCGGAACCCAAGGTTCCCGTCCAGCGGGAAGCGAAACCTTGGGCCACGTACAAGTGACCCAATCACGACATCGTCTTTAACCTCGGGGGGGTAACCTATTCGTTCCCAAGGAACCAAATAAACCATGGCTCCCTCCTCCCCTCCCCCGGCTTGCGGGTCTGGCGGTTCCCCGGGTCCTGCTCCGCCGGAGCGCTAGGCTTTTTGATGCCCCGGGAGGGAGGGAGGGAGAGAGCAGGCTCCCTGGATGAAGCCCAAAGGCTCGGAGCTGTCAAATAGTCACTGGCAGCTTGGGAAGGACAGGGACACCGAGAAAAGAGGACAGTACCAGTGCCATGGAACAAGCCGCGTTATTTTCACTACCTAGCATTTGATCTTCCTAGTTGTCATTTCCTCATTTGTCATTGCCTTTGAGCTCCATTTATTTTATTAAAATTAAATCAAGTTTTTTTTTTATAAAAAAAAAAACATTTTATTTTTCTTACCCGACGTTTTACTTACTCATTTATTTATTTAATTTAATAATATTTGTTTTTTTTTTATTCTTCAACGTATTTCCACACATGCAGCGCACAACCGTGTTGGACATGAGGCGTCTTAAGTTCGATCAGAGTAGTAAGGCCGCAGCCGCAGCAGTGGTCAAGTGGTCACAGTAGCTCCTGCTCTACTGCATTAACCGCCACAGCTGGCTGCAGGTTGCACAGCAGTGCGTGCATACATACATACACCGCCCCAGCATAAGCTGAACGCAGCAGCGCAGGTGGTAGTAAGATAAAAAAAAATAGTATTATTTCTGCACCAACCACAAACGCGACGCAGTGCAACATGATTCATTATCTTGCACTTTTGTCTACCTCTTGCACCCTCGCATTTGAAAAAAGGCAAGAGTGTGAAATCGAGATGCCCAAAGTGGTCACCGTTTTCGCACTGACCTGCCTGTATCGGGCCACCGTTGACCAGGTTTAGAATATTTGGCAAAAAGAAAAAAAAAAGAATATTCAAAAAAATGTTAAATATTAAAAATAAAAAATTAAAATGGGTAAATATTTTTGGCAATAGCTGAGTGAAATAACACACGGATCCACGCACCCCTCTCACCGACGGCCTGGGTTGCGGGCAATTTCCCAAATTTCGACAGCTTCTAGAAGGGCGCTCCCATGACCAGCCCAGGGGGCGCTCACCCCAGGCGCCGGAAGGGCATCCGCGGGAGAGAGAGAGGCCGGGCAAGGAAAAAAAGGACGAGCCAACGCCCCCCCCCCCCCTGGCCTGTCTTTGTCGAAGATAGGCCGGGGAGGGCTTTTTGGGCGCGGCGGCGCGCGGACTTGCAGGGGGGTTTGGAATCAGATGAATCGCGGCATTGGTACTGAGGATAGACATGGGTGAAGGAAGGGGGCGTCACGAGCACGTGTTTGCCATTCAGTGTAACCGGTTGGGCTCTTTTCCAGGGGGGGGGGGGGGGGAGCGATGCCAGAGTTTTGGCTGTTAGGCAGCTGCTCGGTTGCTAGGTTTACATGTGCTCTGATAATGATGACCTCTAGCTTAGAAGGAGGAGGATGACTCGGCAAGAGGAAAGTGGGAGAGGCGAGAGGCGAGAGAGGCTTGGACCTCATGGTGTGACGGGGCTCGTCTCCAGTCTGTCGACATGTGCCTCTCGTCTCGACTCCCCCCCCCCCGACCGATTCCCGATGGTGGGAGGGGGCTGTAGAGAGGTTGGGTTTCAAGTTTCAGAGAGCGTGCGAGATGCAACAGAAACCGCTGGCATGGCTGTGGGCAAGGAAGGGGGGGAGGCGCTGCCGCAGCAATCTACAGCAGGTTTGGGTGAGTCAGTGAGCAGCACGATGATGAACATGGCATGGCCATTCTGAGGCGCAAAAATAATAATAAAATAATAATAATAATAAAATAAAAAATGACCATGTCCGTGTCAGTAGCCAAATTGCATATTCCCAGACCACGAACCACCATGTACGCATCATCATGATCTCTCCTCCTCCAAGGCTTTTGTTCTCCCGCTTCTGGACGAATATAGAGATGCCATGGCCGCCAACCCAAAACAGAGCCAAGCGTCGTCTCTGTGCAGATCTTAGGAGGTGAGCCAGCGCGAGCAAGCGAGCAAGCGAGCAAGCAAGTGAGACAAGAAGAGAAGAGAAGAGACAAGAAAAAAAAGAAACAAAAAAAAAAAGAGACGACATCAGCCACTCGTCCGCCACAAAAACCTGCAACCACTGTAAATTCACTGGGCTCGGACCCCGCGAGATAGGGCTCTCTCTACAGGTATCTTGTCTTTTGCGACAACTGACCACCACCACGTACCCCCCCCTTCAAGGCTGTAACAGTCACAAACAGGTTTCTGCATCCAAGTGGCGGTGACTTGTTTTATTTCATCATTTTTCTTTTTCTTTTTCTTTTTCTTTCTTTTTTTTTTAATAAAAAACGCCTTTTATTTTATTCATTTGGTTTACTTTATTTTCCTTGCTCCTTTTTGTTTCTTATTATTATTCTCAACTTCCTAGTCCAAACAGGCCGCGACACCCTCCCATTTGCGTGAAACCAAAATGACTCTGTTCCCTCTTCCCCCTTAGTTGTCTCATCTGACTCTGACTGGCACCAGTAATCAAACGCGAATAAAAAACTAAAAAATTAAAAAATTAAAAGGAAAAAAATCCTATCCCGTGACGCTCCCGCGGCGGTCCGTAGCGCGGGCCTCTCCCGTCCCATGGTCGCCCGCCACAGCGCAAGCAAGGGCCCCTTCCTCTTTCCCCCCGGAAGCGTCGGTCACTGGTAGTGGCCACTCAGGCATCGGATCTGGCATTGTTTTAATGGGAGGCTTGCCGTGGCCTGGGCGCTAGACACGGCCAGCAGAGACATGGGCGATCACGTTGTCGCTTTAGCTCCCGGCGTGGCGGTCGCAGAATGTCTCTCTTCCGACAACGTCAACAACAGTCGATGTGAGAGGAGAGCCCATCCATCCATCCATTCGGGGGGGCCGGGAGGGGAGGGCGTGCGAAGGAAGGAATGAGCCCTTCGTATCTCTTGCTCGATCAACTCCCTCGTAGCCAAAGTAAATGACGCGATCCAAAAAAAAAAAAAAAATACCGAACAGACACCGGGAACTGGGATATGAAGATGCGCCACTATCCAACAAGAACCGACCGGTGCAATGAGGCGTCAGTCATCTGCCATCTTGCATCTGCCCACTTCTTCCCACGATTCAGCAGCCCCACGTTTCGTTTCCTCTTGTCAGAGAAGGGGGGGTTACCTTGGCATAATTCACATCCACATCCTCGGTGTTTACAACGTTGCAGCCCAATTCCTTGCCTATACTGACTATTAATGACGGCATGGACACATGGACGCAATATGGGCTCATATTGAAGCGGGGGAGTTGAGTGAATGGGCCACGTCCGCCTTCACCGTCGTCCCAGAATAACCTCAAGTCTGAGCAAAAAATCCAAGGGTTCCCCCCAAAAGGAACGTCTTGTGACGGGCGCCCAAAACAGGGTCCGACCATGGGCACCAAAGCTCAGCTTCCCGAGCGCCCCTGTGGGGGTTGGTCGGAATTGTGCTGGTTGATGAAGCACTGGCTTCGCTCGGGAACGTGAGCAAATCAAATCAATGAAAAATCAAACAAGATAAATTGCCCAGCCTTACTCATTATTACAACTGATAAAAAAACGGTGCTTGAGCCTATGCGCTCAAGGGTTGCTGACGATCATCTCCGTTGTCACGCGGGGGGGAGGGGGGGGGGTCCAACTTCGGTCAGAGCGAGGATAACAATCTTAATTGCTGCCTCATCACCGCGATCCCACACGCGCACACACGTACACACACGCGCGAGCGTGGCCAACTGCGAAACTCTAGAATGGCGGTAGAACGCAGTTATCAGCCAGGCTGCGCTATTGTCGAGAAGAAGGAGGAGGAAGAGGGTGCACACACTGACCACCAACCAACCTGCTGTGACCAACCTGCTGAGAATAACCTGCCGCCTTGCATGGCATGGATCTCTCCAAAATCCAGTGCCTTGCATCATGCGAGTCGCTGACTCGGCATGGCGAACTATCGAGGGGGGAGGAGGACTGGCGATAGGCAGGCCATTATTGGCTTCGGAAACTCGTGATACCTGCCCATTAAGCAGATATACTTTCGTGTCAATGGAATATACTTCTGCCCTACACACAGACCGTCCTCATCCTTCCTCGAGGCACGCCTCGTCGTCAGCCGTGTCAAAGATATCAGGAGTTTACTTTTTTCCGCCTGCAAGGCTTTTCCCGCTCCCTTCCCACCCGCCCGCCCCCTGGCACATGCCGCTTGGACACACATGAAGCTTCCCGTTTTCTTCATCGATCCCTCGTCCACCCTTCATCTCCAGCTTCCAAAACTCGGTCTACTTCAGTAAGCCACGGCCCCAGACGAGACCGCCCAACGGCATGGCAGCACTTACACACGAGCCTGCTCGCAGTCGCTGCTGATGCTACTTGCGTGTCCCCCCAGCCAGCCTGGGCTGCACCCCACGCCCCCAAACCGCATCCCATCACCGAAGGGGAGCAGCAAACCCTGGTCGAAAGCAAGAAGATGCCATCTTGCCCATCCCACGCGGGAATCCCACCCACCACACACAGACACACACACATACATACACAAACACACACCCCTCTCCCCCCCTTCCCCTCCCCCCTTCAGAAAATCATGCACTGACAGCTCAAATTCGGCAATGTCAAAAACAAGTGTTGCTTTGCCACCCCCATTCTGGCATATCGCAAGGCCCTTGCGAATTCGGCTCTTCTTCCAAAATCTTGGCTTTCTTTCTTTTTGACGGGCTTCCAGAACGGGAAGCTGATACCGTTGTGCTACCACTGGCCTCGCTGCGCCCCAGACCTTCTGGCACGGAGCGCAGTACAGCACAGCACAGCACAATCCGCCGCCCGGAGGAGGCAGACGGAGATCCCGTTCGGCTACCTGTGTTGCTCTGATTGGGGGGGATATGTCTATCAGGCTGTAGCCCGCCCTCTCCCATGAGAAGGGATCCCACCCCGGGGCAACACCTCCTTCATCACATGTCTCAGATGTTAGAGTTTAGATATTTGGTTTTTTTTTTTCTCCGTTCCCCTACTGTAAACGGTTCGTCGTAAAGATCGTATTGTGTTAGGGGGGGGGGAGGGAGTGAGAGGCCAGAACTCAGATGTCGCGAGTTCGGAGGGAGGGGTTCGTTCGAGGTGGCATCCCGTGACGGGTTGATACCCCCTCGGTGATGCTGCTGCTGCTGCCCATGTTCCGCAGAGACCCTGACACGCTCCCGTTCATGTGCCGTGGTGGTCGTATAATGATAGCAAAAAGTTCTGTGAGCCACCGCGGATCCGCATCAGGGAGCTGCCCTGTATCAGGTGTCCTTATGACCCGACCTGTGCCATCTTCCCACACAGGGCTCGCCCGTGCGGTGCTCGTGGTTTTGTGCCCCCCCCCCCCCCCTGTTCCCCTTCCCGCGACCGTGACCGGTCAAAACAGCGACTGAGTGCTCACTCAGCATCAATCACTCTCTCAGCGTTTCCGTTCCCCGATGGATGGATCCATCCATCCAGAGGGCCACCCCCGGATCTCATTCATCCCTACACCATGTTCGTCCCCTCACCGGTCAGCCACGTCCTCCAAGCGGCTTCCTGCCCCATCACGCCAGAACCCATACTTAGTCCACGGCCCCATAGTTCCCGTCCGTGTCAGATAGTCATTCCCCCCCTCCCCTCCGCAGAATTCCCCGCGCTGGTTTTTCCTTGTATAGGACCTCATCCGAACTTGCGGCGGCCCACTTCCCCGGCGAGGCGAGGCTCGCAACAGAAGCCATAGACGGAGAGAGGAAGAGAGGGAGAGAGAGGCTCTTTCTCCGCGGGCAAATTGTCAACGCAGAGCAAAGGTTTTCCGGGTCCATTACTCCGAAAAGCCCCAGGTCCATCCTTCTGAAGTTTATGCTGCAGCAGTCGTCGCGGATTAGTTCTCGTGATTGTTCCCGTAAGCTTGAGGTGTTTTTTTTTTTTTTTGGTTTCCTTCACTCGGTGCTTTTCGGTGGGATTTCCGCGGAAGGCAATCCGAGAGATGCAGTCAGACTTTGAACGCAAGACCATTGAGAAACATGGAACATGGTGGTTGGTCCGTTTTGATTGCATGCCCAAAACAGCAGGCTACTCCATTAAAATAAAATAAAAAGAGAGATAATTAATTAATTAATATTTCCAAACAAAATAATTATTGAAAGCCTAAAATAAAATAAAATAAAAAATCCCCATATTCAATTAAATAATTGATTAATTAATTAAAAACGTAAGATTTCTAGGTCCCGATGGATTAGTATTATTATTATTAATTTTTCTTTCTTTCTTTTATTTCATGAATAAATTGAAACAAACCTTGAACCAACCCCATTTGCTGAAGATTGCACTAACCGCCGCCACACTGCTGCTAGCTGCACGACATACACCCTCACAAAACCACTGTCACATCACACACTCTCTCTCCCTCTATCATATCGTAGCACTGCATACCGCGAGCTCTCAAAAGAACCCCGAATGACCTCGCTTTGCACAGCCCTCGCAGCCAGTTTTGCTTTTTTTTTTTTGCCAGAGAACAGCCCTGCTCCCAAGAATAGAAGAAAGATGGCGGGGAGCCGGCTGGTCATTGTGCAAAACCCCGTCTCACGCGCCAGATAGCCATTGGGTAAGTTTGTGGTGCCGTGTGTGTGCATGTGTGTGTGTGTGTGTGCTCCCTCTTTTTTTTCCCCTTTCTTTATCTCTTTTGCGCGCATAAGCAATTCCCCCTCCTGGGCTAGACTCAAAGTTGCGTGCGTGACTGAGCCTAAAGGCGCTGATCATGCGGGTTGTGTTGCGCAAGAGACGCCGAGAGAGAGTGAGAGACGCAGGCGGCTGCAGCCGCCGCAACGAGGGAAAACTCTGGATGTGATAGTGGGCGCTACAACGGGATGCTGTGATTGGGGGCCGAAATGTGCGGTATCGCATTAATTTTTTTTTTTTTTTTTTTTTTTTTTTTTTTTTTTTTTTTTTTTTTTTTTTTTTTTTTTTTTCTTCTATTTATTTTCCCTTTTTGTTTTTTTTTTTTTTTTTTTTTTTTTTTTTTTTTTTTTTTTTTTTTTTTTGTGATGTGATGGGACTGGGCGTGTCTTGAGACGGGCCGCCTTCCAACCATATCCCACATACGTATATACTTTGCAACTCATGTGGCTCTACAACCACTGGTACAATGTTGCGAGGTAGCTAACTTGGACCAATCACGGCTAAAAACACACACACACACCCGCATGCCACACGCACAATCGGCCATCTAGTCCTTCTTTGCCGCCTGGCTTCCTCCAATCCTCTTGTACTTTCTCGGATCCTTCTTGCTCATGGTCCTCTGATCTCGGGTGCCCTTGCCGCCCTCCCAGAAGCCCCTGCCCTTCCTGCCAATGACGCTGCGTCCGCAGAAGCCGCAGGCCTCGACGGCGTAGTTCTGCTCGCGGCTGCACCAGCCGCAGATCATGCGGTTCGCCCACTCGTTGATGTGGTCCTCAGCGTCGTCGTGGCACTTGTCGCACGCGTGCACCTTGCTGCAGCACGAGAAGCGGAACCACCGGTACGACTTGCGGTAGTGCTGGCACGCGCCGCGCCCCGGCAGCGGCTCTCCCGGGTGGAGGCCGAGCTTCTCCCGGGGCCGGCGCGGGCCCGCCGCCGGAGGCAGCACCGACCCCGGCGTGATGAACAGGAACTTGACCTCGGGAATCTTGAACGAGAACCGCCCGTGGCAGTCCCGGCACACGTTGGCCACCGTGTCGCCTCGCACCGACACCAGCCCCGGGCTCGCCGTCGAGCACCGCGAGCACGTCGGCACAAACGTGCTGGGCAGCATATCCGCCACCTTGCACCCGGCTAAATCCAAAAATCCCGCCCGCACCGAATGCTCGTGAACCAGCTGCGCCCTGAACGTGACTGCCATCGGGTTGGCACACTTCTTGCAGCTCAGCGTCTTTTCGACACTAGGTTGGAGTCCGCCAACATCGTTGACCGTCTTGCATCGCTCGCATTTCACGCTGATGCTAAGGATTGATACCTGGATAATCTCAATGCCGTGAAGCTCAATCGAAGGAAAGGACATCATGGTTCCTCGCTCCGGGGTCTCGGTGACCACAGGAGCTGCTGCGCTGGACTGCTGTGGCTCCTCTCCGTCCAAGGAGGCTCCTCCGGGGCCTGCATCCTCCGGGTCGGTGTCATCATCCGTAGAATCGTCATCGCCGTAGACCAGGCTCCATTCGGGGGGTCTTGGGATAACTTTAATGTGGCTCTTGTCTCCAGCAGCCACCGTAGTCTCACTGCTCCCCTCCTCTGCGGGTTGCTTTTCTGACTCAGCCTTAAGCTCACTCGCCTTGGCCGCCTGGGCACGAGCTTGAACTTTTGCCTGCGACTCCTTTGCTAGCTTGTGGAGGTTCTGGGAAAGGTAGTTAAGATGGCTCATCAGCGTCATTTGCTGCTGCTCGGCCGCCTTTTCCGAAAACAGGTCCTCCAACGGCTCAGCGTCTTCGGACTCGACCTCGTTGAGCTGAACGCGGAGGTTCTGAAGAGGGTAGATGAGGGGAATAATCAGGTGAAGACTGCTCACAGATCGAAGGCCAGGGGGCAGCTCAGATCGCCGTTTTGGTTCTATGGGCAGCGTGTACACGATGCCGTCCGGAGACCGGCGGTACAATGGCATTCTTCCCATGCGAGCCTCAAGCTGGCGAATCTCGGTGGCTCTCCTGGCCTTGGCAGCAGCAATCTGATCCTTGGAATAAGAGGGCTCTGGAACATACGGGAGCGGTTCCAGCGCTGGCTTAGGGGGCTCTACCTGTTGAGCCTGTTTGGTAGCATCTTCTTTGGATGCAGAAGCAGCAGCAGCAGCCTGTGCTTGCAAGTGTCTTGTGTCCTTGAAGTTGACAAGCTTGACCGTCTCGGTCTTTTGTTCAGACAAGAACGTTTCCAAGTTCCTATCCAGCTCTCGCGTGAGAGCCAAAAGCGTCAGGCCAGGCTTCTCCTCCACCAACCTATCCCAGCCCCTTTCGATGTTGATGCTGAACCCTCTGGGGATGTTCTGGTTCTTGACCAGGAGCTTCGGCCTTTCCTCCGGGAACTCCTGCGGAACACGGACATCGCACTCGAGATGGTCCAGCTCAAACGGAAAGTCTGGGTCTGAGGGCACCAGCTTGAAGGCGAGCGACGTTGCGCCGTTGGGAGCGTTGGACTCCTTGGGCGAGTATCGTCGCCGGAGCTGCTCGATCTGGTAGCGCCTCGGGTCCTGGACCTGCGACTCGGGCACAGGCTTGGGAACGATGCGGGATTGGGACGGCTCAGCCACAGCCTGTCTACGGGTCTGTGGCGAGCCATCCGGGTTGTTCTGGATCGATATCATGACGGGGGATGCTGCTGATATGCTGATAGGACCAGGGGGATGCAAAAATAGCGGCGGGGTCGTCAGGGAAGACGAAGTATGCGGCAGTTCAACAAAGGAAACCCAAACACCAACACAAAAATAGATAAGAATACAAGAAAAAAGGGTGAAGTGATGGTGTAGTTTTTTATTGATTGATGTCGACAAAAACCAGGCTGAGGCGATGACTTTTTGAAGTCGTCGAGCCTTGAAGTTCAGGAGTGGCGAGGTGTCGATGCCCCGCTCTGGCAAACCTAGTGGTCAGATAGCGGGAGCTAATCGGGACAGTCAAATAGTGACTCATAGGTCATCATAACTGGTCATGGCCTCTACAGTGCCAGCTACGGCCAAGCGGCAAACTGCTAGCTTATTACATCTGGTTACGCGATTTGCGTCCGTGTCATAACCTAACCCAACTGGAGCTATTTTTTTTTTTTCGAGTCATATATGACTTGCTTGGGTAATCAAGAATGATGATAATAATAAAAGCGTGAGTCACGGCAGGCTGGATTCTCCTGGGTGGAATTCTCCCCTGGCATTGGATGTAATTTGCGCATCGGCTGGGAAATAACGGTTATATTGCATTGTGCTCAGCGCCCGGTCGTGGTGTCGGTCAATCAGTGTCGTGATAGGAATGCTAACCTCGATTGCTGACTGATGAGGCGGTTGCCCAGCACCGCCAAAGTGGGGCGGGCACCTTGATACGTGAGAAGGTGGTGATAACTTTCAACAAGGACATTGTCAAAAAGCTGGAAAAGCTGTACATTAAGACCTTCCAGTGTATGGCATAATTTTTTATTTTTTTTCTCTCACGGGAATCATGCTTTTTGGCGCAGTGCAAAGGTTTCAGTGCCGTCATCCGCGTAAAACTAGCATAGTTCCAACTATCGTTCGAACGCATGTCTCACTATTCACACAATGACGTAACAAATGCGCAACTACGCAAAATCTTTCCAATTGTCCGGTTGATCAAACAGAAAATTAACTTGGCTTCTCATTTTCAATTATATTCAGGTGATGCAGCTGCCTTGAGTCGCAGACTGCACGGTTCCAGCTGACACTCCCAGCCTTGACGAATGAGCCAACTCAAGTTGACCGCAGTTTGGTAAACCCCGTTGTATCAGTGCATTCAAAGAAAATTGGAGAATGACCTGTCTTTCCTCCACCTATTCTGGCTTCACCAGTGTTATCGTTACAAATGGCTGCGGCCTTGGGTTCCCAATTCGAAACACTTGGGTGCGTGACCGCTCTTAGTGGCTCGAAAGGAGAGACATGGCGGACTAGGCGTGCACTACCGGACGTATTGGTCCTTATGCAAGACTCGATATCAAAGAGGATGAGATAGTTCCATCCAGTGTCTATGTATCAAGAAGGCATCGCTCTGTGACACCAATGGGCCGTAATATCCGTCTCGGCACTTGCAATGGCCGACACCGGGAAGCCACAATAATCACAAGCAGCACAAGGCGATAAAGAGCCGGGCTATGCAAACCCAGCCAGAGACATGCCCAGAATAAAACTGACATTCGTCCGTTCATAACCGAAGCAGTCAACCCGCAACAACCGAGACATGTACTCCCCCAAGCGGCTTGTTGCATGGCTTTTTTTTTTATCTTACAACACTTCTCACAGCAAGCAAACTGGCTTCTAAAAAAGGGGGCTCGATTGCTACAACACCCCCAATCGGAAGACGTCCTCGCAACATATGATGCATCTATTCGAGAAAATCAACGGCGCATTGATGAGCTGTCCCGAGTCCGAGACATGACGCAGCTCGCCAAAGCTAGGCCAACGAATTACCCCAAACCCTCGCTCAATGCCGCCCGCGTCAAGGGGTGGGAAAAGCAACTCTTGCTCCCGAGGGATCAAAGATGTCACAAACCTTCCCGCCACCGAAACATTGTCCAACGTGGCCGCTGCGGTTGGCATTTGGCAGCAAGATGGCTTCCGTCCCGTCGGTAGACGGAAATGACTGTTCAGCTAGGCGATCACTCCCCCTTTGAGTGACCACGGGATCAAGTTTCCTCAAACTTGTTCAAAAAAAAAATTAGGGCAGGACAAGGCAGTCCTTTTGTCTGCTTTCCTGCGCCTTGGGGTAAGCGGAGAGTCTCTCTCACGCCCACATCAACAAGCCCGGCGTCCATATTTTTAGTTTTAAACATTTACTTTTTTTTTCTCCTCTCGTGTCTGTCTGTGACGCTCACACTCAAACGAAGCCCACTCATAACCCCTGTGCGATTGGGTGGCATGCAGCCGCAGCTGCAACCTGCAGGCTTGTTTGAGGCGAGCGCCTGAAAACGCCTGAAAAGAAAGCATTCGTCTAAAGGAAGCATGGGCAAGGGACTCTGGGGGTGTTAATGTCCAGCTTGCAGAAATAGAAACATATTACCCGGTCGGAGGTATGGTGCAGCAAACACCCGTCTAGAGACAATGTCGTACGCGACAGGACTGTTGTAGACAAAAGAAACGGGTCACGATCTGATTTACCTGGTGAGTCATGGGAGTTGTGCCTTGCGGCCGACTGCATCCGTGGCTGAGGTCCCGTCGGTGTTGAGATGTGCTCATTATACCGGTTTGCTATGAAGTATTCATGATGGAATTTGGTGACACCCCGACGCGGTTAAGAGATTCCTGGTTTCGCAGGTGACTCCTGGATGAGTGACACGCCCCCAACACACATATCACACACGCGCACGCACACAACCGCGGCCTCATTCAGATCTTCCGCAAGCCCTCGCGGGTGCTGGCATTAATTGCGAGGCAGGGGTTTCGGTCAGACTGTAGCCAAGCAAGCTGACGACTCTGCGGCCAAGTGTCCAATGGGAAGACCAGGCCCGAGAAATCGGCCGAGCCAGGCTGTGACGACATGGTGGGCGATACCCAAAGCAAGCGCGAGTTATGACGTGTTTGAAAGGGGGATTGACAACCTGAGATGGAATCGAATGATAAGGGTTGGCATGGGGGAGGCAAAGGTGCCGAGGGGTCGGTCAGATGTGATGAGATGATGAGATGGGGGGAGGGATTGGGGGGAGATGGCATTCCTTGGTGGTCAATACGAGATCCACGAGCTGCTGTGGCACGCAAGCTATGTGAGGTGTCAATTTGGGCCAATATGACGGGGGGCAAGGTCTGGTGAGCAAGCGAGAGGCGATTGCGACGAGATTATTGGCATCCGCGGCCAACCAAAAGAAAGCACCCATACACACAAATGCAGCAAAAAAGAAACGAAAGGATGAGGAGAGGATGACCTGCCTTGATGGATTTTCAACCCTGGAAATGCCAACGAGCAGCAGTAGCCCTGCACCGGTCTTCACTTTTGGCTTGAAAAGAGCAGCCAGCCAGCCACCAAGGCCGGCAGTCCTGCAGCGTGCCCCCCCCCCTCACCGTAATGCCGTGATGCCCTCTCCTGCAACCTCGATCACCTCTTCAGGCTGCCCGTGGGCATCGGCCATGGCTCGTTTTGCGTGGTGCAGGGCGGGAGGACCCTTGTTCGGCGGGCCGTGATAGGCGGGCGAAGGCGCCAGCAGATGCGACAATGGGCCATTGGGGGGAGGGGTTTTTTTTAAGGTGTGGATGGTGAGGGCGTCTGAGACTTGGGGAAAGCTGGGAAGGCGGGGATCATACAGGTGTAGGTGTGGTGGTGTGCACTTTGGGCGGCGGGGAGGGTGTGGAGGGCTGCCCGCCGGCGTCCCAGGTGGTGGGAGGGTGGACTGCCAGCTCATCATCTCAGCGGGCAGATGACCCTCTGGGACCTTTGCGTTGAAGCCGCACGCCCCCAAGAGAGAGACGACTCGTCGCCTCTCTCATGCTGCTGCTGCTGCTCCTCCTGCTTGCTGCTGCCGCCTGCCTCTCGATTCCTGCGTCTCGCGCGGGCGGTGAGCCCGGGAACCCGGATCGGGTGGGTGCATCCCCGAAACGGTGGGATGCACTGCAAGGCAATGCAAACGAGTCATCGCTGTCGTCCGCGTACATGCTGCACTTGGCCATTGAGACGGATGTACTTTGGGCACAAAACGTGGCCATGGGTGGTAGAAGTGGCTTATACTGCGTGGAGGGGGGGGAGGGGGAAACAAGTACGTACACGATAACGGAGACGAAAGAGATGAAAAAAATACAATATTAAATAAAATAAAATAAAATATTCCTTCCCGTTGTCTGATTATTTATTTATTTTATTATTATTATTTTATTTCCCCCCTTGCTGACCGTATTATTTTATTTTATTTTCCCCTGCGATTTAAATCGTTCCTTTTTGCCAGATAGCAGTGTTTAATTCATTTCATCGTGGGGCGTGCATTCTGTGCGTCTTCCTCCTCCCTTGTTTACCTAACTTGACCTCCCCGTGTAAGTCGCTGCCCCCCAGTGCCTTCACACGATTCCGTTGTAAACTCATGCAAAAATCAATCGAAAATAAATAATAATGAATTAATTCGAGTTAATAATAAATCGTTTACCGCCATTTTTATTTTTATTTTTCTCGTTCTCCCTCCTGATCCTCTGCCTGCGGGAATCCACAGCACGGGTTCACACATGCATACAGCGACGGACTCACATGCGCACACAGACGCTGTGTGTACACTGCTGTCTTGCCAATCCAAACCCCCTCCACCCCCTCCCTCTCTACCTCTACCTCTTAAATCCGGTCCAGTGGCGCCTCAACAGTGACTACTTTGGTAGCGAAACCGTCGGTGAAGAGGGGGGGAAGGGAGGGAGGCCACCACGGCCGCCTTGCCCCAAGCTGAGGTCCGCATAACAACCTGACCGTTTATTTTTCGCCTTGCTGGGCGACCAGCAGCGAGTGGCAGTGCACGGCTCCAGGGTAAGTTGCGCCTCCGCCGCTTCTTTTTTGGGGGGGCCTTTGGGGGCTGCGCGCGCTCAGGGATTGTTTAGTTTTTGAGGCCCGGCCTTGTGCGACCACAGGGGACGGTCGGTCAGTGCTCGCTCGCGCCGTCAGCCAAACGCTAGACGCACACGGTGAAGGAATGAGGGAGGTGAGATGCTTTCACATGGGAGCGAAAACCTCCCCCCATTCCATCGCCCCAAGAGCAAAGTGTATCAGGTTCTTTCTGTTCACGCGAGCCCAGACGCAAGCTGTTATGCAGTCATCTTGCCATCGACCCCTCTCCATTGGCCTCTGTCCTTGGATGTAGCTCTCATCCATTCCGGGGTATAGAGGGTCTAGATGTCTTTGATGGCCCATGAAATATTTTCTTTTTTTTCTTCTTTTAATCGTGATTTTACTCATCATTATTTTTTTTCCTTTTGGAGATGCGTCATTGATCCAGCAAGGGTAGAATGCTTCCGTTGTGCCGCTGTCATCCCAATCCTCAGACAGCCGTGACCTTGTCTCTTGGTCACGCTTTCATGCACCTCTCTACACCGTCGCAGCCGGACCTCTCCCCCGCGGACCCTGATCCCAATCAGCTGCCTCAATTGACACGTCTACCCAGCATCTCACCAGAAAAAGTGTGCGAGCCAGGTACTCAGGGCCTCGATGGGCAGGGTCTGAGTACACATTGCTTCTTAGCGCACACCTACTTGCGCTCCTCCGAGCCGCCACGAGGGTTCCTGGCCGTCCGCGGGGGAGGCCGGCGATCACAAGCATTAGGCTGCTCCGGCCTGCTACAACCATCGCACCATCATGTGCCTTTGCTGGCCTTTGCGCTGGGCAAATCAATCATACTCGAAACCCTCCAAGCCCGAAAGGTGAGTTGCTTTGCCCATGTGAATAACCTCATCGCGTGAGAATCTGCTGCACCGACAGACGTGCATGGCTCGTCCGAGGCTCATATGTCTCCTCTAGCACATGTTCCATGATGCTACGACGGCCCATCTGATGCACACCAGAATTCATGACATGACATCTTATCTATGACACCCAAGGCAGGCTTCACATGTTCGAGTCATCATCGAGAGTCGGCAACCCAAGATTATGCACTGGGGGATCAGGAGATGAGTAGTTTGCCATTGTACACGCACGAAGGCGAAAAAGAAAGCTACGTAAAAGAGGCAGTGTTCGTAATCAAGAGACTCCCAATTCAGAGACTGCCCCTGATTGTAGAATGGCGAACATGACCCTGCCCTGCCCTGCACTAAGCGCCTTGAGCCGCTAGGGGCCGAATACATCAGTCATGTCATGACACCACCCCGGGGTTGCCTCCGACGCCGCAGCCTTTCCTTCGCATTGCGTACGAGCCTTACTTTCAAATCTCCACCATGAGCACTATAGTTTAATCTGCTTGTATATCAAAATACGGCCCTAGCTTTACTCATGGTAAATAAGCTTGATTGCAGATCTGCCAGGTTGAGTACTCTCAAGCCTAAACTTGTCTAGGTCGCCTCGCTGATTGGCCCTTCGCATTCGTCGCTTTCAGACTGACAAGACGCGCAAGGATCTGCTGTAAGATGCGGTACGTCTCCCGCCGACCACCGCCAATAGACGCTGGCGGCTAATGTTCAGCCTCCTTTGTTCAGCGCATCCCCTAAGGAGTCTGGAGGTAAAGTATGCGTGGTTCTCGGGTTGAATGCGACGGAGTGCGTGGTCTTGGGTTGTGCGAATTGTATATAGAATGCGGAAAATGCTTCGATATGACGAAAATAAACAAGTACCACAAATAAATCTGGCTTCATAACAAATCTTTTTTTTAGCTTCTCTCAAAATGGCTGACTCTGATTCTGTTTGGATGTACAATCCCTCCTTTGCTCTCTCCGTCCTAGGAACTATTGTTTATGGTATCATCTTCCTCGCCATTTTTTACTCGACAGTCATCAAATATCGTGCCTGTTATTTCCTCGTGGTTCCCATCGGCGCCGGTGTCGAAGTTGCAGCCTACGTCCTCCGAACTTACTCGACCAAAAACCAGACTGTATTGGTGCGTCTCGCTCGATCCCCAGTCTCATGCTACTGTCTAATACAGGCCAGACCCCCTTTGTCTTGACCCTGACGTTTACTGTACTCGCTCCCATTTTTATCGCCGCGGGAAACTACCTCTTGATCAGTCGCCTTATTGCTGCCGTGTTGCCATCTTCCAATCAGCGTATCCTCAAAATACCTGGACGACGACTTACACCCATCTTTGTGGTTTGCGATATTGTTGCCTTTCTCGTTCAGGGCAGCGGCTCTGCCATTGCGAGTGCTGATGACTGGCAAGGAAATGGCGAAAAGGTTGGCCGGAATGTTCTGATTGGAGGTTTGGTATTTCAGCTCATTGCATTTTCCCTTTTCCTTTGCGTGTTTCGCAAATTCCATATTCTTGGCAACCGAATGGCCGTGGAGAATGCACCCAAGGCCTGGAAGATGGTGGTTCGCTCCGTATATATCTCAAGTGCTTTGATTATGGTTAGTTTCTTTCTTTCTCATTATTTATATCTTGGGTTCTGTAAATGCTAACACGAATAGGTTCGCTGCATCTACCGCGTTTGCGAATTTGCTGAGGGTATGAACGGATATGCATTCCGCACTGAGTGGTTATTTTGGGTGTTTGAGTGTTTGTCTATGATTGGGGCTATTGCTATCTTTTGCGTTTACCACCCAAGCCGATACCTAGGATATGGAGGAGTGAGAACCAAGAGAATCAAATCGGGCGAGGCGATCGAGATTCCAGTGGCCTGCACTGTCTGAATTGGACTGTCCCGTTCCGTGGGCGGCTGCGGGTCAAAGGATTTGTGCTATTGGTTGTCCAGAAAGTTAACCTGCCAGGTAATGGATTGATCAGGGAAATCGGACGGAAATGGTGGAGGAATCCTAGGGAGTTCGAATTAGAGGATCTATGGATAGATGCAGTTAATGCGTTTCTTGCTCTTCAGCGTTTGTTGTGTTTTGACTTGGCTCCAAAGCTGCTTGGCCATTACTCAGAAAAAACGGTCGCCATACTTCATCTTCTTTCTCAAAAGAGTAGCTTAACCTACGCACAAAGCGAACTGGCCACTCTGCATAGCAGCGGTAGTCTTGGGGGAGTCGTTCCAGCATTTGTTCGATCCAGAGTCTTGACATGCCGTTCCGGCAGTCGTTTCCCTTGTTCATGTGAGGCCTTTCACCAGATGTGAATGGACTCTCTACAACCGTTTTTCGACTCATGACATAGTCGAGCACGAGCATGTGCATAATGACGAGCTGAGATACGGGATTTTCTGGGTTTACAAACGACGCAAAGTCTTCAGGAGAGATGTCCCCTAGTCCATCGTAGAAGAACGAGAGTTCGTAAAAGCCTTGGCTAAGTCAGCCCTATTTCATAGAGGGGGTGGGACGCGCGTACTTTCAGCTGGGTCTGTGACAGCAAGCATTGCTATTTTCTGCATATGTGCCAAGAATTGCACTTCTGGGACGCTCTTGCAAAGCGGCCCAATTTGTCTTGTACTGCGGCAGAATTCTTCAGCGATGATGGTGTCTAGATGATGGTCCGTGGAGTCGTAATGCACAAGTTCTCGCACTCTTGCAATGTAGACTGCTCGTCCAAAAGCCTTGAAGATGGAGTTGTCTATGTTCGGCACCGTGTGTGTGCCAACAAGAAAGCCTACTCTCTGTGTCAGTTTTTGCGCCTTCAATGCTGAGATGCGTGCTTCTCACATCCTCGAATCATGGTGAGAAAATCCACTAAGCCATCAGCCATGTAGGCAGATTGAAAAGTCAAAGCCAGCAGAGCACCAAACGCGGCATCAGCATCCGCACTTGAGATGTCTGGCTTCGACAGGTGTTCATTTAAAGATTTAATGGCTGTCACCCGATGCTTTAACGCGGCTTTTTCGTATCCAGAAGGCGACAATAAACTTAGATGAGACGCGCCAAGACCCAGCATGGCGTGTAGCAGGAACTCGTACTATCATGACTTGTTAGATGGCGCATTAAGCTGCAGAACGAGACTTACTTCATGCGAGAGCCTAGATGCATCTTGCCATGCAGAGAAGCCATCTATTGGTAGCGGTGGATATGCTTGGAACAAAAAGTGGCGGAAGAAGTTGAGATCGTCAATGTCAAACATGGCTGGAGTTGACCGCAATGGCCGGGACAAACCGTTTGGCGTTGAGCTTCTTTGTTTGGTTTGCCGATACTCACAATCAAGATTTAGCCTTTGACATGGACCGCACTTGGGATTGGCCTCGTCACACTTGACCTTGCGCTTCTTGCAGACAAGGCATCCGGCTCGAGATTTGGTATGACCTTTCCGGGGGATGGGCCGACGCTTGGTGACCGACAATCCGATGGACTGCACAACAGACGCTGCGGATGACGCGGGGGTAGAATGCTCCATCATGAGGAAGTATATCTTGGTTTAAAGAAAGGTTATGGATTAAGCATAACAAAGTTGGGATCATTTGGCCGTGCGTATATGCAAATGTTATGGTGGTGAGGCGGGAGGACTGTGCCCCGGTTGGCCGTCATCATGTCAGCAATTAACCAAGCCAGCGCCACACCATCAGTGGCTCATCCTTGCAACAAGGGATGCTGCCAGCCCTACAAGTTTGAGCGTTAAACATCATGTAAAATCACGGTCGACAATGATTCTCATGGGCCATCTTTTAGCAACTAGTAGAGGGCATTGCCATTAAACCTCAAACCAAAGTGCACACCACTTGGGAGGCAATATAGGAACTCGTCTATTCATCATAAATGCTTTTGACCTAATCCCACTCTCAATCCCAATTAAAAGTCGTTTTCGTCAGACCCAGATACAATCACGTTGTTGACCTTCAAGACCATGCGACATAGTTGTGTGGCCAGCTGCAGCTGTTGCTTCTTGCCAATCAAGGGGTCGATGACAAAGGCGTCCTTCATGTCGTTGCTACCACGTCCCATGCAGTCCACACCCAGCTTGCCGCGGTTGTCGGGGCCAGCCTTGACCTGCTGACTCTTGACCTCTGCAAGAGTAGCGATGGGGTTCAGACCGCTGTTCTCGGCCAGAGTCATGGGAACAGTGTCCAGAGCCTCGGAGAAGGCTCGCATGGCGTACTGCTCAAGACCAGGAGTCTTGACGGCAGCGTCCTCCACAGCCAAAGAGCAGGCAATCTCAGCGGCACCTCCACCGTAGACGACTCGGTTGTCGCGCACAAGGTTTCGGACAACGCACAGGGCATCGTGCAAGGATCGCTTAGCCTCGTCAATGATCTGGATCAAATTAGCACGTTGTTCTCAACTTGTTAGGCTGTCAACCGGTCGTTCACTTACCATCTTGTTGCTGCCACGGACGAAGACTGTCACAGCTCGGGTATTCGCACACTCTTCAATAACCAACATCTTCTCCCTGGTAGTACCAAAGGTCATTTCTCGCACAATACCAGCGGTACCAAGCTTTTCGGCGCTGAGATCCTCGAATCGAGGCACAATTCGGCCATTTGTGGCAATTGCAATCAACTCAATTTCGGGACCGCCAACCCATCGGACAGCGGGGAGCTGGTTCTGGAGCAGAAGGTGGTTGGCCTCGTCATCAAAACCCCACTGGCAGATGGCCAGGTTGGCACCGGTATCCTTGATCTGCTGGATCATCTCAGTGAACTTGTCCTTCTCATAGTTTTGCAGCTTCTTGAATTCCTCGACGCTGGTAATGTCAAGCTTGTGCTTGGTCTTGGGCTTGGGAGGCTCAAAGGCACACGTCAAGATGGCGATCTTGGCGTCTCGCACCTCAGAGGGCATCTGAGGGTGGGAGAAGTCCTTGTCGACGATAACACCCTTGACAAGGAGTGAATCCTCGAGAGCACCTCCAACCTTTCCATCCACCTTGATCAGCTCAAAGTCGACATCTTTTCGCTCGAGATCGGCAACGGAGAGAACGGCGTCGACGGCAATGTTGGCAAACTGGTCGTGGGCCTTGGAAACAATCTTGCTTCCCAAGCTAGTTCGGGCCACTTTGACGAGGTTGGAAGTCTCTGTCTTGGAAAATTCGATAGTGTCCGAGATCTTGTCAAGCTCCGCAACAGCAATGTCGCAAGCCTGGTCGTAACCATCGGCGATACGGATGGGGTGAATGCCCTTGTCGATGAGGTCGGCAGCCTGCTCGAGAAGAGCACCAGCGAGAACAACAACACCGGTGGTACCATCACCAATCTCGTCATCCTGCGACTTGGAAAGCTCGACTAATAGCTTGGCCACATGGTTGGTAATCTCCATCTGCTGTAGAATCGTAGCGCCATCGTTGGTCACAGTAATGTCTCCGTCGGGGGAAATGAGAATCTTGTCGAGACCTCGGGGGCCAAGGGAGCTCTTAACGATGTTGGCGACGGTGCGGGCGGCGAGGATATGGGACTTGACGGCTTCGTTGCCGAACTGGCGCTTCTTCTTCCCCTGACTGTACACCGTTAGGCGGAGCTTGGGGGAGGATGGAGGGGGACGTACTCTCTCACGACAATGAAGGGGCGACCTTGCTCATCCTTCATCACCGCCGCTGTTGGTGCATGGTTAGCTGAGGAACTCCTGGTGCTGTCACCTCCATCATCGGTGGGCATTACCATTCGACACATCTAGGTCTGTCCCCTCGTTAGCTTCAGCCCCTCCACAAAGATATTTGTGGGATACTTACTCAACGCCATGTTTGCAAATTTCGTCCACCGCGGGGAGCTGTATTCGCAAGAGACGGGGCGATTACGGCAAAAACAACAAAAAAGATCCCCGAAATACGGTGGCAGACTAGAGCTTCCAGGGACTTCTATATCTAGCCCGAATTTTTTGAGGATTTGGGGTTGCCTTGCACCACCCACCACACCGAACCCGGGGGGCGGTGAAATGAAAAGTCCGGCTCTTCAGGGGCGTTGCCCAAGGTCACACACCACTCAAGAGTGAAAAGTGCACATGGCCTACTCCGTATTGGGACATTCCTGCACACACGTCCTTGCTGTATGTGGACTAGCGTCTCCAGGTTGCCCAAGAAGCGGTGAAATTTTGGCCATTCACTAGCTCACTGCCCGGCGTGACTACATCATTCAACCCCGCCACAGCTGCCCAAAGCCGCAGCTGCCCCGCCATGACTACGTCGGTGACATGTATTGTCAAGGCTGACCTTTAAGGCCCCTCTCACGCAACGTTTTTCTTCACCCGGCCAGGTTGCGACATCATAGCCTTCAAGGTTTACTGGAATCTCCGACGCCATACTTTCTTTTACCACATAAATACGATTGTTGAACGGCCTCGCCCCGCTGCAAGATACCCTTGTCCAGTTCCGATTTGAAACATCCCACCCTCGCATTCGATCTTGCGACACAACCCTTCCTTAAATCGACTTGCCCATCTCCACCGGGGACAGGAAATCTTCGTCATGTCTCGGCACCGAATTGTCCACACCCTCGATCTCGACGAGATTGTCTCTGAATTCGACGGCGACGGGTATGAAGAGGAGGAGGACGAGCTCAGCCCTGAGGACAGAGAGGCGATGGCTCATGGGACCGCTGAGGTCCGCAGAGCACTTGGCACCGAATCCAGCAAGGTCACCACAGAGCAGATCCAGGAGGCACTTTGGCACTACTATTACGATGTTGATAAGTCAGTCACATATCTAGCAAAGACCTACATTGCGCCGCCACCAAAACCGGCTCCCAAAAAGGCACCAGAAGGTACGTGTAGCGCAATCTTTTTTGCTTTGGAGCCCCCTTTTCGGAGAGGAAATGGAGCAGACCATGAGCGTTCGATTCCAGTGGACGACTTGGATGGCCCAATGGGTCTCATGCCGACTACATCACAATATCCTGTTCAGAGCGCTCGCGTTTCCCACTCCTGGTTTTTCCACGATATGCCATGGTTGAACGTTCCGGTGGATCGCCAGACTGTTTTCATTGAACCGATTCGCCCGCGAGGAGGATTGTTGGGCGGCGGCGATGGACCACCTAAAATGTCGAAGCTCCAGGCGCTAGCAGCAGCAAGGAAGAAGAAGAACGAGGAAAAGAAAGAACAAGAGAAAATTCAACAGGCACAATCTGGCGTTGAAAAGCTCTCCATTTCAGATACCTTACAAAAGGAAAACCAACGGCCTGCTCCGGGTTTTCCTAAGAAGGAGAAGCCTACTGGGCCTGTCGTCGAGCAAGCCCCCCAGCCGTCCACATCCACCAGCCCTTCTGTTCAGCAATCGGATAACCAGCATGAACCCGGTAACTCCAGCGACGCTCATGGCACGGAATATGTCGATATCTTTGGCGGCTCATCTAAAACCCCTGACTTTGACTTGGCTCCAATCCGGGCGGCTCCTCCTTCTGCGTTTGCTCGCACGCTTTTTGGCTCTGCTCCAGAGACTCCAAGGTCCAACAGGCCTGATACCTATGACATGCCGTACACATCTTCATCCTCCTTTCTTGCCGAGGCCTTCGCCAAGCCAAGCCCAGACGATGTTGTGCTTGCGGCCCAGGCGAAAGGTTCGAGTTTTGCAAGGACGAAATGATGGGCTAATTCTGATTCCTTTTCAGCGGGGAAGAAGGCCACAGCGGCTCCCAAAGCAACGAAAAAGGCGGCAAAGGACAAGGCCGCGCCCAAAGACGGAAATGTCGCCGAGGAACTGTCCACACTCCAGGTCAACGATGCACCTCCGCCCAAGAGCAAAGGTCTGGACGTTGTCAAAGAGTTTGAGAACAGCTCTAGCAAACGGAGCATTAGTTTTGTTGTCGTTGGTAGGTTCAGACACTAGTCTATCTCATTTACATGTGTTAAGTCTTTTTTAGGCCATGTTGACGCAGGCAAGAGCACTCTTATGGGTCGACTGCTCTTGGAATTAAAATACATTGAAAAGCACACAATTGATCGATACCGCAAACAAGCCGAGAAATCTGGGAAACAATCTTTTGCCCTAGCCTGGGTTATGGACCAAAGAAGCGAAGAAAGAGAACGCGGTGTCACTATCGACATTGCCACCAATTACTTTGAAACAGAAAAGACAAATTTCACTATTCTGGACGCACCAGGACATCGAGATTTCGTTCCCAACATGATTGCCGGCGCCAGTCAAGCTGACGTCGCAATTGTGGTGATTGATGCCGACACTGGAGCTTACGAAAAAGGGCTCAAGGGCCAAACAAGGGAACACATTCTACTCCTTCGAAGTCTTGGAGTTCAAAGGTTGATCATAGGTGTAAACAAGCTGGACGTTATTGGATGGAAGCAAGAGCGCTTCGAAGAAATTTCTGAATACATTGGTGGTTTCTTATCTGGACTCGGGTTCCAGAGCAAAAATGTTGCGTTTGTCCCTATTTCCGGCCTCAACGGAGATAATCTCGTCAAGCGATCAGAGAACGAAGCAGCCTCATGGTACACAGGGCCAACGTTGATCGAAGCGCTAGAAGACTCGGAGCCATCATCGGCGAGGGCACTGAAGAAGCCCTTTCGCATGGCCATTTCTGAAGTCTTCAGGTCACAATTGGGTACCACAACTATCGCTGGTCGAATTGACTCAGGGTCAATACAAATTGGCGATCTCGTCTTGGTGCAACCAAGTGGCGAAGAAGCATATATCAAGTCTATTATGGTTGACTCTGATATACAGGACTGGGCGGTCTCTGGACAGAGTGTCAGCATTGTGCTGAGCAACATTGACCCCATCCATATCCGTGTTGGAGATATTATCTGTCCTAAGTCAGATCCAATCACCTGCAGCGATGTTTTAACGCTAAAGGCCATGGCATTTTCACACCTAATGCCCATGCCGATCGATCTTCATCGGGGTCGATTGCACGCGGCAGGACAGATCCAGTCCATAACTGCAACCCTAGACAAAGCCAGTGGCGCCATTGTCAAGAGGAAGCCCAGAATTGTGCAGCCAGGTGGCGTGGCTCGTGTTGTGGTGAAGCTAGCATCAAAGGTGCCTCTAGAACAAGGCCAGAGAGTTGTGATCAGAAATGGAGGAGATACTATCGCGGCAGGCCTTTTGGAATAAGTTCAGAGTAGATATCAATGTACATATAATGTCTACGGGATACCAACATTCGTAAATAATGAGTGATTTACTATACACCCCTAAACAGATCGACATTCCTCAAGTGGACAAAACACAGGCTTCTTTCTCAAACACGCAAATTCAGCGTCCATCGCCGATTCATACCATCCCTGCGTGGTTCCAATAAAATAATTTATAAATAATGGCCTTCAAGTTCCCTTTGGGTCCATTCCCACAGTTTCCTAGCCAGTTCATCATTTTTTCCATTTTCACTCGCTCGTCCTGCAACTCCTACAGGCTCATAATACTCGCCGGTCTTGACATCCTTTGACACTGCCGCCCAAAGCTGATTTTTCGCCCCCTGTTCCACAGATGCAATCCACTTGTATGCGAAATTGGTCAGGACCTTGACTACCTTTGGCGTTGCTGTTGCTCCATCCATCAACTGCGTCTGCACAACGCCAGGGTGAATCGAAGCCACCGTGAATTGGGGATACAGCTTGGCCAAGTGCCGTATCCAGAGCACATTGGCAAGTTTGCTTTGAAAGTACCGCCCATAGGCTCCCAGACTATCAGCAGTTGTCTTGGGGGTGTCGAAGCGAAAATCGCCCGTTGAAACATAGGTGTGGCCATAAGATGTCATGGAAATAATGCGCACGTCCCCATCTGCGACGTTGGCAGCAGTTTTCTCCAGGAGAGGGATCAGCAGTTTCGCCAAGAGGGCGTGACCCATGTGGTTGGTGCCGAACTGAACTTCGTAACCATCTTGGGTCAGGCCTGGAGGAACAGCCATGATTCCAGCATTGAGCATGAGAATATCTAGACGTTCAGACCCGGCCAAGACTGTCCGAGCAGCGCTTTTGACAGATTCAAATGAGCCTAGATCCAGCTGTACCAACTCAATTGGCGCCCCTGGCACTTTTTTCTTGATTTCATCAACCGCCGCCTGGCCCTTGGCAAGACTACGCGATGCTAGCCAGATTTTCTTAGGCTGGTGTCGCGCAAACTCGAGGACCGATTGCTTTCCCAGGCCAGCATTTCCTCCTGTTACCAAGATTACTTTGCCGGTCAGAGGTGGGATGTCCCTCTCAGGGTTGAATGCAATTGACTTGGAACCAAAGATCATGTTGGTTGAAGTTGAAGTATTGGAGGTTTTGATATGTGTACTGATAGTTTTGTATGTAAAAGTATATATAAGTGTGAATGACGGAGACAGAAAAATCCCTACGAAGACCGGAGGCTTCTTATAGTCATTTCAAACACGGAGTTAAGGAAACCTCTCGCTACATTTCCATCTCCGACATTGGTGCAGCTGTGTCTAAGCCAGGATGGTGTGAGGCCGCTGCCAACTTTGTTTCGCCGCGGATTGATCGTATACCCTGGAGCAGCCTGTAGCGACGACATCACTTGTCACAAGTTCAAGGGTCCATGAAAAACCAGGGTAAGCTTCTCGCTTTGATTGGGGTTAGATTCTTAATCGGAGAGGGTCATTGCTCAGAAGCCCCGTAAGTTTATGCAGTTCTGGATCGATTGATTCCCTTTTTCGGATGGCAAAATGATACGTTGAATCACGCCAAGCTATCATCCGCGGATATCGGGTTTACCATCAAGCCACAAATATCTTCCCCCATGATGATGACAGATGGCGCTATGCCTGAACAGGAATTCAATCGTACCTTAGCCGCAGAAGCCGGGAGCAGCGTCAGCAGCCTAGTCATGCCACGATGTTCCTCATGTTACCTACGCCGTCGGGTGGCACCTTTGATATCTGGTCTATGTACAACCCTCTTTCTCGTTTAACCCGAAAATTTTACAACCAGGCAATAGTTCTGTAGTGTTTTTGGGTGAGACCAAGTACATGGCGCCTCCATCCTCGTCATCTGCTGGTGAGTACACCATAAGCCTAGTGGGGCTGGACGGTCATCTTATTCAGTAGCAGCGCCGGCGTCCAGCAGTTTCTTTATCGTCAGTACGTCTCAGGACAAGCCGGATGCAGAGACGCGCAAGTTCATTCGCAGCCATGTGATGCGAGGCAAGAACACGCGCAAGGCGAGGTTCGCCAAGCAGCTAGCCCAGGGCTCTGGGTCGACACCCAAAGCTGGCCGGCAACGATCCGTCAACAAGACTCAAGGCGAGCAACCCCGGGTCGAGGAAGAAAAGTGGAACCTTGTAGCGCCCCGAAAAATCGCCTCGGAGCTTTCGCTGTTTACCAATATCGAGGGCATGAAGCCATACATGTTTGAGCTCATCCACCGAGGTATGTGTACCGAGATCGTGCTTGGACGTGCTCTTCCAACCATCACGCAGCCATCACCATTGTAAAACCGTCTGCCTATACAGTCGAAATGTCATTAGTCGACGGCCCACAGAGCGACATGTTTTGCTTCTCAGCTTTCCCGCAGAATCCGGCCCTGCTGCATTCACTGCTGTTCACAGCCCAGGCCTTTGGCGACATGGCACTCGGGCTCCCGTTCAGCAATACGGCGCAGCTTCATTTAGCCAAAACGCTTCATTATCTCCAAAAGAGCTTAACCAATGAAAAAGAAGCAACGGCGAATTCTACCATGGTTGTAGTGCTTTCGCTGGCTTCGGCAGCCGCAGTTCTGGGGGATCTCGAAACAGTCAAAAAGCACATGGAGGGGCTGTCTCAGATGATCAAGCTACGCGGTGGAATACAGACGTTCGAGCCTGGGAGTTTGATCGAGCACAAGACAGAGAGGTAATAATAAACCAATCCCTAGGCTATGATTAACAGAATCAGTTTACTGACGGGGAATCGCTCATTTGCAGGATCGATTTTGGCCTTGCCATCGCGAGTGGCAAGAAAATGAATTTCATGCCAGAAACAATATCATGGAACCCCAGGGTTGCGCGCGATGTCGATATAATGAAGCTGCCAGAATTAAACATGATTCAACCGCAACCTGATCCACGACTACTGCACATATGGACTGATCTAAGGTTTTTTACCAGGGCTGCGAATGAGGCAACAAAAACAGGAGTGAAGATGCCGCATGAACTCTTTTATCTCATAAGTTCGTCAGTGCCGTTTCGGCTACTCTCCTTGCAATACGACCCTACATCACTTCCCGAGTTGATGCGGCTCTGCATGCTCGCTTACATGAAAAGCATACTCATTCAAATTGATGGGCTTGGACCTCAGCTGCAAGCATTGGCGGATGCCCTTAAGCCTGCAATTTTGGCACAACAAGACCCGCTAGATCCAGGCCTTGCAAGATTTCTTCTTTGGGCGCTGTATATTACTGCACTGTCCATTTTCGAGAACTTTGATCAGGACCGGCTTTGCGTAGCCTTGGTGCACACCATCTCGGTGCTTGGGCTTCATACTTGGTCTGAAACTAGAAGTGTCCTCAAGGGTTTTTTGTGGATCGACCTGATGTATAACAACCCTGGTCAGAAGCTGTTTGAGCAAGTAACAAGGCAGAGCAGCTTTTAACAAGGGAAGGAATTGGAGGTTGATGTGGCCTATTGGACGAGTTAGGAATAAGGACACATGGCAAGATTCTCGGAAGAGTAATGAAAAGAGAAGGTCCGGATGTTTCGCCTCAGAATGATTTCCAATTTCGGAAGAATTCAAGATGTGTCCTTTGTCCGTGTGTAAGAAACTAGGAGAAAGCTATGACACAACGACTAAAGTTTGACGCACGCGATATTCTGATGGTGGCAATGTGAACCAGGATGGCTGAATCGACAGGGTCTCCTGGTCCGAGGGCTTGCTTTACGGAAACTAGGTCGGATTCCCTATTTGGAAGCATAGTTATTTTGTCCGCGCAGCCAATCGTTAGTTGCACAGATCTGTGGTTCGTATCAAACAGACTTTTAATAATCAGCATCATTGACTCATCTGACTCTTGCCTCCGGCCTGTGACGTGCAGGGTAAGTGAAGCGAATGCAACGTGTACAGATGTGGGGGCGGGAAGGCGAAAACTGACAGTTGGTTTACTGTTCAGTGTTCGGATAAGGGTACAGATTAACTTAGCGCCCTCTCTCTAGGGCGCTCTCAGGGCGGTCAACTGAATAATGTGGCCGAGGGTTGGTCGCGGGAAGGTCAGAGCGCGCAGCACGGATTAGTGGCCACGTTAACGACTATGTCATGGGCGAGCTCCCTGGAAGCGCGGGGAACATGCGGGAACAGTGGCACAGCAGAGAGGGCTGGTCAGGTTGGTTTCAGGGAAGGATTTCATGGGTGGGATTCAAGGCGGCCGATATTAAGGACAGGTAATAGATCCGGCTTTGTGTCAGAGGAGCGCGTGAGAGCCCACCGGCGCTGTGGCTCCGAGCGCCCCACTGCCTGGTTGGGAATATTCTCGAACTGGCGACGTTTTCTGCTGAAGAGGCCACTTTGCGGCGGTTAGGCGACGTCGTTTGCCCCCGGAATAGATCTGCCCTGGTTTTTTTTGTTTTGCCGTACAGTAGGGTTTGTCATTGTCTAGCAAGGTCGAGGCCGTAAATGAGTCACTTCGCAAGTTTTTTTTTGCTCTCTTTCTTTTTGGTTCTGCTGCCAGCTGCACTGTGGTTAAAGGAAACCTGTTCAGAGATGCTTCTGGTAACTGGCAGTTGGTAGTGGGCAGTGGCGCCAAGGTGCCTGGCAGACAATGGAAATAGAGTCAGCCACACGTGGGGACATGCGAAAAAGCCGTGGCCAACAACTGGTTTTACTGGTTTTGGCCGAGTGCTGGATGCAGCTGCGGCCTGCGGCTGAGACCACCTCCTATGTAGTAAGAAGTAGCTAATCACATCCTGCTCCATCCGTCCGCAGGTACGAACTCCTGAGGCGAGGCGCCGTCTGCTTAAGCGTTTTGAGGCTTCAACGATGCTTTCCCGTCGGTCAGCTTGAGACACTGTGACGAGCTCCGGGGTTGGCGTATCACAGCGGGCTTTTCGGCGGCTCAGCTAGCACGGGACATGGCCCAGGGCACCTGCGGTAGGGCTGCCGCACAGTGTGCCCCACCGCGAGGAGCCGGTACCCCTGTCACGTGGGGCGCACGCAAGGGTTGTGTGGCGGGTGAGGTGAAATCTGGCCTCTTGTGCAATCTGGACACCTCAACTTTTTTGGAGGGGCGCATTCATAAGCTCCGGAATTTCTTCCTCTGGACCAAATTCGTTCTTTCCAACAACCAGATACCCCTCCCACTCCCGAGTGAATACGCCAGATTGAGGAATCGCGAGCCCTCACTGCGTTGGAGCAAATTGATCTTTTCTTTCTTATTTTTTTTCGTATCCTTTTTGTAGCTTGACTATCGACATCTACACAACACAAACACATAAGAGCTCTCGCCATGGCTCGTTCAAGGAGCTCAATGGCCTTGGGCCTGGGACTCCTTTGTTGGATCGCCCTTCTATTTTCCCCCCTAGCCTTCGTTCAGACCGCCCAGGCCGACTCTGACGTTGACAACTACGGAACTGTTATCGGTATTGTATGTCTTACACGCCCCACGCTGCCCCTCGTCGCAACCACTTTTTTGCTGACAATTGATATCTAGGATTTGGGTACTACCTACAGCTGTGTCGGTGTGATGCAGAATGGCAAGGTCGAAATTCTCGTCAACGATCAGGGTAACCGAATCACTCCCTCATACGTCGCCTTCACCGAGGAGGAGCGTCTGGTTGGTGACTCCGCCAAGAACCAGGCCGCCGCCAACCCCCGAAACACTATCTACGATGTCAAGTATGTGCTGCCCACGGCAATTCTCTCAATTGTGTTGTGGGATGATCACTAACAGTGCGATAGGCGTCTTATTGGTCGCAAGTTCTCTGAGCCTGAGGTCCAGAACGACTTGAAGCACTTCCCTTACAAGGTCGTCGCCAAGGACGATAAGCCCATTGTTCAGGTCAAGGTCGATGGCACCAACAAGCAGTTCACTCCCGAAGAAGTTTCTGCCATGATTCTTGGCAAGATGAAGGGAGTTGCTGAGACCTACCTCGGCAAGAAGGTTACCCACGCCGTCGTCACTGTCCCCGCCTACTTCAACGTGAGTTTTCTCAAACATACCTGGATGGCTTTCAACCTTGCTAACCCGTAACAGGACAACCAGCGACAGGCTACCAAGGATGCCGGTATCATTGCCGGTCTCAACGTCCTCCGAATCGTCAACGAGCCCACCGCCGCTGCCATCGCCTACGGCCTGGACAAGACCGACGGTGAGCGCCAGATCATTGTCTACGATCTTGGTGGTGGTACTTTCGATGTTTCCCTCCTCTCCATCGACAACGGTGTTTTCGAGGTTCTGGCTACCGCTGGTGACACCCACCTTGGTGGTGAGGATTTCGACCAGCGCGTTATCAACCACTTCGCCAAGACCTACAACAAGAAGAACAACGTTGATGTTACCAAGGACCTTAAGGCCATGGGTAAGCTCAAGCGTGAGGCTGAGAAGGCCAAGCGTACTCTCTCTTCCCAGATGAGCACTCGCATTGAGATCGAGGCTTTCTTCGAGGGCAACGACTTCTCCGAGACTCTTACCCGCGCCAAGTTCGAGGAGCTCAACATCGATCTCTTCAAGAAGACCCTCAAGCCCGTCGAACAGGTTCTCAAGGACGCCAACGTTGCCAAGACCGAGGTCGACGACATCGTCCTGGTTGGTGGTTCCACCCGTATCCCTAAGGTCCAGGCCTTGATTGAGGCTTTCTTCAACGGCAAGAAGGCTTCCAAGGGTATCAACCCCGATGAGGCTGTCGCTTTCGGTGCCGCCGTCCAGGCTGGTGTTCTTTCCGGTGAGGAGGGTACTGGTGATGTCGTCCTCCTGGACGTCAACCCCCTGACCCTCGGTATCGAGACCACTGGTGGTGTCATGACCAAGCTCATCCCCCGTAACACCCCCATCCCCACCCGCAAGAGCCAGATCTTCTCCACCGCCGCCGACAACCAGCCCGTTGTCCTTATCCAGGTCTACGAGGGTGAGCGATCTCTTACCAAGGACAACAACCTCCTCGGCAAGTTCGAGCTCACTGGCATCCCCCCCGCTCCCCGTGGTGTCCCCCAGATCGAGGTCTCTTTCGAGCTCGATGCCAACGGTATCCTCAAGGTCTCTGCTCACGACAAGGGCACTGGCAAGCAGGAGTCCATCACCATCACCAACGACAAGGGCCGTCTCACCCAGGAGGAGATTGACCGCATGGTTGCCGAGGCTGAGAAGTACGCTGAGGAGGACAAGGCTACCCGTGAGCGCATTGAGGCCCGAAACGGTCTTGAGAACTACGCTTTCAGCCTGAAGAACCAGGTCAACGACGACGAGGGTCTTGGTGGCAAGATTGACGAGGAGGACAAGGAGACTGTGAGTTTACCCACTGCCGATCTGAAACAATTGCAACATGCTAACAAATATCTTAGATCCTCGAGGCTGTCAAGGAGACCACTGAGTGGCTTGAGGAGAACGGCGCTGAGGCCAGCACCGAGGACTTTGAGGAGCAGAAGGAGAAGCTTTCCAACGTCGCCTACCCCATCACCTCTAAGATGTACCAGGGTGCTGGTGGTGAGCAGCAGGAGGCTGATGATCTCCATGATGAGCTTTAAATGCATAGACGCTGGGTGTAAAAGGAAAAAGAAACATAATTGCTCCACGTTTTCAGGTGTTTGGTTGGCGATGATTAAGGACGCGCCATGTTTTTTGTCTTCCTACATTGGGAATGTAAAGTAGAGCGCATAAATTGATCCTTCAAATCTGTCAAATATGACTATTCGTGATACCTTTCGTGATTGGATTCTTTCTTCATCAACATGCGAGTAAATTTAGATTGTCGAGATCTGGGCTTGGGTCTTGGTTGAATTCTGCCTTATGACCATGGGCATACACAAGTACACAATTATGAATGAATGCACTGCTAGCTCCAAAATTCTTTTGCACAAAGGCTTGGCTGCCTGGTTAATAATATCACGTGACAACGCGCAGTCTTTGTTCTCCTGTCCAGAACGCGACGCGGGGCAGCTGAGTGCTGGATCTATATGACGACACCACTTTCATTCATCTTGGATAATCTTTATTCATCTATTTTGAGTAAATCATAGCCTTTTTTTGAAGTCAATTCACAATCTTTTTTTTTTTTGAAACCATGCCCCCTCAAAAACGCAAGGCCAGCGAAGCAGCAACCGGTGCTCGTCGGAGCTCTCGGCGCACATCCACCAAGAGCCAATACTTTGAGGACGATAGCGATGAACTCAACAAAAACGAAGCCGATGCGATCGAGCCTCCGCTAAAAAAGAAGCGCGGAAGACCCCCTAAGAAACAGGCGAAGAAAAAGCATGAATCAGAGGATTCCGATGAGGCATACGAAGATGAGAAACCGAAGCAGGATGAGGCTAAGGATGAGGATGATGGCGGCGATTCGGACGATTCAGATGCGCCGCCCAAGGTGACATTCATTCCACTGCCAAAATTGCTTGATGAAGGTGGAATTACCTACGAAGACTCGAGACTGCACCCGAATACGATGGAATTCTTGAAGTTGCTCAAGGCTAACAATCGGCGCCCATGGTTGAAGTGTACGTCCAAGGGAGAAATTTATCAGAATTGGCACGGTAGAGCTAACTCATGTCCTGTAGCGCATGACCCCGAGTACAGACGTGCCCTCAAAGACTGGGAATCCTTTGTCCTCAGCACTACAGATACCGTCATCGAGGTTGATGAAACTATCCCCGAACTTCCTGTCAAGGATGTCAACTTCCGAATCTACCGTGATGCCCGTTTTAGCAAAGACCCAACCCCATATAAGGTTTGATTCCACACCGGTCGCTAGAAGGAAACAAAGTTGACGTTTTTTGTTGCTCACAGCCGCACTTTGGTGCCGCCTTCTCCCGTACCGGTCGCAAAGGTCCATATGCGTGCTACTATGTTCACTGCGAGCCGGGCTCAGCCTTCGTTGGTGGTGGTATTTGGTGCCCGGCCTGGGATAAGCTCCTAAGCCTCCGCACTAGCGTTGATAGACGGCCCAAAGCATGGAGGCGAGCCCTCAACGACCCAGACTTCAAGCGCGTATTCCTTCCAAAGCTAAAGCCCGGTGCTGATGAAAAGGCTGCATTGAAGGCCTTTGCCGAGTTGAACAAAGAAGGCGCACTGACCTTGGCCCCATCGGTGCGTAGCCAGTTGATGCAGGATATGTACAGGAACTAACAGTGTTTCGCAGGGCTATTCCCGAGATCATCCGGATATTGAGCTTCTCAGACTTAAGAATTTCACTGTCCGAAAGAAGATTCCCGATGATTTATTCACCAGTGATGACGGACAAGAGAAGCTCGCAGAAATCATGCGAGCCATGTCCAAATTCGTGAGTGTCATCCTGATGCTGATGGTTTTGCGCATGGTGCTGACGAGATTCTAGGTCACTTTCCTGAATAGCATTGTCATGCCTGATCCCGGTGACGATAACGAGGACGATGACGAGGAAGATGAGGATGAAGAGCAGGAAGGAGAAGAAGGCGGTGACGATGAAGATGAAGAGTAATTGCTATGTTGAGGGGTGCTTGATGAATCGGCGTTATGGTTGGGATTTTGCCTTGGACGGTGTTCCGGAGGCTTGATATTAGTCATGATTTCAACCAATGCGTGTCATTAGTTAATTCCGAGTTATATTTTGCTTCATTTACAGTATACATATCTACATGAAGTCGTTTCCAAGTTATGATTGAAATTATATACAAATCGCTTCACCCCGACTTGAGTATGCCCTATTCTCGTGCCTAGCAGAGGTTGAAGAGGGCAACACTGGGGTCGTGGTCACTGACCTGGTCATCATAGTTCTGCCAGGTGTTGACATGGAGATGCTCATACTCGACACCGCTCTTCAGGCCCTCGCTGATGAACATGTGGTCCAATGCCTCGCAGTTCATATCGTACAGGTACGTGTATCGCTCGGCGGCGGGGATGCCGACGACCTCGTCGAGGTCCGTCAGGCCCGACTTTTCGATGAAGGTCTGCAGGGGCTGGACCTGGACAAACTCATTAAAGTCGCCGGCAGTGATGATGTGAGCGCTCGAGTCCTTGGCCAGGATCTCGGCAATGAAGGACGCCGTGATTTCGGCTTGCTGGGTGCGCTTGTCGATGGGGCTGTTGACGGGTGTTCGGGCATCGCCGTGGAGCGAGGTCGAGCCGCCCTTGCTGCTGAAGTGCACGTTGATGGTGAAGAAGGGCGTGTCGCTGTCAACGGGCTTCCACATGGCAACCAGGGGTTTGCGGCTGGCATCCCAAGCCGAGTTGGAGGGGTCGATGACGCCAGGGTTGTACTTGAGCGCGGGGCCGTCGAGAACCTCGTTGGCCTGGGTGGCGGTGCCGGGGTTCACGCTGGCGAGCTCGATGCGGTCAGGGCGGTAGAGATAAGCGACGCGGATGTTGCCTCCGGGCTGACCGCCGTCCGCTCCGTCCACGGGGTCAACGTCCACAAACGAGTAGACAGGGCCACCGGCCTCCTCGATGCCCTGGGCGAGGGCGGTCAGTGTCTGATTGGCGGAGACGACGCCATCATCAGTGGCGCCTGAGTTGTCCTGGACTTCTTGGAGAAATATGAGGTCAGGGTTGCGGAGCTTGTTGACGATCTGGTCGACAACAAGGGGCAAGTGCGTCGCCTCGGGGTTCAGGTTCTCCGTGTTGTAGTCGGCGACAGAGATGCCCTTGCAAGTACCAGTGCTAGTAAAGCTGGCAGCAGGATAATCAGCGACAGCGGCTTTGGAGACCTTGATGGAAGTCAGGGGAAGGATGCGATAGAAGCCGTAGGCGTAGTAGACGACACCAGTGATGTCACCGATGTAGTCACCCAGCTTGGTGTCAGTGGGGTTGCTGGAGCCGTCTACGGGAGAGCCGATGATGATAGTCTCAGGGTTAGCATCTGAAGGAAGTGGTCAGCACGGCAATCAAGAACATGGTTCTGAAGATGACGGAGGGAGTTTGTACCCTGATCTAGCATGGTCAGGCCGCCATGGCCATTGAGTCCGGAAACCTCCCAGTCACCGCGGACCCAGGTGTCCCCGTACTGGTTGGCGCGGCTGATGGCGTATGCGCTTTTGACGGTAACAAGCTCGCCAACAAGGCTCTCCCAAAAGTCGAGGCCGTATGAACCGGGCTGCAGCTTGGGGTTGGTAGTGGAGATGAGAGACTGGTTGTTGGGGACGCCGAAGATGTCGCCATCGTCCAGGCTGGTAAACTGCTTGGTAGGGGGGCTCAATGTGTCGACGCCAATGACGAGGGGCTCAAACGAGTTGTTTGATGATTGAACGACGATGTTGGTGGGTGAGGTGAGCTCGGTGAGGTAGAGGTAGTCTACGCTTGACCTGTGGAGGGGTTGACCGTTAGCCCAGGTCCTTCCGCGTACAGCACCCTAGCATTTAAGCTTAACTGGCGCCCCTCTTACCTGTACTCTTTGACTGTGCCACCCAGCGTCACAACATCGCCCACAGACACCTTGGAGACGGCAGAGCTGCCATAGACATAGAGGCCCTCGGAAGTGGCCGAGTCGTTGTCCGAGCTGGTGGATCGCAGCCAGAAGCCAGCGCTGCCCTTGGCCGTGACGAGGCCGGTGACGTCGCTGACCGTCTTGTCCTTGTACGACGAGACGAATTGGTTACCATTGATTGCGGCAATGGACTCGGCCGAGACGGCGACGGCTGCGGCGCTAAGGAGCGTCGCAGCGAGTGACGAAGCGCAAGGCATCATTATTATTAATCTTGTTGGGGAAGAAAAAGAACGAGTGCGTATGTGCAGGCACGAGGCGATTGCAGCAGTGGTGCACCCAACAATATGCGAGGGTACATCGCGAACGACTCCCGTGTGCGGCACATGGCACATATATACAAGTTCCTTTCTACTCCCATTGATTGGCATCGGGCCATTTGGATTTCCCTCTGCAGAGAGATACGGCATCCTTCCGGAGAGTCCCCTGTCGCGGTATACTATGCGCAGCAAGCTATCTCGCGTGCCCAGAAGCTAACAACTGCCCCCATCCCCATCGCAGTACCAATCCCCGAGACATCCAATTGCGACACCGAACTGGTGCTGTCAAGGCGGTACCTGCAGGTCATTCTTTTCCCGCCAATCCCCTCCCCATGCCCTGGTCGCCCCCGTATCGTCCGTCCTATCGATCCGCGGAGCCCTGGCACGTTTGTCGATGCGCCGCCGGCCATTCGGCCACTCAACGGACCTCGCCACCCCCCAACCGCCCACCACCCCGGCCGATGCTCCCGCTGGCGGCCACCAGCACTGGCCGGAGGGTGTTTGACAGCGGGAGATTGAGGGAGGGAGGAGGAGGGGCAAAAAAAGCAAGGCACCGCGCCCGCAATCCATCCAGCACGGCAGCTTTGCCGTATTCTGCAGGTGCCTCGGATGCGCTGGGGCAAGCGCACGAACCCCCAAAAAACTAAAGCCTAAGCCTAAAGGCAATAGAGCTACGGGAACGAGGTCCTTTTGCAACTCTATCTCTTGCTATCCTGGCCTCGCGCCCTCATTTGTCGAGCCATACGCACAATCTCCCATTGGTTGCATCTCCATCGTCAGCTCGAGTCTTGGCATCTCTCACTTGTGGTGTCAAGACATCGGATGGGTTGCCTCTTGGATATACCGACATGCTGCATCTCGCACACCTCATTCGCTAAGTCATCCGCCCACTACTCATCTCATTTCCCAGCTGTGTAAATCAGGGGGCTCTTGCAATTGTGAAAAAATGAGTCCTGAGGTGAAATCCATCCCAAATCAACAGTTGACCCGATTATCGTGATATCATTGCACCACGGCAGACGACATAGCTTCCTCATCGAGAAACCACGAAAGTGAGATGCCAAGGACCAGGGAAGCTCCCGTCTATCAATCTCGGCCACTAAATGCCGATTCTAAATAAATCCCTTGGCTTGACATGTGAATTTTCGCATTCCCGAGCCCCTGGCTGTCAGTAACCCCTGGTCAGAGTTCCTTGTCCAGCTTTTGCCGTGGGCATGGGTGACAGGAACTCTATGCCGACGGTCGTCCTATTCCACCAACGGGAGAGCCAGAAGTATACAGGATTGTCTTGGCCTTTGATAAAGAGCAGAACAAAAGGCTTTAAACTGGCACATTCACTTGCAATCAAGTCTCGACTAGTCACACCATTCACTCATAGTGGCGCCTGCACGAAAACCGTCCCGGGTGGGAATACCGAACAAGGAGAGAGTGACAAAAGCCCTTCATTCTTGTTCCGCTTGATTCATCAAAGGAAAAATATCATGAGACTACCGCTCTACCGCCGGACCGCATCCGGCGAGGTAAAGTATTTCGCTAAATGTCAGCTTACCTCCTAAATCCAAACATTGGCCTACTTGCGTAGGCAATCGGACAGACCAGAGCAAAGAAAAACCCTTTTCGGGTAAAATGGACCCAAAAAAACGCCGCTTTAGTGTACCAAGAGTCGGAAAATTCCACCTCGGTGTAGGAAAACCCAAAACAAAACAAAAGACTTTCCAAATCGCTCGGAGGGGCCTCTGAGGCGGTCTGGGCGTGCTGCATCATACGGCCACCAAAAAAAGTCGGCTAAACCAACGGCCGACGCCAATTCTGCAAAAGCAGCCGACCCAAGACGGTAGTCTTTTCCTCGGGGTCCGACTAGGCGTGTTTTCGCCGTTTGGGAATCCTGGAGACCCACCCCATTCTCCATTGGCTTTCGCCGACAAGACCGATGGCGCGGGGCGACTGCGGCAGGGATGGGGGAGCCATTTTGTGTATCGTGAAAAAAGATATACCTTTGTGGATCGCAGCAAGCGCTGGTTCTGTTCAACCCTTGCTGGGGCCGGCCACGGACTCATCGGCCCTTTCCTTTCCCTTGTTGTCATGTGCCAAGTCGAGGTCGCGGTACAGGTTGTGCTCATATATGTAGTTGATGACATCATCGGGGATGCTATGAGCGCACAGGCGTTAGAAACAACGGTTCGGCCTCACAACTCGCAACTTGCGTGACTCACAGGTAATCAATGCTCATGTCTCGCTTCAACAGGAGACGCACTTTGGTGCTGCTAATGTCGTTGGTGACAACCTGTGCGGTCAAAACATGTCAGCCACGTGAAGGTTTGCGGGGCGCAGGAATGTTGGTTGGTGACATACCTGGCGGATAATGTGGATGTTGTGCTCCCACTGCTTGAGGTTGGCCAAGGCCGAGTCCAGCTCGGTTCCGGAGCGCTCGAGGGCAAAGACTCCGTAGTTGCCAAGGATGTGGTCGAGATCGTGGGCATCCCAGACTCCGGGAGTGGACATGGTCTGGATCAAGTCGAGGCCAGCGAGCAGCACGATGCGGGCGCGCTTGCGGGTGCCGTCGCTGCACTCGACGCCGCCCATGACCTCGTTGATCTCATAGTCAAAGTGGTCGAGCACGCGAGCCGTGGGGATGAAGCTCGGGTTCTCGGCCTCCCAAGGGTCAACCATCAGCCACTTGGACATGTTCTCGGTGGCCAACTCGCACATGCGGACGCGGTGCTGAGCCGGAGCCAGGCCCTTCTTCTTGTACGCATCCGACACGGGTGAGAGGTAACCGCCAATAACTTCGAATCCTAACAGGCCGGGAGGTGTCAACGCTGACGTACTTGCCGAGGGCGCAAAGGTAGGCCGGCGGGCTAGGAATTCACAAACCTTCATTCTTACTGTGGTCTCGAGCCATAGGAAACATCCTCAAGTGTAAAAACGTAATTGGTGAAACTGCGCGAGGAGAATGTCAGCCATGATGAAGCTGCGGGGGTCATCGGGAGGGTGTCGCACATGAGCCGCAGGCGACCAGCACCAAGGGCGTGCGCGAGGCATCGCATGTACGCTGAAGTCGGTGTGAGGGGAAGGTGTAGCCCTCGGGGGTCATGTCCTTGACGTATTGGTAGTCGCAGGCCATGGTAGCAGACTCGTCTTGTGCGCCTGTGTGTCGGGGTGAGGTTCAGAGGATGGTGTAGTTGTCAAAGTCAACTTGTCTAAGCCCCGATTGCGACGCCCGCTGGAAGTTTTGTTGCGCAGATGACGACCGAGGGGGGGGCCCATCGCCGTGCAGGCCGACATTCAGGCGGCCGGGGCCGATGGGGCGGGGGTTCGTTCTGATTTTTCGTTTCCGCAACAGGGCTTCCACACTCCGAGCTCGGCATAATAGCGCTATGTGTCAGCGCCCAGGGTAACCAATTCCAGCGAACTGCCCCCCGTAAGCAACAGGGCGAAGCGCTGATATGCCGCCGTTGGATTACAAACCTAATCGAGCGAGCCGCTGTCCGTTCCCATTATACATTGCACGAGGTAATTCCGAGGGGGATATCGCTCACGGATTGCAAGTTTTTTTTTTTTTTTTTTTTTTTTTTTTCCCAAA
>KV875228.1:4662612-4844761 GCA_001879505.1 Calonectria pseudoreteaudii
GCCTGACACATGAGCTATTTGCTCATCACAGCGCGCGACGCGCAACAAAACTCCTTTGCATGCCAATCAACAATAAGCGTTGGATGCCCCAGCTGTTCCACCCACTTTTGGTCAACTGCATCACTTGAGGAACTGTGTTAGAACTAGTCAGACCACTGAAACACGAAGGCAGCTCTCCCAACGGCCCTTCATTATTCACGTCAACCCCAGCTAGCTATCTAGCTAGCTAGCGCAAAGAGGATATCCGTACTATCGAAAATTCCTTGAGTTGTTTTTTTCTTTTCTGTTTTTGTCCTCCTGCGACGCCGAGGATTGCGCTTTGGCCAGTGCCTCGACAACGCTGATTCATTAACTGCCGCGAGACCTGCATACGTAATTCTGCAGAATGGCGTTGAGACAGTGCGGCGCGTGACTGCAGAATATCTCCGGAAGTGGCCCGCAAAATACCGACCACAGGCAGGCAGTACCGGGAAAACAGGGCCAACGTAACGTAGAGCGATCGCCTAGTTTTGCCTTAGGCATTGATGATGGGTGACCTTTGTGATGCTCGCCTTGACTAGTCACAACAGACACCAGTTGTGCACTTTTAAGCCGCGCGATGTGGTGCCCCCCCCCGTCTGGGGATTTGTCTCACCGGCGGGATCCCGCCGAAACGGCATGTGGGGAGGAGCCAAGCCAACGGGAATAGTTCCGAAGCACGCAATATCATGGACATGGTCCGTAGGCCACGAACTCCAAGGACAACAGAAAGCAAAGCAAAGCAAAGTACACCGAACGGGAAACCGAAACGTCGTGTAAGGCAACACTCAAGCGGTTTTTTTTCATTGATTCCATCTGGTCGATTCTTTTTTTTCTCTCTCTCGCTATGCTGGATGATGCTCGGTCGCTCTCCGAGCTGAGCCTCGTGGGGGGAGGGGGCTCATGAACAGGAACAGCTCCGTTCCCAAGCCCAAGCTCAAGTTCAAACAAATCGGATTGATCTACATAGAAGCCATCGCATGCACCTAGTCAAGCAACTCTAGTCGACTACATGGTTACCGTCACTCCCGTTGCGCAAAAATGGCAAGGGCCATTTTTAAACTCCGACGCCACTGCCTGTTGGTTCCCTTTTGGTCTAATCAGGTAATGATACTGACATTGGTCAAACCCACCATCATGCAAGGCGTCGTCTAGGTTAAAATAAATAAACCTATGCAATTTTGACCAAACAAAAAAACACAAGCGGGAGGCTCAACCGCGTGATCTAGGAACTATGCCATAGAGGTGGCACACAATTAGAGTTATACAATAAATAGGGTTGGCCATAAAAATCTTGCCCTGACCAAAAAGAACAAACGAATACCTTAAAAAGTCCTCTTCCAAAACAAACTTTGGCCTTTTTGAATCGGGGATGGAAGTTAGCGCCTTGGTATTCACGATGCCTCTGCCTTGCCAAGACCAGCTGGCCCCAACGCACGGCATCCATCATCCGATACCTTCATGATCCGACGCAGAACTATTTAATGTCGCTAACATCGATAGAAATAATTCAATCGATTGGCCAAAATCACCAGGGCCACTTTTGGTGGCGCTCGCTGTGTCCTTCCTCGGGCCTATGCGGACTATAAAAAGCCACGGTTTGGAGTTCCACAACGCCATATTGCCGATCGCAAGAAACCCGTAAAGAGAGTGTGTAATAATACTGGATACGTAAAATAAAGAACAGTTCCTGTTGCTATAGGTTGCTGAGACTTAGTATGCCCCTCTCTGGGCGTGTGGTGGCGATTGGTGAAATGCTGCATTGGCTTCAGCATTCCGAAACGTATCTGCATTAGCTGGGTCTCTCTAGTTCATAACAACGACGCGACATACAACAAGTAAAATTTCTTAAAAGAAATATAGCGCGTTTCGAAGATGAGGGGTAGGAGAGCTAGTAACATCTTGTGACCGCTTATCTCCAACCAACACGTACCAACACCTCGTTGGCTAATTGCCAAATCACCTTCCATACCAAGTCTTTTCATCAACAATGACAAGTCACTGCCGTCATAGATTAGCTTTATCCTAATGCTATTTGTTCATTTACTACTGCTATAATTGATCTCCAATGGCACTTGGACCGCACCGATTGCCTCGTGTCAGCAACTAACCTCATCACCTCCACCTACCAACAGTAGCTCGGCCGCCAAGGATCCAAATCGAAGAGTCATTGCCTTGTGTACAAAGGATGTTACGAGGGGCACCGGGGAAGTTGGAAGCATTGTCCTTGGAATTTCTACGTCCACTGCGCCATGAGTTAACTTGGCTGGCTTCTCAGGTGATCAACGGATCCATGAGCTGCAAGGGGGCCCTTGGAACTGGAGATGCGGCTGTGCCAGATGGGTATCTAGGATTAGTTATGGTGAATATAATAGTCCTGGAGTAAATCGGGAGTTCTCTGTTTGCTTTTAATGTCCTGGTCTTCATGAAATAGAGTGGGATTGCTTTCTATAGCATTACCTTTAACCACCTTGTTCCCGCTGACGAGAGCAAACCGGAGGCTTTACAGATGAATCTTCTTGACATGAATTAAGATAAAAGAGAGCATACCGACAAATAGATAAGGGTTCCTGTAGTCTCCAGTCTCAGCTGGGCACAAAGGGCAGAAGGTCTTGGGAGTGTCGAGGTATTGACAAACAAGAAGGGGACTCAAGATCGTGCAAAGTTGGATGATCGAGTTACCCTAAGAGATAGATGGTATTCGATAAGTCGAAGGTTGGGGAAAAAGAAAAGTAGGAAGAATCGACTGGCTAGTCATTACAGTTTGTTATATTTTGTTCTATTTCCCCCAAAGGCGGGGGTTTGGTTGTTTAACATCTGTTTTTTTTAAAATATAAAAAGATGAAGCTTGGGCTTGTATCCATCTAAATTTTTTCGTTTGTTTTCTCTTTCCAAACTATCTTCCAGCCAAAGTTTCATGGCTTGTATCCCCCAACTTTGAGGCTCTAGACTGAAGCTCGAACAAAATCTTCGAGACGAGGCCAGGTAGTTGTCCCGCTTCTATCTGTTGTTGATCGTGAAGAACCACAGGAATAACATCATCAGCTTCTTGCTTCCAGTATGCTAACGCAGTCCCCACAGACTCTTCAGTGAAGGTCCCCAGAAAAGGACTGGCAGGTCTGGGCGTGCCCTCAAAAATAATGTCCCAAAAGTCGTACCAGCTTTCTTCTATAGGCTTCGCGCGGTCATGAACCAAGAGCTTGAAAGTCTCCACGCAAATCCCGTCGACCTTGTTTGTCTTTTCAGTACTTCTTGACTCACAGGTTTGGCTTTTTGCTTGATCGTCGCATAATTCCACCGAACAAGATGATTCATCGGCGCGAGAAGAAGGCGACTCCTGGTTGCGTACATGATCGTGCTGAATGTGCTGAAGGACATCTTTTATTAGAGAGAGATGGTAACCACTGCAATTACCATGACGCAGTGGAAATCTTCTGTACCAAGGGCAAGCCAAGATCGCCGTCCTATTTTCAGAGTGCTGTTCTGATGCAAGAGGCATAACTTCTTGGAAAAATTGGTCAGTAAACTTTGGACATGCTACTAGGGATGAACAATATTACCTGATGGACCTTGGATAACCTGTTCATCAAAGTCGTTAGCAATGCTCTCCCAAAGACAGCCAACCAGGCCACTAACCTTTCCCGTCTCATTCCCAGGGTTTATGGGCTCCGTTGAAATAGTTGTGTCTGCTTCATGGCAGGCTTTTTTCGTGGCATTTTCCCCCCTCGGGTTCTCGACGGGCTGGCTGTATGCCACGTCTGTGAGTCGCTTCCGCTTTTTTGACTTTTCTAGTGGAGACGAGCCGCCACTATCCATGCTGCCGAAACTTGCAACGCTGCTAATAGAAGGTGTCCTGGTGAAAGGCCGGCAAACCGAAGAGCAGGGTGAACTTTCCAAGTCGCAGGTGGGTGCGTCAAAGTCATTCTCCCAGTCTATGTACTGGAATAGAGGATCGGGATCGGCAGCTTCCAAGTGTTTCCCATAGTGGCTTAAAGGATACAATGGGAAGGATGGTTCATCCACCAGGCTGCTGAGTTGGTCGTTATTCGGAAGCATCTCCATCGCGTCGTCGAAGAAGGTGGAAGAATCTTGCTGCGCATGGTCGTTGGGCGATCCTGGAATAGGATCGTGGTTTTCGTATTCCGAATTTTCCATCGCATCCAACGAGTGACTTTGGATTTCCATTCTTTCTTCCTGCGGACTATCGGGGGGCGTGCAATGGGGGAGGACAGTCTGGGCAGGGAATCCGTTCCTCTCTCTCTCTCTCTCTCTCTATAATAGACAAGATCAGTTGATTACAATCCTCATGTAAGCCAAGATTAAATAAGCTGTATCAATTAAAATTATGATACACCGCTGAGATAAATGTGCTCAAATATAGGGGGGGAACCTGCTTTGCTCGTCTCAGAAATGTCAAACTGCAGCGGGGGGGGGAGCAAGCGGCGTGTGAGAGAGAAACCCGTTCTTGCTGCAAAGAAAATTTCTCAGAAACGTGACGCAGCCTAATTCGAGCGCATTGTAAATTTTGCTCAATCTTCTATGAGGCCATTGGAAGGCAATAGACAAACAAGTCAGATGCGAAAGGCGTGTTTGCACATCATTGGCCTGCCGGAAACGAATCACATTCGGATGGAAGCTCCACATGGGAAAAAAATGATAGCCCAACTACCACGAGTCAAGATTGGGCTTTGTTGTACATTCACCGCCAAAATCTGGTTTGTTTAATTTTAAAATATTATCAATCATTATTAAAGCTGGACGGTCACAAAATGATAATTCTCACATAAATCCTATCTTGCGTCTGCCGCATCTCATGCCGCTCTTGCATATCCCGCAAATCTTCAACACCATGTCTTGGTCGGATCTTGCCCTCTTTCTTGTCCCTACCAACAGAAATTCTTGACCCAATTCTACCCAAACTCACAAACGCCAATCTCAAGAAACTACGCTTGTTAGGCCTTCAACTCCGCAATACCACCAAACTGGGCCTCAATCCTGGGCGGCATTGAGGTTTTTTTGAGCTGTTGCGGACGATGTAGACCTTCGAAAGCGAATGGTATATTTCGTTAAAATCACGAAACTTCCAATAAATTGTGTAGTATTGACGTAACAATGTGAAAAGCCTTGGCGAGTAGAGGTTAAAATACGAGTTCATGCGAAGCTCAGCCCAGTAGATTCATATAGGCAATATAGCCGCAGTATTGCGATAGGATAACATGCTTGCACATAATCAGATCAAGGGGAGGAAATATGGTTTTAAGATCGAGCAGCTTTTGTTTTATAAAGCCAGAAACGTACTTCATAAGCACGAATATTCCGCATAGCCCTAGTTCATTGACGAAACACTTGTTACTTCACCCTCAAAAGCCTATTCTACAACCCAGGCGTATATATTCCCAACATTTTATTAGCATTTATTGAGGGGCTCATAATTGTTTCAGTATCCAAAATCCTCCCAGACAGTATCTTCCCCTTCCAGCCAACCACCCAAAGCCGACAGCAACGCCGGCCCTGTGCACAGGAAAAACTTGGCCTTCTTCCCCTTGAGCTCCTGCACGTCTGCGCGCCCGATCCTTCGCATCTCTGCCTCCACTCCCAGCTGCCCAACCTGCTCCTTGTCCGGGTTCCCCGTGACATACAGCTTCGTGACCTTTTTTAGATCGGGCACCTTGGCAAATGTGTCCCAGGCCAGAGGGAGATCCTCCTCGCGCAGAGTCCAGAGCAGCTTGAGCTGGACCCCTGCGTCCAGCACGGCTTGGGCCTGCGCGAGGACCGGGGTGATGCCGACGCCCGCGGCGACGAAAATCGGCCGCTGCGCCTTTGCATTGAGGGGCATGCGGAACGCCTCCTCTCCGCCGAAGCCCAGGACGGGAACGTCGAGCCCGGCGCGGATGTTGTGCTTCCACAGAAAGTTCGTCACCGGCCCGTGCTTCTTGGCCGTGATCTGGAACTCGTCTGGCTTCCCCGGCGGGCTCGACACGGTAAAAGTGCGAATGTAGTCGTCGTTGAGGCTCTGGGGGTCGTCGTCCCGCATGTGCGAGTAGCCGGCGCTGACCTCGGACGAGAAGTCAAACGTCGCGTACTGGCCCGCGTGCCACTTGGGGATGCCGCTTGGAGAAGAAGAAGATAGTTTGAATGTGAAGCGGTTGATTGTCGGTGTCACAACCTCCCTCTTAACGAGGCTGGCGTGCATGCTGGCTTGTGGCTCTGAAGCGATGTGCGCGTCTTGCTCGGAAATGAGATGCCGCACAGGTGGGTTGTACGGCGAGCGCTCTCTCGCCTCGCCGCGAAATGGAAGGCCAGACTTGACGAAAATGGCCTTGGAGACTTTGATCTTGATGGCTAGGTTGCTCCGGGCGAGAATGGACGAGGCCTCGTTGCCGACGAGGATCGACACCGAGCCCGTCAGGTAGACGACATCGCCGGTGTCGTAATCGGGTATGGCAACGCCGATTAATGGGTTAAGTCTAAGGTTTCCAAGTGATTGGTACAGTCTGTTTCCCGAAACTGATTGTGTTGTCATGTTAGACATCTTCTTTTTCTCTCTCTTCTTTTTGAACAGGGGGGGGTGTTTTGGGAACTTACATTCTGGGTATATTAGTTCAAGATTGCGAGAAGTATTCTCTATAACTCTGATAAACCCAGGGCTTCCGCCCCGGTGATTCGTATCCATAGAATCCCCATTCGTGCTCGAGAGGAAGAACATGTCGGCCTTGTTAACCAGCTTGATAGCCTCGGGCGGTAGCGGGAAAGTATCCGATACGAGCTCCGGCTTCATTTCGTTCAGCACCAAGTCCTTTTTGTTGATGTATTTGGGACAGTTGCCCAGGCTTTCCTCCACGTCCATGGCAGCCTGGACTCTCTTTCCCCCTTCCACCACCGCGCCGGCGACAAACCTACCCATCAACTTGACCCTGTCCCTCGTCTCCAGGTCAATCGATATGCCCGCCATCGGCCTGCCTTCCTGGCCGCCAGGCCCAACGACCTTGTCCTCGACGGGCTCTGCGCCGTCCCACAAAGCTTTGAACACCGGGTCGTTGTGAACATCCACTCCGCTATGGAAGGCCAGAACGTTTTCGGTGACGGGCCTTGCAAACTCGCTCTCGCCGCCCCAGACCGTGGTCCAGGGACGGCCGTCGTTGTCGAGCGTGCCGAGGGCTACGAGCTTATTCTCCAGAAGACGCCAATGGTAGCGCGAGGGGAGGCCTGGAAATGATGCGCTTCCCTGGCGCATCGGTATCTTGAGCAGCTCGTGCATAGCACGCTCGCCTTCGTGAATTTCTGAAATAAGGGCTGGCATCTTGGGTGGGCAGTTTTAACAATGAACAATGGGGTGTGAAGGTATTGTCGAGGGGGGGAGGCGAGACCACTGGACTATATATAAGCCAGTTGGGATTATAATACCATTGACTAAACTACATGCTGCCTAACGAAACAATGGCTAATCTGGCTCTCACCGCTACCAAGGGTATTTTTTTGAGGGCAATGATATGGAATCAAGTCCATCTGGCGGCATGGTGACAAATCAGAAGGCTTAAGGGCGTAGACTACATTGGCCCGGCTGCCCGTGACATAAGCACCAAGCAACGCGATGGTGTCATTGCCGCTGTCCAAGAACCCTGCCAATCGCCGAATGCCGCATGCCGCACCAAGCCCGCCGCACGTACAAACCAGTCACAACGATGCCAAGACAATAATCACTGCAACATCGCTCTTTTTCGCCGAGCTCAACATATCACAGTGGGAGAAGCGAAGTAAAAAAAAGTGCCCCAATCATATAAATTCTTTCAGTCCTCTAGAATGACGAATTTGGATATCAAACATTAGCCTGTGAGGCTGTGCCTCTTTCACTGCCCAACTCCAGGTTTCCGGCTCGTTAAGTTGTAAAAAATCGTAAATGAACCTTTTCAAAAATCCGCCTGTAAATATCCAACAAAATAAACTACTTTCTACTAGTTCCAGTTGCCGTTGCCGTTGCCATATCCTCTTTGAGATTCCATGTCATAGCGGAATGGCTCGTATCCTTGTTGCGGGCCGCCAGGGCCTGGTGAGGGGTTGACGCGGGGCACTGGCGGCGGGCCAGCCATGGCGGCGTGTGCCGCAGGCCCAAGAACAACGGAAGAGGGCGCCACCGACGCGGCACCACCTCGAGGCGGGGGAGACGTAGTCAATTCAGGGTACGCTGAGTGCGGAAGAACGACTGTGGAAGACATGACGGATGAGGTCATGGAGTATCTCTCGCTTCTTTCTCCGACCGGCGAGAGACATTGTGGAGGAGGAGCAGTCATATTCCTCTGAGGGTATTGAGGACCCCCGCGGGGAATAGGTGCTGTGTTGCTTCGCATGGGAGGGCCCATGGGGTTGCCCATAGGATTGCCCATAGGAGGACCCATCGGTGCATTCATTGGCGATGCCGTCATCATCCTTTGCGGCCCGCCCCACTGAGAACCAATGGTCGGCGCTGGGCTAGCCCGGTCCTCAGGATTGTAAGCATCGTAGGACCTATATGACGGCGCAGGCGTCGGGATTGGTGCGAAGGAATCATTTGATTGAGAATAGTTATCCATGGGTCGGGCGGTTGCGGCGCGTTGAGGGGGAGGGTAAGCCATAGGCTCGCTGTACATGGGGGCTGGCGTCTCGGTAAAACGATCCCTGCTGGAGGTAGACATCATAGGTCTGAGTGGCTGGTGGGATTGCTGGGAGGCATTGCTGTATGAGCTGGCCATGGTGTCTTGTCGTCGAGGGTAGTTGTGGCTCAGCTGAGGCATCTGGGGTGGAGGGGATGATCCCATCTCAGAGGCGCTTCCCACAAGTGGAGTGCGAGACGAATAGTTGGATGCCATGGTACCGGTTCTTGAAGGAGGCGGTCGCCTCTTCTCCATGTTGGACAATTCCATGCCGCCTGGGGATCCCGGTCGAGACGTGTAAGGCGGGAGGGTCTGCATGGTCTCGCTGCGACCCAGAGCAGGCATACCTTGCATTTTGTCGGGGGAGACATTGGGCAATGTAGGCACTGTGGGTGCGCGATCCAATCGAGGCTTTTCGAATTGTTGCTGAGATGCCTGGGCTGCCTTGGCGGCTTTGAGCTCGGATCGAAGACGGGTGGCTTCCTGCTTGGCAATAGCCTTGTCGACCTTGGCGTGAACAATCTTCATCAGAGTCTTGGTGACCTTGCGAGAGCAGTATCCGGACAGTCCGCCATCAGCGCTAGGAATCCAGTGCCAGAGGAAAAAGACCCAGAAGAGCAAGGCAGCAAGGAGGAACAGCGCAGAAAAGACCCAAACGACCAGTGTAAAACACATGCCAGAGAGAGTGAGAGCTTGGCGGTAGTCCTTCTCGGCGAGGGTTTTGATGTTGTTAAAGAATCCAGTGATGGAGCTCTCGACAGATTTCGCATCAGAGATGAGCTGGGCGTCGTAGACGGCCTTGATGGTGAGAGCATTCACCACTTGGCGAGGCCCAGAGCAGATGATGACACGGATCCATGCTGTGATAAAAGTCAGAAAAAAGAAACCGAGTGTACAAAACAGCTAAAACAAAGCTTACATTGAAAGCTGAAGTAGGTGAAAAGAGCAATGTAGTGGGCACCCTTCTTGCTCTTGGTCAGCTCGGCAAAGACGAGGAATCTCCTGAAACCCTGTCCAGAGCCAAATATTCTAATGGATTCCCATCGAACTGCAAGGCTATCGAGATAGGATTCGGCAACATTTCCCTTCCTGATAACCTTGAAAGCTCGGAAGCCTTCATATCCAAGATTGAGAAATGAAAGAATGATGCAAACGGAAAAGATCCATTTGCTGTAAGTGATGTCAATAGCAGGGTCAATACCACCGGACCACTTGTTAAAAGCCAGCAAGTTGACTGCAGTGAAGCTATCGACGGCGTAGACGGCCACGGAGACGAGGAGCATAAGCCAGAGGTAGATGTAAGCGAAGATGGTGGCGCAACCCTTGGCCCTAAAGTCGTTGAGGTTGATGTACTCCCATTTCTGATCGGCCAAGTTTTCCGTCTGCTTTTTTCGGTGACTGAGACAACCCATTTTGGCGAACAAGAGGGTGGTGATTAATTAACTGAGAAGAAACGGCCTGCCGGGGGTGAAGAGAATTCGTCGGAAGGAATGGCGAAATCGTAAAATCGGGTATCTTAAGGAGAGTGAGTGAATGTCAAGGCGGCCAGCCGTCAACACAGGTCGATCCTCGCCTGCGAAGGGTTCGACTGTGCTGCTATCCAGAGCAGCCTTTGTCGATGTTGAGGTCGAGGTCGAGTTCGGATCGATTCCTCGTCAAAGGAGTGTATTTGCTATGAAGAAAGGAGAAAGAAGAAGAGGAAACCGTCCAAATATCCCAAAGCGTTGATGTGCTGTGGCCCAGGAACCGTGGCTGGTGTGCGGGCGTTACACTAGTGGAGTCGGGGGACGGTGCTGGTCGGTGCGCGCAGGTGAGTCGTCAGAAGCACAAGTACGAGCGCATGTCGCTAATAGAAAGAGAGAGAGAGCTAAAAGAAGCCGTTGGGGAGAGGAAAACACCGATACCGAGGGCCAAAGGGGGCTTCCAAGGTGACAGCAGTAAGATCGCCGCGCGTACGGAGCGGGCGAGAGAGGCCGAAACGTGTGATGCGCAAATGTCAGAAAAGCAGCTTTTACGCGTACGTCGGATCAAACGAGCGGTGTTGGAGGTAGTAGTGCAGTCTGCCAAGACACACACAATGGACAGACGGGTAAATGGAGCGACAATAGAGTCAGGGAAGAGGGGGGGGATGGTATTGTAATAACAACACACAAAAGAGCGACGGGGAAACAAATGAGGCCTGTTCAGGCGGCCATGACAACCTGCAGAGCAGATGAAATCGGATGGAGATGGGAGAAATGGGGGACGAGTGTGAGGATAGGATGAGGATGAAGGTGAGGTGGGAGGGAGTGGGCGAATTGGGGGGGGAGTGTTGCCAAATGAAGGGGTAGGAGGTTTGACACTCGCAGAGACAGCCTCCACCTTGTCTGTCGGCTTCTCTCGATGCGTTACCACCGAATTGGATACAGGCCCAGGCCAATGGGAGAGCTGTCAGCCAGACCTGCCAATATCGTAATTATATCCATGCCCGATTCTTCCATGTGGAAGTGCTGCAAGCCCGCGCCGTCTCTAGCGGGCGCCAGGGGAGTGCCGGGGTGCCTCAGGGCATGGCACCATCCCCAATCCTTACGCAGGTACCAAACGCCCAGCCTGGATGGGGATTAGCGCCGCAGGGCCGCAAGGGTGCTCGCGGTGGAGGTTAAGTTTTGGAGGGAACCATTGTTCACTTACGGTTTGTCGCTTATTAGCACTCGGAGCGAGGAGGAGGGGGCGGGCGGATGGCCATTGCCGTCCGACACGCGCTCGCTTGGTGGGCAAATCTTTCTTGGCGGCGTTTGGGAGCCATGGTCTAGAGAGCTCAGAGATGCCGGGTCTCCAAGGCGGTCTGCGACTTACGTCACGCCCAGAGCTGCAGGGCCCTCGGCAACACCCAAAAGGCTGGCTGTCAAGCTGTCCAAGACGGCAGCTCCAGCGCCTGGCAAAGGTGGTGTCGCATTGAATTACAGCCACTCAGGCACCTCTCAGGTCCCTCTCCAGTGCGAACCCACACTCGGCCCGGGCTCGCATTGGCCACTGCGCATGCTCCCCTGCTGATCATGGCCCCAGCAGCGCACGCCTCAAACGGGGGCCCAACCGCCACCCGAGGACACCGTCCAATGCATCTCATCCAATCCCAGTTTCACCATCCGGGGCTTAACGAGAAAGTGGACAGCCATGGGGTTAGCCGCCACCTGTCGAGGGCATCGTATCCTTCTTTGATCGTCGCTGGCTGCTGCTACTGCCGCCGCTGCTGCGACTTAGCCGGGCGACTACGACAACAACAAAGAAAAAAGACGGGATGACAGCGTTTTCTGCGACGTGTGGCCGCGGCTGCAGCAGCCCACCAAATGGCCGCTTTCTTGGGCCCTCGAAACCGTCCCATTCCCGCGTCTCAGCGACACGAGCCGTTTCAGGCCCAGTCACATCGCGACATTCACCAAGTCTCCCTCCCTTTCAACATACGTGAAACGTGCTAAAATTCTCCTGGCTGCCTCCCCCCGCGTTGATCCATGGCAGCTGCGAAGCCGCGACACACACCAAAACGCCGTGGGCGAGCGCCCGCGACTGTCAGCTGCGCGCCTTCGGACAATCATGCTGTTGGCACCCAACCCTCTCTCGCTCCCACCCGACGGGATGAGCGACCCTTTTTTCCAGGCCCTCCCTCCTACATCCTTTGTGATCGATCCCCCCCATGTTGGATGTGTGTTGGTTCGTCGGCGAATTTTTGCCCGGCGTTTGAGGAGTCTGGTGGGGTCTTCCCCAACTGACCACAAAGGGACTCTTTGTCTTTTTGCTGAAGCTCGGACGTTGATGCTGATCATGGACATGGCCCCGACCAGCGGCCAAGTCTCGCAACGCGATTCGCGACCAATCAACCTTCATTTTGTTTGAAACGGCCCGTCACTGGAATATCCCGCAAGGCATGAACTAGGTCCTCTACAAGGAACACCCTATAGCGAGCTGGTCTAAGTGCGGCTTCCCCACGATGACGTCGGTCGAATCGGCATTCGAGGGCGGCCTCTGGTTTAATCCAATTTACATGCTTGTTCCTATAATCCTTCTCTTTGTGGCTATGTTCGACTTGCTAGCCGTCGTATACGTTGGCGCTCGGGCGTCCATTTTGCCCTTATAGCCGCCGTATGGTGTTTCTTTTTTTTTTCCCCGCAACATAATTGCTCCAACCTTTTGCCAGTCTAAATATATGACGTTGACGTGAGATATAATTAGGACACAAAATCAGGTCATGTTTTAGGTCGCTAGTTTTGGTCATATTGCTGTTTTCGTACTCGCTTTCCAGAATCCGCCAATATGACCTAGTTTGCCCTTCCTCAGCCACAGGCCAAAACCAGACAAAGAAACTCTCGTGGTGGGTAGCACAGATAGTGAAAGCATTCACGGCGTCACCGTTTGCGTTTGTGGCAGGTTTTCTTTGTTCGTTCCAAGCAAGGGATACAAACGTGCGGTGGCACTGAAACTTGGACGATGATTCAACATCAATCAATCACAAAGAAGTTGATATATCCCAGAAACACTCCGTAGCTGCTCGATTGGATCTTCATTTCATCTCTGGAGTATCAGTGAAGAGACCATGAGTCCGTATCAAGAACTGTTTGGGGCCTCGAAACCGGAATCCAAAACGGCCAAGTTTGAGTTTGTCAAAGAGATCGGGCCGGATATATGGATTGTAGCCCGACCAGGTGACCCTCGTGGAGAGCAATATCTGGCCCGTCCTATTGCGAGCTATCGTGGATTGCCCGGAACCGGGGATGCCGACGCAGACGAGCAGGAGGGAGCCAAGAACTCTGCATGGATTGACTTGCTCCGCAGTGGGAAGCAGGCCAGCTCTGTGTCCCGCATTCTCAACCACGAGAACATCATCAGTCTCGTCGGGCGCATCAACACTTACCCATTCACAAAGACGCAGCAGGAGGATACTTTCTCCGCTTACTCCAAGGCGTACTTAGTCTGGGACTTTTGTGATGCAGCCAACCTCAGTGCCGTCTTTGAGGATCATCCCATTAAGGACTCGTCCTACTATCTTCCCGAGTCCCTCTGTTGGCACGTACTTTTGTCCTTGACACGAGCGGTTGCCTACTTGCACGATGGCGTCCGAATCCGCTTCCAGGAGGATCGAGATTCTGCTCCGCCCGAGTGGAAGCCGACAGACCACGACTGGCTTCCCATCCTCCATCGCGCTATCGAGCCGGCCAACATCTACTTCCAACACCCCCGAGGCACTGAGACCTATGGCCAATGCAAGTTGGGCAACTTGGAGCACGCGGTAGTCACCAACCAGACCATGAGCAAATCAAGGGAAAGTTGGGATCAACACCGCAGCATGGGAACATCTTTGGCAGCTTACCGAGGATGTGAGCCGTTTACTGAAATCCTGCAGAGGTACTCTCAGGACCCTGAAAAGTTTCCGGAGGTGAGCGCTCCACTCCCGACGGGGTTCCACGTCTTATCTAACACATGATGATCAGAATATGCGACCCTACACGCTGGGCACGGAAATGTGGTCGATCGGCGCCGTTGTCTTTACCATGATGACGGGACATGCCCCCACCCACAGCTGTCAGTACTGCCAGTGCAGCCACATCGAGCGCTGCGGGGAAGGAGGCTGTTTGCAGAACAGAGCCCGGGAGAAGGGCTGCAGGTGCACATATGGAGGGTGCAATCACATGCCCAGGGAGGACTGCACCCATGCCGTCTCGCACTGGAAGCTGTGCCCTCATGGCCATTACTGCTCGCAAAAGACGGTCAACATTGACACGTTTCTAGCTCGCGCCAAATACTCAGCAATGCTGCGCCGGGCTGTCTCGAAACTCTTATGCTACGACCTAAAGGACAAGAAGCAGCATGTCCCCCAGCGGGCTATTCCACTAGCGCACCACTTCGAGTCAGACTACAAGCGGTGGAGGGACAATACGGAAGAGGGCAAGGAGTACCGAGACATTGTGGACGATATGCAGCAGCGGCGAGAATCGGCCAGAGCCAAAGCCAAAAAGCAAGCCGAGGGAGGCCAGGACCTCGGGGCGACGAATGCTGCCCGAGTCTTCAGGGATACCCGTTGAAGCCGTGTCGAGCTGGCAGTGCGCTGTCGATTCTCCAGTTGGAATGGATTTACCCACGTAGTTATATTGTCTCCCCAATATCATATTTTTTTTTCTTATTCCCCTTCCACTTCCTCCCCCCCCCTGGTGGTTCTACAGGGCACCTTCGTTTTGGCAGCCCGAGGCTTTCCCTTCGTAATCGTAAAAGACAAAGATCCAATCCCGTCAATGCCGAAAACCTTGCCCAATGATCTTACACGACGCGTTGCAATCGGCGAGGCCCAATTGGTTTTGGGGCTCACCGAGGGGGAGCATGAGGGAGCATGGACCCCCCGCACTCGGTACCGCACAGGGAAAGGAAAAAAAAAAGTGTGAGACCTCTTCAGTGAGGCCCAGGGTCGCTAAAGGTTGACCGGCACAGCGCCCGGCCTTTGCCCGCCTGGCCCCGCCCCGCCGCCATCGGCTGAGCTGCCTTGGCTGCCACTCTAAGTATTTCTGCATTCCATTCCATCGTCGTCAAAGCTCAGTCTCGCTCGACATAGCACTCTTCCCTTTGCAGCTTCCTTTCCCTTTGCCCGCCCACGCACCACAACACGTTCAGAGAGCATCTTTTTTGCACGCACACGCAACGCTCTGTGCCATCTCGCCGCTGCCACGCAGCCCATCGACCAATTCAAATCCCTCCACCCAAGCGGACAGTCGATTCGAGCTCGTTCCGTTTCTCTCCCGTTCACGCATTCGTTCGCCCGCGCACACACGCATACACACGCACACACAAAGACGACAACCGACCAGCTCGAGAGCCCACGCCAGCGGCAGCACGACGCCCCAAATGTCCCATTCGAACCCTACGCCGCCTCTGCTCCTCACGAAGCGCCTCACGGCCTTCCTCCACGCAAACCAGACGCCTGCGCTTCCCACGCTGCTCCTCACCACGCCCCACGGCAAGCTCCTCGCCCACGCCAGCAAGCAGCCCGTCTCGGTCCTGCGAACCCACGCCACCGTCGCCGCCTCGCTCCTGACCATCCACTCGACCTCGTCACCTTCGCTGCCCTCGGCGCTGCCCGGCTCCCACACTCCGGACCTGATCGGTAGCTCCCCGCCCGACGAGGACAACGACGACGTCAACTCGGCGGCCGATGACGACGACCACCTCGGCCACTCCCAGCACCACCACCACGACGGCTCGCCGCCCCGGCCCAAGCCCGTCCGGCCCTCCACAATCACCGTACAGCTCACCGGCGGCACCGTCGTCATCCGCCGCCTCAAGTGCGGCCTGCTCTTCGTCTGCGTCGGCCCCGCCCAGGACACTGCTCCCGCCGATCACGTCCACGTCCACCACCACCACCACCAACACCTGCAGCCCCACGACCGCTCTGCCGATACGTCCCACGTCGGCAGCCCCGGCGAGGCTGACAGCGTCATCAGCACCGGTGCCCAAACGACGGCAAGCCTCGAGAGCTCCGCCGGCACGGGCGCTGCCGTCATGGCCCTACGCCGACACGCCACCGATCTCTCCCGCTGGTTGGACGATAAGCTCGGCACGCTGACCGTGCCTGAGGAGGGCGTTGGTGTCGAGTAGCTCCTCAAGGAAATGGGCAGAGGGTGAGGGAAAGCCGGATTCGCAAACAGGTGGTTATTTTGAGGCCTAGCATTTAGTGGCGTTGAAAGGTTGCGTTTTGGGATACACCTGATTCCGACAGAGTTGACACGGCATCTGAGTTGACATGTCTCTTGTTGATGTTTTTTTTATTATTCGGCGTTCGGGGTTCGACTTTTTTTTGTTAGATACCAAAGAACGACGACGCTCTACGTCTCTATCATACACGGAATTACATCTTTCTTTTTTTGTTTTTGTTTAATATGCATTTGAATTTATTTTTTAACTTCGCTGCCCTCTTAATCGAAGGTTTATTACAATCAAACAGCGATGCTCTATCAATGTTTCGTCAAGCCCAAATTTTGTAGTTGACAGACAGACCTCGGCTTTGGTTTTTTTTCTTCTCCTCTCTCGGCCCTTTGTTGAATAACAGAAAACGCCCAATTAGTTCCTTTCCCATGGAACACCAAAATGCAATACTCGTTAAAAACAGCCAGCCCTCTCCCCTCCCCCTAAAAGTAGCAACCCCAATCACATGTTCTAGAAGCAAGAAAAGGTTAAAGCTTGTAAAAAAAAAAAAATGGAACATGGAGCAAGAAAACAAAACGAAAGAGAAACAGAAAAAGAAGAAAAAAAGACGAGTTATTCGATGCTCATCCGCATGATACCGTCGTTGGTGTCGATCATGCCCTGGAAGCCCACACGACCTTTACTATTGACGCGGCCAGAGGGAGCGGCGGACGAGCTGGCGCCGGAAAGGTTACCCGGGGTGCTAGTGCCAGTCTCGCTGGGAGCGCTGCTGGGAGCCTTCTCACCGCTGTTGCTGCTGGGGCGGGAACCAGAGGTCCATGGTTGAACGTCGCGCTGGAGGGGGCTCTGCATGATGGGCGAATTGTGGGCGCTCATGCCGGGGCTCACTGCGCGCCGCTTGAAGCTAACCGGGTCGAAGTCGTCGTCACGGCGGCGCTTGCTGTTGATACGACGGGTGATTTCAGCTGCGCTGGGTGGCTGAGGCCCGGTATTCCACGAAGGCTGCAAGACGTTAGAACATGCTGCACACGAACTCATGGGGGAGGGAGGGGGAAGGCAAAGGGAGCTTCTTACTGGGAACCCGAGCGGTCCTCCTACCTGGGAAGCTCCTTGAGATGGGGAATCCATTGAAACATCCTCGCTCACGCCGGAGGAGGATCCCCGAGGTAGGAAAGCGGCCGGAGGAGGCGTCGTCCTGGCACCACCAGTGCTGCCCGACTCGGAAATGTTGTCCCAAAAGTTCTTGCGCTTGTTGGAGTTTTTGATCACATGCTGCTTAAAGCTGCTTGACAGTCCCATGGACAAGTCACCCATCATATCTTCCTCGCCCACATCTTCCATAGACTCTTGTTGTGTCAGGCTGGGCGACGACGGTGCTGTGGTAGTTGCCGTAGTCTGGGTAGATTCGCCGGTGGCACCCGGGGGGACTCTGGGTTCGAGATCCACGTCGCTCTCGCGCACCTGCTTCACCACCTCTGCCTCGCGTCGAAATTCGGCATCGACCGGTGCGCCCTCTTCTAGAAGAGCGGCTCGGATACGGGCAAAGTTTTTGGATTTTGGCTAACAAGTCTCAGTCAGCGTTGTTCCTCTTTCTTACTTTTTTTTTTCTTTCCCCCCCCCCATGTCATGACACACCACACAAACAAAGAAACACTTACCAAAAGATTGCCGCGCCGTGTAACAACTCTCCGTATGACACTCCTCTGCCCATCTGTTCCAAGTCCGTCTACATCTGCCATGGCCCTGCCCTCATCCGCGTCCGCTCCGGAGATATGCAGTTGGTTTGCCTGCCAGCTGATGCTTTCCCGTCTTGCTCGGGCAACGGCATGTGGCGGTGACTTGGAGATGGACCCACTGGAGCTGCCGAATCCAAACCCAAAGGGCCCACGTCCCTTCTTCTTCTGCTGTTTACGCGGTCGTTGGCGCTGCTGGAAACTTGCGAGGCTGCTCATAGCGGGAGATCCGAACGGGATGCTCGGGCCGTGGGAGCCCAGGGCCGAGCTCATTTTGGAGACCTGTGGCGTGGTCACATAGGATTCGTCCATGTCCTCATCCATAAGGTCGTCGTCGTCTGAGGAGCTTGACGAGTCCGAGCCAATAGCAGGCGTGCTCCCCAGCGAGCTACTGATGTGCATCTTTTCTTGGTTCCCCATCACGGACCACAGTGACGAGGACGTTTGCTCCGCTCCCCCATAGTGGCTCCGCCGGCTGGGTATGTTCATGGCTCGGCCCCCGGCGGTAGGGGACGAGTCTGGCGACGACTGCTCAGCCAGAGTCGAATGGTGAAGGCTGGTCGCGGCGCGGGAGAAGTCGAGGCCGCGGGAGCGGCGAGGAAGGATGTTTGTCGGGGAGGCGTAGATTTGTGAGTGGTCGAGCTTCGGGGAGAGGGGAGCGGGCTTCACGTAGGGGTTCGGGGCACCGGCGGGCGGAGTGAATTCGCGGGTGGGCATAGGCAGAGGGATGCCACGGGAGCCGAAGTCGAGACGACGGGGAGTCACGGGTGTCGGGGTGTCGGGTATAGTGCTGTCATCTTTGGAGGTTCTTCGAGATGTCTCGACAATGTTCGGCGACGGCGACAGCCGCTTACTTGGTGTGCCTCCTCCGTCTGACATGGATCGAGTCTTGGTCAAGGGCGAACGGCCTTGACTTCTGGCGTTGTTATCGACGCCTGGCTGGTCGTCCATGACGGCCGAGTCTTCGTAGGGATCACCCGTAAGGATGTTGGAGCGCTCCATTGAGTGCTCGGGGGGGTCAGGGCGTTATGGTGTCGCAGTTAGAGAGGTTGTACTTGAGCAAAAGAAGCTGATGATCGTCAAAGTGCGAGGTCAGGGCGAGAGCCGGAATGACGCTCGACCGAACTCGTGGGAGATGCGACGGTCGTGATCGGGGGGGTCAAGGCGCAATATCCACGGTTTTCAAGGAGGAAAAAAACATTGTTTCATATACCAGAACACCGATAGCATGCAGGGACGAATGGAGGCCGGAAGAGCAGACGTGAAGTGGATGGATGAGGCTGTTGACCTGGGCGGTTAGAGCAGCACGGTGCGTCGCGCGCCCGCGAGTTTTAGTGACATGGGTGCCCGCCCCGCACAGTCGCATCGCCCTTGATGGCCCTGGTCCTGCTGCTGACTGGGCGCCAACAAGGTTTTCATCAACAAGGGTTATCGAGTTCCGAAAACATCCTTGTGAAATCCATCCCATGTCTAAATCGTCTAAATCCTGTGCGCCCATAGATTGGGCTTTCAATCAGCTCAAGAGACGGTGGTTTGTATGAGAAAGAGTTGTTAGGGGAAACAAGCGGCGGAACTCTCATGGTACTTCATCTACCTCTGCGTCGCATCAATCATCCAAGCGCGGGGTCGCCATCATTGTAAGCCACGAAAGCATAGCCAATCTGAGTTCTTGTCCAAGCCGATCACAAATGTTTCGATCGTCTCCATACAATCACAGCGCGTCCTCATACACACTCCATGCCCACCTGTCGTCATCATGACAGGGTCTATATTTGTACATGACCTACCCTAAACCGCTCCTTAGCCTGGTGCTGGAACAGCTCTAAAACTTAGCAACTGCATGAATGGGATAGCGCCCTTCTAGCCGGATGAAAAACGCCGCTAATGTTCAGCTTTTGTTTCGCGACAGGGTGTCTTCTTCTTTTTGGCCCCCAATTAGCAATTAACGGCCCGGCGTGAGCTGTGGCGCATCGTCACCCCTCATTCTAAACGGCCGTCAAGAGCTCCAATGCACGGAGCACATTAGGCAGATACAGCACTGTGAAAAAAACCGAAATAAACTACGCCACAATAAAAAGGAAAAAGAGAGACCCCGCTTAGGCGACTCCACTTGTTCTTTGGCTTGGTGTCTATTTTTTCATTATGTTTGTACTTTGGTACCCTGTCACCTTGTCAAAGCGGAACACCCACACGGGGTGTTAAACTTGGAACATTGCACACTGAATCAGTGTAATTAAATTATAGAAAAACCAAAAGTTTATTGATGAATCACTGCTTGTTCATTGAGCTAATGATTATTGCTCATTCATGTATTTCGAAAGGCGCTTTCGTTTATCATAACAACCTTGGATTTATACCTAGGCTCTGAATACGCTCTGGCCGTTTACAAGATTGACAGTCAGCCCTACGAACAGAGCCAGTACGGAGACTGAATTTGGGGAACTTGAGAACCACAATAGGGTAACTCTAAGAAAGCCAGGACTTGACATTTTATGGAACAACGGAAACGTCATGGAGGTGAGTGATTGTTACCCTGGTGTTTCAATACACGTTTCACTCATGGTTCGTCTTGGTGCCACAGTGAGAAATTCTGTGCTGGTGAATATGGAGCTAAAAATCACCACAGATAAGATTTCTAGGGAGAACATAAGTTGGTGAGAATGTCACGAAGCGCCGAAATCACGGGACAAAGGAACCCGGGCCTGTAGGCTAGTCTAAAAGAGCACAGTGTATGATCTTTGTGGTTGTCATCATCACCTCTTGTTTGGAGATGATTTCCTCCTCAAGTAGGACATGGCGGAAGTTACTTATTTAGGTAATGGCTGCCCCCTGCTGGGGGGAATCCCCAATTAACTACTCAAGCCCTATTGACCTTGGTTCACCCCCCCATCCCCTCACCCGACCGATTCATAAACTCCGGAGCGGGAGTTGAGCGGGAATCGAGAGGGGAAGCTGACTAGCGGAATCAATTTTGTGGCTCCCCGGGGAAACGAGGTCCTTACCACCTTACCCCACTCGCCTCCGAGCAAGCTCAAGTGCAGCAGCACCCTTGGTCAACTTCTCAACACTAATACGAAAACAGTCGAAAGGAAACCGAGACCGAGAAACCGTCCAATCAAGAAGAGAAGACGGATCAAATTAAGTCGGTGGTTTCCGGTCAGTATGTTTGTCTGCCAGTTGGTAGTGACGGGAGGCGGCTTGGGAGCGCGCGACGCGCGGGCGGATAGCTGTATGAGCCAGTCACTTCTGAGTCAGTCATTCCAGATACATCAAGTTATTTTTTCTCATTCTTTTTTTTTCACGATCGAATAACTACTGGAAATAAAATCATGCTGCACTGCTTTCGCCCGCACCTGGGCTACCTTGGAGCGGGGGAAATGAGCCCTTGGTGAGAACAGTCCGGGGTAATCTGGGGTAGCAGCCCAAAGGATGTGGGGAATCGGCGCGTCCTACCAAAAGAGGTAAGAAAGCTGGACGTGGTTACGATAGGGCCCAGCTACTGTGTCTTACTCGATTTAGCATCCATGGCCGGAGACATCATGAGATACCAACTAATGGCCATGATAAAAAATGTATATATAGGACCTGTTTTCGACTCATGACTGAGAATTGAAGCCAGACAGCAGCTGGCACAATCATCAGCAGTGTCTTTCATTCTTGCTCTTTATCTCTTTGTCAGGCTACAATGGCCACCAATCTCAAGACAGGCTCAGATGCATCACTTCCGGACCAGTTGATGGCCAAGAAGAAGCATGATGCCGAACACATTGAAATGCACATCGAAGGAGATGCCATACTGCAAGATGTCTCCTATGGCCCGACTGGAATCCGAGGCATCTTTAGCTCTGGATATGTCACAGGCGCAGCATTTCTGGCTTCCCTTGGAGGATTCTCCTTCGGATACGACCAAGGGGTCATCTCCATCATCAATGTCATGCCCCTGTTTCATGAAGCGTACCCTCCCGCAAAGACGGCCTTTGGCACTGGCTTCATGACCGGAATGCTGCTGCTTGGCGCCTTTATTGGCTGTATTTTCATGCCGTACCTGGCAGACAAGGTATCTCGAAAATGGGCCTTGACCGTGGTCGTCGTCATCTTTGATATCGGTGCCATTATCCAGACGGCTGCCACCAGCTATGGCATGTTGGTTGCTGGCCGAGCGATTGGAGGAATTGGAGTCGGTACGCTCGCCATGGTAAGAAAACCAAACAACCCTCCTTGACAAAGCGTTGCGGAAGAAAGCTGACGCTGATTAGGGTGCACCACTGTAAATTTCAGAAATCTCTCCACCCAACCTCCGTGGAACGCTTCTTGTGCTCGAGTCAATCTCCATCGTGTCTGGAGTTGTCATCGCCTACTGGATCACGTTCGCAACCCGCAATATCCCCAGTGAACTCTCGTTCAGGCTCCCGCTGGGTTTACAAATGCTCTGCGCCACGTTTTTGGGGTTCGGCATCCACTTTTTCCCATACTCTCCCCGTTGGCTTGTCATGGTCGATCGACACGAAGAGGCCATGGCCAGCCTCTGCAAACTGAGGGCTCTGCCTTCAACCGACGAGAGGGTCCAAGCCGAGTACACGTCAATAATCACCGAGATTGAGTTCCAGAAGATTTCGCAGCAGGCAAAGCACCCCGGCGCTGATGGTGCCAAGCTTGAAGCCCTCCTCTGGCTGGACTTGTTTGACCGGAAGATGTGGCGAAGAACCGTCGTGGGATGCGGCGTCTGTTTCTTTCAGCAGTTCAGCGGAATTAACGCTTTCATTTATTATGCACCAACTCTGTTCAGGTCCATCGGACAATCCGACGACATGTCGTTGGTACTCTCTGGTGTTTTCAATGTTCTGCAACTGGTTGCTGTGGCTGTGTGTTTCTTCATTATTGACAAAGTAGGCCGCAGGCCCTTGGCCATCTTTGGAGGATTCAGCACTGCTGTTTGCTATGTTGTCATTGCCGCTTTGACCGGGGTATACTCGAAAGACTGGCAAGCCAACACTGCAGCTGGATGGGCTTGTGTTGCGATGGCCTTCAGCTTCATTCTGGTCTTCGGCGTGTCGTACTCCCCGCTGGGCTGGGCACTGCCCCCAGAGGTCTTCTCAACGTCATCACGCGCTAAGGGTGTGGCTCTGGCTACTTGTGTGAACTGGTTGTCCAACTTTACAGTCGGAGTTGCTACACCACCCATGCTGCAGTCGATTGGGTTCGGAACATACATTTTCTTTGCTGTGTTTTGCGGTCTTGCTGGTATTTGGGCCGTGCTGCTCGTGCCTGAAACCATGGGGAAAACCCTGGAGCAAATGGATGAGGTATTTGGGGACATGACTGGTCACGAAGAGAAAGAAATGATGAGACAGGCTGCTAGAGCCGCTGGGAGAATCGTGTCTGGGCAGAGCGTATGAAAAGAAGCCCAGCTTAATCGAATACAGATTAACATATGTTTTGTGTTAAGGAGTGGTCAGGTGTGTATTCAATAAGTGATCACGGAGAAGAGAATTATACACTTAGAATACTGTACCCGCTCTCACCGTGTTCTTGTGAGCCAAAGCAGCCCTGCAGGATGTGACATCCCAATTCAACCCCCCGATGTCTGCGGTTATCTTGAAGATCCCGGCTGCATCGTCAATATCAAGAAAAGTGCATCTCAAAAGGTAGACCTCAACTCTATTATCTGTTTCTTCTAGCCCGTCCATTTTTGAAAACTGCTTGGCTTCCCCGAGGTGCTTACAATTGAGTTTTCAAGCTCCTGGATCTTTGTGAATCGGACGTGATTTTGCTTCCATATATAGGAATAGTTGAAACATGGGCTGAGATCCCTTTGCGCAAGCATTAATTTTAACTATACCTACATGCGTCTGAGTAAGACCTAGGGCCTGAACAGCGGCCAAGCGCACTGCCGGGCGATCAAAAGATCTTAATTTAGATTGTTTTAAGCGCTGGCCAAAGAAGAGGCTACCAAGCGAGGGAACTACTGTAGGATGCAGGTCTTGGCGGATCGAGGCTGCCTGAGCTGAGAAATGAAAGTGCAAAGGGGCTTGTGCTTGGGGTGACCGGATTGTTCTTACTGGCTGGTTTGGGACCACTTACCCACTCAGCCGGCTGACGAAGGATTCGAGCCGCTGGACGAGGAAGGGCATGTTGATCAGATGCCAAAATACATAAATAAAGCTATAATCCTTCTTATTTGGCTTGGATTTCTAAAGAATCAATCCAAGCCACAATATCGAGCTTAGCAGTCTTTGCAATGACACTCAAGTCGATCATCTGGGGTATTGCGGCCCTCATGGCTACCACAGCCATGGCCAATGATGCAATTCCTTCTAGTGCCTTTGAGAGTAAGTGAATTATCCTAGAAAGCCAATCAAAAATAATACCCAGAGCACTTTACTCATTGTGATTTTGCTAGATGGTGGCCGTGACGCTGCTGTTGCTGCTGCTCCCATGTATCACTTCGGTCGCTCCTGGGGTCGTAAACCATGCTACCCCGAGGCTGCCGAGATCAATGACGAGCAAGTCCAGGGTGTCAACTCTGATCTCTGCTTTTCCAGCCAAAACGGTGGTTGTGCCGACCCCGGTGAATGGAAGGGAGTTAACACCCCTGGCAACCCCTTCCCAGTGTACTATACTGTGAGGCAGTGCAATGACAATGAGTGGCGCGTTGCGTACAGCATCTATTTCAAAAAGGACTCGGGCCATAAGAATGACTGGGAGAACTCGATTGTCATCTGGAACGGAGATGGAAATGGCCAGTGGACTCGCTCTGGAACTCTGCTTGGGTGGCACAGCGGCTGGGACTACATCAAGTGGAATGAGATTCAGAACACGGTCAATGAGTATGCGAAGCCCCTCCGAAATTCTTGAGTCGTTCCCGTCTAATTGTTTCTTTAGCAATGATCTCCTCCTCCAAGGAGGCAACAACCTCAACCATGCCAAGGTTTATCAAGGGTTCTACTACCATGCTACATTTTCCACGAGGAAGACGTCTCTCAACACCTGCGCCAACACGCGCGACGAGTTCAGATCCTGGGATTGGTATTTCCTACCTGGTGCCGACTGGCTTTATGATGGCGAGCTTATCAAGGACGGATGGGATTGGGGCAGCGCCGACACCAACCCTTCGTCTCTCCGCAATGACGCCCGATGGATCTGCAGCCGCTCAGGGTAGGCGGAAATCGGGGGCGCTTGTGTGATTTGTTGTTTGATTTGCGGTGAAATTTGCCGTGTATTTAGCTCGAAATTGCTACCGTTGGCTATTGTGACGTGACTTGTACTCGCTTTCTTTTGTAGTCTGACTAGTCAATGTGTTTTCCAAAATTGGAGAGAAAAAAGAATTGTAAACTGATTAGCATTAAACTTTATATAGTATTATAATGATCATAAACCGGCATGTTCGGCTTGGTGATGTGGCTTAAACACTCTGCAAGGCGATTCATCATGTTCCACTCCCCGGCATTTCCTTTAAACGTTGCTGCAGTTGCGCCTGCTCTTCTTCAATTTGATTCAACTCCAACAATCTCTGCCTTCGAGCCTCGAGCTGAGCGTACTGATCCGTCAACGACGATCGTGTTGGAGCGTTTTCAGAATTGGTTGAAAAGGAGACGTTGGGGCTGGAGGTTAGCTCGCTGACTTTCTCCGACGCTTGCTCGGGTCCTGTGGCCGTAATAGAACCGCCTTCTAGCTCAGAATGAGCTCGTGATTGCTGGATAGGGCTGGGTATAGCCCCCCCAATGGCATTTTCCACTTGTGCGGGCTGTTTCTCAGTGTCCATTTCGAGTATCGCTGTCTCGGGCGGTAGCTCGAAAGTTTGTGGCTTATCCTTCTCAGATAATTCGGCCATATGCAACTGTTTTTCTGCATCCAATTCCATAATGGGTTGCCCCGCTGATCGAACTTGACCCGACACTTCCGCAGGCTGCGGCGAAGGTGTTGACCCTTGCATTTCGCTTGAAGAAGTAGGATTCCTGTTCAGTACCGCGCCTTTTGGCTGCTCCAACTCTGCAATTGGTTGGTTAGACGCATTTCCGTGACCTGCCGATTTCCCACGCCTCTTACGCCACCAGCAAAGTATGGCAACCAGGACAATAAGAGCGGCAGAGATGCTCCCGGCGATGACGCCACCGAGAGCCCCTGACTTGAGGCCGTGCTTCTTTGAGCCGGCGGAGCTTGACGTTGTTTTTGTCGTATCAGAAGTTTCGGATACCCCAGTCGATGTAGCTAGGGATTCGCTTGCCTCTGTGAACTGTCTCAGAGCCGGACCAGGAGGATTATATTGCAGTGTGACTTACCCGATCGCGTAACAGAGGAGGTTATCGTGCTTGTTACTTCAGTGAATCCAGAGCTGCTTTCGGAAGATGATGGTTCTTCAGATCATGTTAGGAAAGGAAAGGAAGTAGATGCGAGAGAGACTCTTGGGAAAACTCACGGGATTCTGAGGTGGGGGTTTCTTCTAAAGAAGGCTTTTCAGTGGTCGCAGGGGGATCGTCCTTTGATGTAGTGTGCTTCTCTGAGGTCGTGACAAGATCCTCAGAGGATGTTGTGGGTGGCCTTCTGGCCGTTGTAGGAGAAGGTTTCGGAGTAAACTTGGGGGGCTGTGGCGTTGGAGTGGTGCTTGAATCTGTATCCGAGCCCGAATTCGAATCCGAATTCGAATCAGAGGCTGTGTATGACCATTGCGAACTGTAGTTATAGTCTCCAGTATCGTTGTTCGTGATTTCGAAGGCGTAATCATCAGATGGCATGCTATCATCGGGCGTCCAGGTAAAAGAACCACCACTGGCGCTTGCTGTCGAGATTTATCAGTTGGGGATCAACTACAGAGATTTCCAATGCAAGCTGAAACTCACTGGTTAAAGTTTTATAAGTTGCGAGGTCTGTGGAGTGACCATTCTTCAAATCAATGGTGCACCCGCCTTCGCAGCCAGTAAAGGTTATGGTGAAGGGTTCACCGGCTTGGACATCCCAATTCGAGTTGGTAAATTCTGGTTTGGCAAGGGCCCTGGTGGCTAGAGCCCACCCAAGGATGAAGTATGATTTCATGTCAACGCTTTGCGGGGTGTCCAGTCGTCGTGCAGGCAAACGAATGCCAAACTGTGATGGGCTGTATCAAGAGCAACGGCTCTGTCGGTGTCGTTGCGTTTAAGAAGTCATCTAATTCTTGGCACCATGGGAAAGGAAATGAATTGTTGAAAAGAATAAGTTCAGCATGGGGTAAATGCAGACGGTAGATACCATGAACATTAAGCAAGAAACAATGTGAGGTAGGGGATCCCAATGAGGTAAACGGGTAACGGCTAAGGATAAGGCTGGAGCATCAGGCCAATGAAATGGATGGCACATGAGACTACTGACAGCCACAACTGCAGACCCATCACACGGAGTGTTTCGATGCATCCTATTTGTGCATGTACGCTAGTTCACCATCCCAATTGGCGACTCTCCCCGCGTATTCAGCCACATAATTTGAGAAAAAAGCAAGGTGATAGCTCTCTGGGTCGTTTTGGAATGGCGCACGTCGATCACATTGACGAATCCGTCCCGCTATCGGTTAAGCATAGTTTGGAACATAGCTAACAAAGGTGTAGCGGGGACGGAGCTCAGGCGCTGCTCAATGCGGGCCTTGGTTACATTTGATACGATCGGTAGGCAGTACTGGATTTCAAGTGTCCTGGTTCGATGAATTACAACAAGTATGTACATTTGTATATCCTACACGTGTTAGGTAATCAGCTATGCCGTCATAGAATGCACGTGTTCTGCACATTGATGCCGCAGCCTTATTCCTTAACCTCGCATTTCCAGCCATGGAATCTTGGATCTGTAATGAACAGATATCGACTTTATATAGGCTGACTACTGGAAAGCCTTTGAAGCCTTAGTCGCAATGTCTCTCAAGTCCAGCAGCGAAGTTGCAGGCCTGTCCATCACTGTTTCTATTCCGGAGAGCGACAGCACGGATGATCCAGCGCGACCGAGAAGCGCCATCCCCAAGGAATCATTGGAAATGCCTCAACTCAGCTTGTTAGACTTACACGATAGTGATTTAGATCTGTTCATTCAGCAAACCCGATCGTGAAATGGAGCTTTTGATCGTCAGAAATGCCATCCCAGAAAGATATCAGAAATCCCCAGCGATGAGGACAACCAAAACAACCAAGGTTCTGATGCTGAGAGAAGCAAACAGACTTTGCACGCTGAATTGTCTCGATAAATCAAACAACGTGTAAACGTTCAAAATGCTAGAGAAGCTTTTATAATGCTAATGTTTCGTGCGGCGCGACTAAAGGTAACACAAAGTAACATACCTAACTGGGCATTTATTCATGACATCCCCTCTAGCAAGTTACTAAAGAACTTCAGCGCAATGCATCTAGGAAAAACAGTCGGTTTAAACATGCACTATGTTTATCTACCCTTGGACTGCAGTAAGAGAATGATTAGGTTGACGCGTCTTGGGCCTGGACTGGAATGGGACTGTGTCGAGCTCAGTCTGTTTTTGGGGGATCTTGACGCGATTGACTGTGAGTTGTACGAGTGCCTCTCTTACTGTTGGGGAACCCATGATCAGACTCGAATATTTTGGATTGAAACTCGTTCTGGAGGTTCAGCGGAAGCATTTCATGTTACTCCGAACCTTGAAAAGGCTCTCCAGGACCTCCGCAAAACAAAGTCAGATCGCACACTCTGGGTCGATGCTATTTGCATCAATCAGAACGACAAAAAAGAGCTCGGCATTCAAGTCTCGTATATGCGAGAAATTTATGCCAAATCGGTTTCTGTTTGTATTTGGATCGGAGTCGGGACGCCGGAGTTGGATATTGCTTTGGGAATCATAAAAAACATATCTCAGGTGTTTGAGGGTGCTACAGGTATTCCCAGATCCAAGCCTATAAACGAGTGGCTGCCCTCAGAGGCAAGTCAGTTGGCCTTTCTTGAGTCGTTGGATGTTTCCGTATCCTTCCAAAGAAAGCCAGAATATTATTTGGCACAATTCTTCAATCTGCCATACTTTCGAAGGGTATGGGTTCTTCAAGAGGTTTATGCCTCGAAGAACGCTGCAATACATTACAATGGTATGATAGTTGATTGGGGCTCTATCCTGCTTACCTCTCTATGGCATGCCTCAAGAAGCCAGGAGTACTTGACCCCTGTTCTGATGAAGGAAACAGAGGGCTTAAAATCATTCCCTCCTGATCTTTGGCTCAAACTTGCTAAGCGCACTCCGGGTTCGTCAATCAAAGGCCATGGCCTCATCGATATTCTCCTGAGGGGACGAGAGTTTGAGGCAACAGATCCCAGGGACAAGGTGTTCGCGCTACTGGGCCTGGCAAACGATACTGCACACCAACCGAACTACTTGGTAGATACGATTGAGGCGTACTGTCAATTTACAAGGAGATTCATCATACAGAACTACTCTCTCGATATCCTTTCCGGCGCAGGCACGTTCTCGGATCAGCGAGAACATCCCGCAGCCCCATCATGGATGCCTTCATTTGACGTTGGGCTTCCGGTCATTCGGCTGCTCAGTTACAGTGGGCTTTATCAAGCGAGTGGGAATAGTTGTGTGAACACTTGGCAGCCCACTAGCCCAGGAAGAATCCTTAGCTTGGAAGGATACTCTATCGATGCCGTGGCGGTCACCAACTCTTACTGTTTCCATGTCGACACCGGGTTTAACATCATGTTTGATAATAATGCTGAAGCCATCATCGAGACTTGGCGCGATCTGGTCTTCCCTTTCGGCAAACAGCCAAACTGCCAATACCGATCCAACAACGATCTCCTCTCATCCTACGTTGAGACTTTGTCCTGCGTTGGTTTTGCGAGTGGCATGGCCCAGCATCCAAAATATCCCATGGGAACCATCCTGCCCTCTCGAGACCGCCCTTCGTTGTGGTCTGATTTCGCGGCATACTGGCGCCACCATGAGCCTGACTTTGGAAGCCTGCCAGCTGAATGCCGAGATCATCTGCAATCACTCTCGGAAACAGAAGGCCACAGAGAGTGGTTTGGTCTTATGGCTGGTAAGGCTTGCAAGGAGAGAAAGTTGTTCATTACAGCTGGTGACTACATAGGCCTCGGTCCTCGGCATATGAACACGGGGGATATCATAGCGATTTTGAGCGGTGGCAGGGTGTTATACGTCTTGCGGCCAAGTAGCAGACTCTCGGGTGAAGTATTTTCCTTTGTCGGAGAATGCTATGTTCACGGCCAGATGGACGGAGGCGAATTTGAGAAGAGGGCAGAAAATGAATCTCCTCGCTTATTCCACTTATCCTGAGAGGGGGTGTCAGACTGCGAGCTCGCTTAGACGGACTGGGAGAGATGCAGTAGCTGATGTCACCTTACAAGTGGCGTTTTTTCACGCAAAGCCTAAAATTCGTCCGAACAGACAACTCGGGTGGGCTATGTATATCATGGCATCATCGATTTATATCTTAAAAGTTCAGCCCTATTCGATTTCCGACATGCTGACACAGTCAATATCACACTGACGATGATTGTTTTGATTTTGCATTTACGACTTAAGGATTGGTCTGACCGCACCTGGTAAAACCTAACGGTGGGAATGGCGTTCTGGCTGAGCCCTAACTGCCGGCATTTGCCAATATGGCTTAGTGATGAACGCCTCCGTCTGATCTCAAGGCGCAAAGAGTGGGGATGGCGTGGCATTTGCCGTTGCGACCAGCTTTTTGGGCGTTCCAAACCACGTTGGGTTGCAAGGGAAACGGCCTGGCTAAATTTATTGGCTGGCCCAGTCGGTTGATTTTGGTATTGTGGATTGGTCCCGGTCACGAGATTGATAGCAGGGGGTCGGAGATGAGGAACCCTCCCTCCCCCCAACACGTTCCTGCATGATCCCCTCTTGTTCGGATCCAAAAAGTCCCCCGTCCATCCTTTCTCCGCTCCGTCATCATTTCCAATTTCCCTCAGGCGCATCCCGAGTGCTTGGAATTTGTTTGTTTCCGGGCCCTAACAGCTGCTGGATTCGCCGCCATGTCAGAGCAACCCCTGCCCGAATCGGAGGCTGCCGCCCCGGCCACCACCGCACCGGCCACCACCTCCTCCCCGGCCGCCGCCACTCCGGCTCCCGCGCCTGCGGTGCCCGAGGTGGGCGAGGGTCAACTTCAACCTCCAGGGCACTGGACTCAGGAGGGGCTCGAGGATGTGGGTGATATTGTCTATGACTTCATTATGTGATATATCACAGAAACTCTCTGGGTAGCAGTGCTAATGGGGTTATTCTGAACCAGGACGATGGCGATTCTGCGTTGGGCGATGATGCGGCCAGTTCGACAGCATCCATCACGTCCAGCATTCTGGCATACCGAACCATCAACGGGCGCACCTACCATAGCGACCGCGGAGACAAGACCCAGTACTGGTAAGTTTGGCGCGAGCTTTGGCGAATGGAAGAGGCCCAGTGAGTTGACTTTACATAGGGGTCCAAACGATGAGCGTCAGAATGAGACGCTGGACATTCAGTGAGTTCAGACCAAGCTACGGCGCTAGGACCGGGCCGCTCGCTGTGCGCACTGCTAACAGTTTGATTTTTTCTTTTCTTTTCCTGCCAGACACCACGTGTTCACGCTGGCGCAGGGAGGCAGGCTCCACTGGGCTCCCCTCTCCAAGGATATCAAGGTATGATATGTCGATGAAGATGAACCAGTGGACATGGGGCTGACAAAGCGACAAAATGTAGAAAGTAGTCGACATTGGAACCGGCACGGGTGTTTGGGCCATGTAAGCTGCCTCAATTCTTGCCCAGAGTAACCAAAACAGGCTAATTCCAGACCAGCGATTTCGGCGATGAGTACCCCGAAGCTGAGGTCATTGGCACCGACCTGTCCCCCTGCCAGCCGTCCTGGGTTCCCCCAAACGTGCAGTTGTAAGTATTGTTTCCACCAATATTATTATTATTACTATTTTCTTCTTTTGTTCTTGTTGCACAGTAGTAGGCTGACACACAGGCAAGCGAGATTGATGACTTCAAATTGGAGTGGACATTTGAGGAAAACTCGCTCGACTACGTGCACATGCGATGGCTCATCGGCTCCGTGACGGACTGGACCGCCCTGTTCCAGCAGGCCTACAGGGCCCTGAAGCCCGGCGGTTGGATCGAGTCGTTTGAGTGCAACGGCTTCTTCCAGTCCGACGACGGCACCGTCACCGAAGACACGGCCTCATCTCAGTGGGGTCCCATCTTCCGCGAGGGCGCCAGGAAGCTCGGCTCTACCGCCTCCTTTACCGTTGTCCGCGACAAGCTGCAGCGCAAGTCGCTCGAGGAGGCTGGCTTCATCAACATTGAGGAGAAGCTCTTCAAGGTAAGATTTGACCTCAGTTTCTTTTCAAAGTGCATTTTTTGGAAGCGGTTGTTAATTTCAAATTCAATCATTCACAGCTCCCTACATCTGGATGGCCCAAGGACGAGACCCTCCGTGAGGTTGGCCGCTTCACTCGAGCCGCCATCGAGAACGATCTTGAAGGCACCATCGGTTTCATGGCTGGCCAGATCGGTTGGACCCCCGAGCAGACAGCCGTCTACGCCGCTCACCTGCGCAAAGAACTCCGCGCCGGCAAGGTTCACGCCTACTACTACTCCAACGCTGCCTGGGCCCAGAAGCCGCTCGCATCTTGATGATGTTCATGGCGAGATTTCTATTTCGTGTGTTGGGGAAAGAAAAAAAGGAACACGACCTCGGATTTTGAAATAGTACCGTGGGAAGGAGTTGAGCGCTCCCAGGGCGGGTAATTCATTGAACTAGTCCTTTTTCCAAATACACACGATGCATGTGAACTGCAAGAATTGCCGTTACTGTGATTATGTAACTGTCCCATGATTGCTTACCACACCTCCCACTTTTGGCTACCCATTGCGCAAAGTCTGTTGAACAGCTCGTCCCTGAACGGAACGGCGGTGATCAGAGTGGAATGGCCCTGATTATCGATAATCTCCAGGCCGTCCATGATGGTACTTCCCAATGCCCATCCTGCAGCAAGCTTCGCCTTCGTACCGTACCCAGAGCGCTTTTTCAACTCGACGATGCTCGCTATGGGCACAACCCAAGCAGGCTGCAGCTCCTTCGGAAGCGCATCTATCGTATCCTCCTGGAGAGACTTCTTAGAGAAGCAAAGGCAGGGAGATTTGGCCTCTGTGGTGAGGTATGCAAAGCCCTTTTCGCCGCGGTACCGACAATTGAACTCTACGGGGCCTGAGATGGGCGGATCCTTGGGGATGGACGTGGCGCCTTTGCGGTTCTTTGCAGACTCGGTACCGGCTTTGGCTCGCACCTTGTCCACGGCGATGATGGTTTTCGCTGCTGTTTTGGCACTTCCCTTGAACAGACCAAAAAGCACGTCGCGTTTCCTGCTGGATGTTGTAATCTGACCGCTCTCGCGGCTCTCGTTGATTGTTTCTGGATCCTTTTGAATTGCTTCTCGTATCTCCTCTTCTGTTGCCCCAAGCGGGCAATCGCCACCTGATGCATTAAGATCTTCATCATCGAGTGCTTTGGGTTGTTGAGGGGGAGCCTTCTGAGGCAGATGGGGTGGGATGAGAGGCGCTCGACTGACTTCACCAAGCCGCAAGAGAGTAATCGTCAACTGTGCGTCTGTGGGAATTCCGCTAAATAGGGTCCTGTTCGAGCATTAGCACACATCCTGGTATTTTGCCGTGGCTTTAGATACTTACCGGTTGAGGGTCAATTTCTGAGCTTTTAGCCAATTGTACGCCCTCGCCGCATCGTTGCTACCAAAGAACACACAACCGAGGGTAAATGTGGCCGTTCTATATGCTGCTTGGCATGTAATAAACATTGAAAGGATTAAAACTGGAAGTAGCAGACCGGCTACGCGGCGTCGACCAGCGTCTTGCGAAAACGGAGGAGTGGGATTAAGTAAGCTGCTAATTAGTGGACGCTTGATTTCCTCGATTTGAGCCCACTCACTTTGCAGAGCGTTCCCAGAAGTCTGATATCACACCGATTGCATGCATCAAAGGTCTCATCTTGCTCCACATGATCTTCTGCATGGGCGCCTTAGTCCTGTCCTGGGAGGGGTCGTCCACACCAGACGCCTTATCCTGTGCAGCAGCTACCTTTGTGGCTAGGTCGTTCTGCGAGAAGGGCTCGCCATCATCTCCTTCCTGCTCCCCGTCGTGCTGGGGGTCCTTCTCGATCAATATATTCACGGCTATGGCTGCGAGGCTGGCGACGAAGTTGCTGGATTCCTTTTCGACAGCCTCACCTTTCATGTTCTCGGGTGCTCCGGTGGCAGAATCCGTGGACGCAAGTACTCCGGCAGGAGGCTTTGCTACACCTCCAGTCTTGGTGTCGACCAACGCGGGCGGTGCCGGCGGGAACATGGTGCCCCGAACCTGTGGTGATATTACCAGCGCCAGTCCGATGGAAAGAATGGTGGGCATCAAGAAGTCTGCGTACCAAGCAGTAAAGTAAACCTGGCTCGTTAGTTGCGCATGGGGGCTACTGAAAAAATAAAACTCACTCACCAGACAAAATGATGCTGTTCTTCGAGGCTCGCTCCAAGAACGGAGCCTCACAATATGTTGCACGAATGCTAGCAATCCAACGAGCTGCAGGCAAATTCAGTATAAACCTTTGGTATTTGAGGGTTCGGAATGAATTCTAATACCGTTTCTCTGTATAGTCTCTCGATGTAAGATCTCAATTTGTTTGGGGAAAATTCTTCCTCACAAGCAACATTGAAGTCCAGCCCCCCTGGCAATGGCTCTGTTGTTGTTTTGAGGTGGAAGACGTGCTGTGAAACAAAATTAGTAGATGGTAGAGGTCACAACATGGGCAAGCTGCAGACGCACCTTGTTAAATCTTCTCACAAGGATCCAAAGGTCCTCGTTGCTCATGCCGTCCACTAGGGGCCGCGAAAGTTGAGTCTTGTCTTCATTCCACCCAAAGTCCATAACATAGTGCTCATCATCGATAATTTTCAGCGCAGTCTCGTTGTGCTGAGATTTTGCTGGTGCAAAGGGGCCGTTGGCTTTCCGCTCAACGTTTGCGCGGAGGGTGATCCCGTTCTCTGCAGCTGGATTCAGAGTGGCTGATATCTGTCTTGCCTCAGGTTGCATATTTGAAATTTTGTGGGAGGATACTGACAGGATAAAGAGGTGTCGCAGTGCTGGGATGAAAGCGAAGGCATGTATCTGCGACGTTTGGACAACGATTGATAGGGTTAAATTGATTTAGTGGTAACGGCAACAAGCTTGGTACGGACCACAAAACTTCTACCTTGGGTTTCCAGCGTATCGCCGTGAATGACGAAATGATGTAGGTTTGGGTAGCTGCACACAGTGCTAGTGAACCACCATCCATCACCATTGGTGGCCCCACCAGCGACTGACATCATGATATTATGATGATCATGAAAGCCACCGCAGAAACTTTTGGTTGCATAAGGGCATCTGCCCTCTGAATATTTTTTACAATCATCGCCCGGGTCAATCGATACCTCTGGTAATAGATGCCATGGACTTCAGCAAACAAAAATAAAGCATTATATATTTACTGGGAAGGGAACATGGCTTAAATAAAGAGAAAAAATAAGAGCAAACCCCAAGACTTTTTGCCTTTTATATTATAACCCAAGTATTATTTATCTTGTGTATGATGCCTTATTATGCTTATTGTTAAACAAAGAGATACTGGCCAAGGTCACAGGAAGTTTCAAGTCTGACTCTTTGTTGGAAACAATTATGCGATTCAGAGCGTTTGGGACAGATACATTCAGATTGGCATGTTGAATTATCCAATTAATTACCATATCTACCGTAATGTTATTTTCTGGTACATGAACCAGTATACTAATAAACATCAAGGAAGAAGCCAAATTCTTTGGAACAGAATAAAAAGAAAACAGGTAGATAGGTGAGGTTCTGGTCTCAGCCAAGAACAGAAGGATTTCTTTACCAAACGTTGCCCTTGGTTTGGGTGCCGTGAGTTGCCTCGAGCTTTCGAACGTTGATGTTCTTCCACATGAAAATGCAGGCAAGGCACAGAGGAACGAAAGCCACACCAGTGATGACCATCTTCCTCTGAACGTCGGCGTAAGCGGCGATGATGGCATCGCGAACCGGGGTGCCAGGAGCGTAGGAGAGCTGAATGGTCATGTCACCATAAATAGTGGCCCACTGGTCCTTGACATCCGCGGGAAGTCTGTTCTGGAGCTGAACTGGCATGATGTTTGTCCAGAGGCCACCAGCAATAGCGAATCCCATGGCGGCACCGATCGAGCCGAAAAGGCTGTAGAGGGCGTTGGTCACAGCAATCTCCTGGTGGTTGACGGAAGCCATAATGGCCAGCTGACCAGTGAGAGCCCAAACACCACTGTAGACACCGTTGAAAAGCTGGCACATGACGAGGTATCCGACATTGGAGTCAGGGGTACGGAAGTGGATAAGCAGAGCGGTTCCAAGGATGGCAAAAGGTGTCATGGCGATCGAGAGCCACTTGAAAGTTCCGAGGTAGCGGATTCCACTATACACCGTTAGAAATGAGACGAGCGACGTCGAGGGATCTATGTGACTTACATTCCGACAAAGGGTCCGATAAAGGCAGCCATGAGAGAGAGTCCGTTCAGAACATAACCAGAGGTGGAAATGTCCAAGTTGTGAACGACCTGAAGGTAGGAGTAGTAGTAGGCATCCCAACAGCTGAGCAGGCAGTTAGTATTTTATCAACATCTCAAGGCAAGGCAGTTTACTCACAAGATAGAGCAGAACATGAATCCGTTCATCAAGCAGGCGCCAAGGATGGTGCGGTTCTTGAGGAATTTGAAGGGAATGTAAGGCACAGGCGAGAAGAACTTCTCCCAGACAGCAAAGGCAACCAGTAGGAAGAAGCCGAGAATGATCATGGCAATAATGTATCCAGTCTTCCAGCCATTGGGAGCGTAGGAGACAAGACTGAAAGGCAGGAGAAGCAGCGACCATCCAGCAGAGGTCAGGACCATGCCGATGACTGTTGGGACATTAGTAAAGTGATAACTATTTTTGGGGAGTGGAGTAGAGACATACCATCAAATTGAACAAAGTAGTACTTGAGAGACTCCCACATGTTGCGCTGCGTGGCGCGCTCAGGGTAAAGGCCTTGCGCGACGGCCTTGCGCTTGCTCCAGAGGAAGATCACGGCAACAGGAATGCAGAAGAAGACCTGAAGGATCAGGAAGGCGCCAAACGCCCAACGGAAGTTGACCTGGGTGTAGAAGAGCTCCGCGATTCGAGGTCCAGCAAAGGTAGTCGCGATAATGGGGGTGTAGTTGATGCCGAAGAGGATCATTCGGTTTCGGAGCGAAGTGATGTCGGCGAGAATGATGAGGACAACGTAACCGAGACCCAGGTGACCAACCCAGTAGAGGGTGTGAGCGGCGGCATACATTTCGACGTTGACGCATGTGGCCTTGAGAATCATGCCGATGACGACGAGGAGCAGCATGAAGAGGAAGCCCTCAACTCGGCCCCAAATATCGATAACTTTAGAGATGGTAAGGTTGCAAACACCACCAATGATGGTGGCAACGATGCCTGTCGTAGCCAAGAGACCGTGCTGGCTGAAGGAGGAGGTGACATAAGGGATCAGAGCACCCTGGACGGCTTGAAGAAGCTGGTCGATGAAAGAGACGAGATAAAGTCTTTGTGTTTTGCAGTGTCAGTAATTGATCAAGCAAACTGGAATGCATGATGGCACTTACAGGATAAACATGGTGATCAGCATCTTCTTGTCCCAAACAGTGGTGATGGCCTCGACACGCTTGACACCATCCTGCTTCTGAGTCTCCTCATCGCTAAGCTCGGGCTTTTCCTCATCTCGGATCTGGGCCGAGGTCTCCTTCTCGAGGTCATGCCCAAGCTCCTTTGCGATGTGGAGGGGATCCTCGCCGATGGGCTGGGAGGCCATCGAGTTGACGGCGGCCGCGGTGGTGGCCATTGTGAAACTTGAGTTCTGCGCAAGAGGTTCTGCAACGGTGGGAGAAGAAGGCCTCGAGACGAGAGTCAAGGTTTGAATGATGAGGTGAAGACCAGAATTACAGCCATTGAGGGCGGCGGCATGGGCGATTTAATAGACGGGGGGGGCAAAGGTGCTATGAGATGCATGAGAGCAGCCGCCAGGCTTGTGCCATCCACGCCCAGAACGCCCCATGTCGAGAGAGCAGAAGAGCTAGTCGACTGGACTCCCACGTTCGGCAGCAGCTAGCGGAGTGGGATGTGATGAGCCAGAAAGCGCGCCACCCCATGCTAGCCTCGCTTCAGTCCCATCCCTCCCTCCAAGGTTGCATTTGATCCCGGGGTCTGCGGGGTCGTTGTCGTTCGGTTGTCTTCGGGTAAGACCGTCGATTGGCTCTAGATGATGAGTCTGGGTGCGTGAGTTGGACGGAGATGGGGACGAAAACGCCACTGATCAGCGGTCCAGACTTGTTGTGTGCTTGTCTTATCAGATGATCAAGATAAAAACGACTTTTTTTCCATCAGCGAGCTAACTGACCAGTGATGGAGGGCGCCATGCCGTTTGCTCGAGCCAAGCCTCTACCGAGAGCCATGCCCACCCTCTGCCCAAGGATACGGCGCCTTGCGTGTGCGAGCATCGGAGTCCCGACATGGCTCGACAGCCCCAGACCCGTCAGATGCGTGTTGGCTGTGATGGAGCCGGCCATCGGTTTCCCACCAGGCATGTTGACATCCTTGTCATCGTTGCTCGCTGCCCTGCATACTTTGAGCAAGCGAGTCAGCCCCAGGTGGACTCTTCGCGCCTCAGAGCGTAGAATTCCACCAACATTGTCGCAGGACAGCCCCAGCACCTGCTTCAGCGCCGATTTCAGCAGCCGCAGAGAAGAGCGCAATTTTATCAGATCCCGTGCCACATGGTACTAGCCCTTGATGAGAAATCACCCTTGGCCGAGACAGGCAAAGCCGTGGCTAGACAGGCGCTGAGTATGGGAGGCCCACCCTGGGAGTAGTGTGTGCGGAGCGTGGTTTTTGGGGTCGGTTTAAGCGTAATACTTAAAAAAATTCATTATTTTCATCTTAACTTAGTGGAGCACGGGAATGCTGCATACCTGACTGGCAGGCAGATGGAGCCCTGGCAAATAATTGTCTGCCGCGCGGGTGATGTCTTGTCCCCGCACAGCTGCTGGCAGTGGCACCGGATGGCGACAGGACGTGAGAAAAAGAAAAGAATTTCACCAGCAAGAGAAAATTTGGGTTACATTGCGGCTGTTGGGTTTGCTAGTGCGGATCTCCCACCAATTGCTCGCGCGGTTTTGATCAATTCTCGCGGCCCGTCTTCTTGGCTCGCGCTCGGATCGGAGCCGATACGCGTTTAATGGACATCCTCGGCGGAAGGATTCTTACTCGGGACTACATTGGCATAGAGGGGAATGGAACGGAACAGCAAAACTACAGGCACTGAGCATGTCCTTTTTTCCACCATGCACGGTCCCGAGGTACCAGGTTTGCCGACCATGGCGACAGCCTTCAGCCAGCCAAATCCCGTTCCGGCTTAGGGACAAGACGGGGTGGAGGCGGCCGCTATTGCGCACGATGCCTGCTCTAAGCTTGGGATAGCGGCTTCCCGTTGCCATATTCGCTCTCCCGGACGCCACGTGTGGTGGATTGCCGAAGGGCACTCGAGCTTATTTCTGAGGATTGTTCGCTGCTTCTGTTTTCAGCGGCGTCCGGTTTGCGGAGCACGAAGGAGAAAAAGGAAATCGCATGACGACTTGGACCGCTGGGCTTTCTTTTTGCAGCGCCCTAGCGACTCTTTGAGCCAGGAGGGCTTTTCGCTCGTCCATTGGCTCCCTGTCCCCCCACGCCCAGGCCAATGGTCATGATTGTAAATGATCCAGGCCCGTTGCTGACGCTGTTCCTCGCAGGTAGCATCGTGTTTTGCCTATTTGCGGACGCCCGCTTGGTTGGCGAGCCAAGAAGTGACATTATTCACTCGACTGTGGCCCCCCACGCCCAATGTCCAATGCCAAGGTCATCGCGCTGCCGACCAGGCCCGACCGGCCCCTGCTTCTTCCTTGCCCGCTAACCGCAGTAAGCGGTGCGAGAATCCCCTCTTGTCTAAGGCTGAAGCATGTGCGCTGCCAGCCGAGGTGGCCAAGACGTGAGACCCATCTGGCCCGAGTTCGCAGCCCGCGATTACCTAACGCGCAACCCTGCTTGGATCGGCGGGCGCTGGTTCATGCCGTCTGGCCTGTTCCCTCTCGTCCAGGCGGCACCGGTGGAATGGATGGCACCCACGTTCTAATCTAAGCTCCAATGTTGCGTTGTGTTGGGTCGGTGTTCATCCTGACTCGACAACCTCCTCGTCGAGAACCCAGCAATCCAGTGAGCCAAATGTGGAAGCTGGTGGTGAGTTGGTGTGATGGAGATTTACGCGCGGTGGTGAACTTGCTGATCTGACGGCAGCGGCGGGATTAAAAGCGGCGAGTCTTGAAAATCACAACTTCCATGTCCAGGTCGCTGCAGGAATCCCACTGTCCTGACACCAGCATGTTTCGCAGTGCATCAGGTAGCATCAGTTCCAGGTCCAAGGGCTCGTAGATCGCTGACAGGCCCACTCATTCTCTCGATAAGTTCGCACCAGGGGACGCCGTGGTTCCAGATCATGTTGGGCAGGATGATCAGTCCCACTAGAGGATACCCTAGGAGTAACCAAAAGGAAATGATCTTCAAGCTCCCGATCCAGACGCGATCCGGCCTTGCCAGCTTGACATTCACGGGTATTGCCGGTATCCCACTTGTATATTGAGCTAAGTAAGGTAGAGCATCTGGAGAATATTCCGAAGAAGAGAAAACATAGCCCAATAGACCGTTGTTCTCAAGATGGAGGTTCAAATTACCTTGCAAGCCACCATGGAATTACATGATGTTATGTGCAGCTATTGGAAGGCTATTCCGCTTTCAACACATGAAAGTCTGCGGACGTTCCCCGCTGGCTTTGGAGGAGGCGCACTATTGACGCAGTCACAGGGTCAGTGATTCAAGAGAAAAGTCCCTCTAAGCCAATGAAGCATCTGGGAATTGTAAGCATAATCACGGATGGGTGTGATGGGACTGCATGTGAATGGTCCCTCGCAACATGAATAAAAATGGCGCCCGGTTGCCCCTGTCCGGACTGCCATCAGAGGACCCAACAGTCACATCGCAGAGCCGCCAAGGAAACCCCCATCCTCGCACCAAGCCCGTTCAGCCTTCTTTTTGTTAGGCTCTTGTCCCATTTTCAGGTGGCCCATCCATCAGCCGTACAACGTACAACCAACATCCAAATGCCTGTGGATCCCAGTGGGTCGGCTCTCCAAATTGATCCTCGTGAAGATCATTCAAAGTGGAAATGTACCCACAGGACTAACTCAACAAACCCATTCGCGACGTGCGGCACAGTAAACGATATGGAATCTCTCCTCTGTGACGAGTGTCACAAGGTGCGGCAGATAGGTGCCAAGGCACTAAATGAGAACGAGGATGAGATTGGAGAATTAGCGGCTATCAATAAGAATAACGTTGAATTTTGGCAGTACAATGACTAGATTTGTAAACAAGCTTTAAAACCAAATTTAGTAACCCCACGCTCCTTCTACTCAAAATTAATTATGAGACGTGATGTTTGGACGAACATCGATTGATATCAGAACAAACAAAGTTCAAGTATCTACATAAACATGGAGTATTATAATAAAAAAATATTATGCTAAAGAATAATTATTAATAATATAAAATAAATACTTTATTTTATATTATTTATATTATGTTTAGAAATCCAAACACATAAGAATACAAACCTAACCCCTAAGTTAACCACTGTGGCCAGTAGGTGGCTGTAATGCTGAGTCAACAATCCTGCTATTTTGCGGCGCTTCGGCCGTATTAGGTATGGCTGTTCGTCCGGATCTCTTGGTTCACTCAGCTATGACCTGCAACCCTATATTTATCTTCCAATAATGCTCGTAACATATCCCCCGGCCGTTTGACTTTTTAATATCGAAAAACACCCTGCTCAACCCGCGAGGTCCCATGATGGTTGTTGTTGATCTCGCCAAGTCCACTCCGTAATAGCTCAGCTGGCTCAGCACGTAGTCGGCGCGATAGTCAAATTCCTGCGCAAATATGAAGAGCTCCCTCCACACCTCCATCCAGTTGTTGGCATCGTTTTGCCCGATGAGGGTTCCCTTGCAGTCCCAACCGATGCTATCCTTGAACCAATAGCACAGAAATATCGCCATGGTGTGCCCGGTCTCGTCGCTCAGCGAGATGGCCCCCCAGTTGTTGGTGGAGCCGTGGGTGCCGAAAAAGATGTGGTCCTGGGTGTCCCAGAACTTTCTCGGAAACCCTTCGAAAGCCTGTGGGTTCCAAGACGAGTATTCGGGGTGCGTGGCCACATGAACGGCAGAATACCGAGTGAGGGCAGTCAGATCACGGTTTTCATCATTAGCAGAGCGGAGACCCAAGGGTTCCGGCATTTTTGTGAGAAGCATCAAATTCCGGTACCCCACATCGTCGGCTGGGCAATTTTTGAAGGTAAACGTTGTGGGCTCGCTATCGACTGGGAGAGTTCGAGCTCGCAGGTAGGTCTCCGGCTCAATCTTGCGCATAGGCACGGCCAAGCATTCTCCCAAGGAGCTGGTCTCGGGGTCTCTGCAGTTGAGCCGGAGCACATATTGATGCTTCCCATTGTATCGGATTTCAAAGGCTGACGTCTTCAGGCGCACGCCCATCGTAGTGACGGCGAGCTCGCCCTGGCCTCCCCAGAACTGGTTCAGCGGGACTAGTTTGGAGCAAGAGTAGAAATCTGCCGGTGATTCAGCAAGGAACCCGCAGTACATGCTTTTTTGCCTGTCGTCCACTGGTTTCCAAGCAAAAATGCTCAGGTCGTACGTGGATCTCATGATCTCTTCCTGTAGTCGTTTGAATGCCTTGTCGCCTTCGCCGTAAATGAGAGGCATGTTAATGTCAAAGATACCCAACAAGCAGTAGGCCACATCTTCATCACGGGTGGTTTTCCGGTTGGAAGCCCACGACATCTTTTTGGCGACCAAAACGGATGACAGCGGGATACTTTTGTCGAGTACTCCTGTCTCAATCCTCGTAACGGCGCTTATTTGGTTGATGAGCTTTTGTTTGGATCCGACGAGGCTCCAGGATTTGGAATAGAAGAGCAAGTTTGTTGGCGCAAGGAGCTCCTGCAGTGTCCAACCTCGACGGAACCACCGGCATTTCCCTAGGGTAGTACTTTCGATCGGCGCAACTCCTTCGGGCTTTTCAAAATCGGCAAGATAGACAAAGCAGACCTTGGCCGCCTGGTACCATTTGAACATGGAATTGATTGCCTGAGTCAACTCTGCGCTGCTCGACTTGTCGATGCAGCAAGTGTCAACCCATACATAATCAATAGGAGGGCGTTGCTTCCTCGCGAGCTCACATATCTTCTTAATTTTCTTGTACCCTTTCTTTTCTTTGTACGATTTATCTTTATAGTCTCGAAACGTCACCTCTTGATTCTTCTCCCACGTGTGCGAAAGAATGGCGTATTCGGGTATTTGGCCTTCTGTAAAAACCTCAAACAAAATTGTGTCGTTGTCGACCAACTTTTTTGTTTTTATCAGCCGCATCGTGATGGGTGGTTAATTGGCGCAACACCCCAGTAGTGGCGTGAGAGATCAAAGTGCAGATCCCTCCTCTCTAGCGCAGATGTATGGTTGAATAAGCACGAATCACACAACCAACCACTCAAGTGAACTAAAAAGTGCAATAAAAATGTAGCAGTAGCGCACAGGAGCAGAGGCAACGCTATTTTAATCGAGAACATGTCATATATCAGCATTCCATGCGCAGAACGCCTTGCTGACAGATTCATTCCTTTGCCCCGCAGCTCAGTTCACGTCAGAACTGTTTTAGGGTAGTGTTGAGGGCTGAGCCTAACGAGTAGGGTTTAGTGCTAAGCCGCTAGGCTGCAACTGTGGCTGTGTGCATGAGGCGCAGAGGATAGAGCTGAATATTTCCAATTCGCGAGTTGCAAAAGCAGACCAGATGGGTTGAATCAGTCTAGAATCAAGAATAAGCAGCCTGCGGGTTCTGCCTGGTGTATTTTAATCCCTCTTTTATGGCCTCATTTTTTTAAGATCCATTTCCAACAAAAGAAGTGAGGATAAATCTTCCCACGTATCATGATCAAGTGTGAGGATCCGTGCATCTAGTGACATCAATTGACGGTTAGGTCAAACGGTAATAATTACAATGCTTGCAATTACAGACACAGGTAAGGGCTGCTAAGGGGCCTAAGGCGAACCAAGCTGTAACATCGAGCACCATGAATGAACCTGGAACCTCTCGACGGTGCACTGTGTGGAAAAGTTTGGATTTTGAATGTGAAGACAACAGGTGGAATGATACAAAACCTCAATTTGCTAATTTGCATTGGGTGGATTTGAATTGACCGCAGCACTGACATACAGACGGAGTACGAATAATGATCAGTAGACAATGACCACCGACATGAGGGATGCTGATTTCAAGCGTTAAAATGTACTATCATAGATGTATGATGAGAATTAATGCTTTTCGTTTATCAGTTTGGTTTTCTTTCTTCCATTTTCATTTTTCCATTTTTTTCTTTCCAAATTGAATGTGTGGGGGTGTTACGGCTTGGTCTACTAGATCTAATGGAAAGGTCGCTTAGCATCTGTTCTCAGCACCGGTTACCGCGGGCATTGTAATTATTGAATTGTCTTTTGGTCCGATAGCTAAAAGACCCAAGTGCGGATCCTTACAGGGGGAGTCGAGAAAAAGTTGAGTCACAGACAGCAGGAAAGACTAATGAAATACGAGCGTCCAGGGTGATCCTTGTTTTCCCCGAGACCTGAATGCAGTTTATACTTTAGCTTTGATTTGCTTCTAGCTTGAAAATAAATAAGGTATAAGCTTAACCGAGTGGCCGCGGAACTTTGGAATACAATTGGATTTGAACAATTAATACAGAAATGGTGCTAACACACATAGAACTCGATGAATGTGTGCCTTAGGGACCCCTGGAAAGCATATTTAAGCCCGTTATTAGGGTAGATAGAGAATGAGACATCAGCCTTGTTACTGCGGGTCATTGAGGCCCATACTATCCCAAACCCTACCGTATCAACAATTTGCTTAGTCGTGAAGATGTTATCATCCTGACCAAAAAACAACTACCCCAATATCCTCTTGTAAAGCAAACCTTGCCCTTGTGAAGCGGAGATCAAGTTAGCTCCTCACTACTTAGATGCCTGTGTTGCCAAGACCGGCCGACTCTAATACACCGCTTGATTAATTGTACTCGTCGACCAATGCCTGCCAACAAACGCGTCATCATCGGCACATCTGTGCTCCCGAGCGCCCGGGCGTCTACCGCATGCAACCTCCTCGTAGGACTAGCAGGGAACCTCTACAATTATAAGGCCCTCTTGGATCTGCTATGCCCGTCTGAGGTCCGCGAAGTCCCGGCCAATGAACTTGGGATGGGCGTGCGCTTGCGGCCCATCAAATTTGAGCTCTTCGTGCTCTCGCGCAGCGGTCTCACTAAACAGCAAGAAGCCTTCACCGAGCGACAAGGAAAGGAACTACAGAAGATCATAGACTTTCAAAATCCAGCGATAAATTGTTTCGATAGAGCGTCAGGGGAACAGTTCGACTGTCTCCGAGAGACCGGCAAGGGTGCGCAAGACGCTTGCCTATAGCTTATATTAACTTAAAAAAAATAGAGAGCCGGGAGAGGAGCTATCTGCGGAGGTCGAGAATCACTAGACTCCACCAAAGATCCTCATCTATTTTGGCTTCATGCAGCGGCTTCCACTCAGACGGTTACGGAGCTTGGATTGCCGTGTCATATTCAGCTAGGTCTAAATCTTCAAATGTTACGACGAAAGTGAATGCAGACTACAATCAGTCCCCCTAGAGTAGGAACAGCAAGCAGATAAGAAATGACCCAGTTTAAAGAAGTATATAAACCACTTGCTTCTCATCCAGAAATCCAACTCCATCACCTCACCACACACAGCAACTTCATTTCACAATTAAGATCACAAACCACCCTATCAACGCAGAATAAATTCTCATTCTCTCAAAATGCACTTCCCAACTTCCAAACTGGCCACTTTGATTGCCATCTTCTGCACCTCTGCCGTTGCAGCCCCCCAATCAGACTGCCGTTCCATCAGCAGAACTATTGAAATCCCCATGGAAGAATTTTGCACTCCTCGACTGTCTATCGCTACGTGCGAGGTTGGTCAATCTCGAGGCGGTGACCCAAGCCTTATAATTACGATCAATGAATCTGGTATGCAGCTGTGTCAGATTAGCGTATGTGACCATGAATCTTTGACTTTGTAAGAATTGATTGTGCTGACTTCTCGTAGTGGACTTGCTGCACTCGATAAATTATTTATCCAACTTCGCCTATTTTTCTTTCTCCGTCTCTAGTTACATAGAAATGTCAACCTTCATGAATACGAGGTGGACGCCTGTTCATAGAAGTTAGCTGACATGAAACTGTTGCATTTGGTCAATGATCAGATTAGACAGTTCAATATGTTACTTTTCTTTATATCGACTTTGTTGGAGCTGGGGATAGTGGTTTCGAGAGGCTGGATACAGGAAAGGTCAGGTGACTTATTAGGTCGGTTACAACACCAGATTTAGTCAGATAAACCCTTCTGGTCACAACGCCAGAGGGTATGGACCAACTTCGTCTCAATTACACTTTCTGACCCCGCCTTTTGAGTTCCTCCTTGAGGGACCGCTTGATAAACATTGCTTTATGATTTTGTGATACTTATTTCTGAACTAGCGGCAGCCAGTTGAAATTTATTTTGTTGCATTTGTCCCAACCTCGATGACAGCCCATTTGAGCTGTCTCGGTCATTCGGGGGTTACATTCCAGCTCTCTTTGCGTCCGGCTTGGTGTGTGGTTGTTCTACACATCACAGGGACCGTCAATTCCCCATTTTACGACCAATTGCGTTTCGTTATCCTTAACCTAAATCTGTAGATAGTTCTGGAACAAACGATGTCGAATAATTGATCTTCCTTGCAAGGCAAGTGTACTATGGGTTAATAGAAAATACCTGACAGTGGATCTGGTTAATTGAGCGCCCATGTGACTACGATGATATGGTATTGGTGAACTTGAAACAACCCAGCCGCTACCATATGCTGATTTATTAGTTGAAGAACACTGGCATGTATGTATAATATAACGGGGGCGGTGCTAAGAGATTTGATTGGCGATGGACAGCTTTGATGTTTGGGCGTTAACATGAGCATCTTTTCCGTAAAAATATACTTGTCATCCATCGTTATGGGTTGCAAGAACACACATAATTCATTTGTTTAATAGAATATCAGATGTTCCAACAAATATCTCAACCATTATGTGGTACTACGTCAAGGCGGTAGGACTTGCGCCTATCTTTTAAAAGCAGCACCTTGATCAAATGCAGCACCAGGAGCCAGTCGTTCAACCGCATAACCAAACGAAACAGAGCCCGATTTGGGCACCCGATAACCCTCTTCTTCGCAAGCCAAGCCGAAATTGTCCCTCACCGTTTCGAGCGTGAAATCCTTAGCAGGGGAAGAAAACCCTTGCGTCTGCCCGACAAAATAGCGCGATACAAACGGGCCAAAGGCGGCGATGAATTCCCCTGTCGCCGCGCAGTCCTTGTGCGCAAGCCACGCCAGCACTTGGGCCACTGCCGATGAAGGCAGGCAATCCCTCATGAAGTTTGCCATGCCGGGATCCTGGACGAACTGGGGCACCGTGGGAGTGAAGGCTCCGGGAGCAAGGCAATTGGCCATGATGCCGTGCTCTTCGCCATCCACAGCCAAGCATCGCGTCAGGCCGAAGATGGCTCCCTTTGCAGCGCCGTACGAGGCACTGTGGGGCTGACCGAGGAGCGCGGTGGACGCGACCATGACGATGCGGCCGTACTTTTGCTCCTTCATCACCTTCCAGGCTTCTTGAGCCATGGCCCACGAACCATAAACGTTGAGCTTCATCATCCTCTCAAAAACATCATCTCCTTGGTCTTTAAAAGATCCGAAAGCGGCAGCGCCGGCATTGTTGATGAGAATGTCGACTCGGCCGTATGCATCGATGGCTGCTTTTGTTATTTGCTGGGCAGTGCTTCGCTCAGTGATGCTGCCTGCGCAGGCGATAGCTGTGCCTCCTATGGTGTTGATTTCGTCCGCTGTGGCCTTTAACGTCTCAGGATCCAAATCGTTAATGACGACACGCGCGCCGCATGCACCGAGAAGGACGGCATAATCCTTACCAAGTCCCCTGCCTGCTCCAGTCACAATTGCGACCTGACCGTCAAAGCTAACAGGACCGGTGGACATGATTTTACTTGAAGAAAAGAGTGATTGGAGTCGTGATTGATTGGAATGTTATTGATATGGATGACTGTACAGAAAAGTCTCCTGAAGTGCATTTAAATGCAACAGCCGGGCTTTGCGGAAAACCGTCATCCCGGATGAACAAACTCTCCGGAGGGTTTCTAGTCCCGGTATGTGCCTGAAGCCTTGTGTTATGCTACGAAAGATGCAATATGACGATAAAATGTGGCTCGGGAGTTCGCTCCGAGCCGCAACGCTCATAGTACAAGGTCTGGGCGTCTTTTCCAGATCTGATAGTGGTGGTGGAGTCATGCCAAGTCCGAGTCGGTGGCTACGACAACCTAGTGGAGTCAATGGAGAGGGTTGTTGGCCGACTGAATCATTGCCAAGCTAAGGCAATGCATTACGTTGCAAGGGAATCGATGATCGGACTGGAGGATAATTTCATGGCTATCGGCTTGAGGCTCGAAACAGAGTTTCCCCTGTTACGGATGAACCTTGCGATTCCCACCTTAGTCCACCTTTTCCTTTTCCTCGAATCTCTTTCTTTTCTGCAGGTGTCTGGAAATATGTACAACCTGAATAAAATCGAATTCAATTCTTACTCAGACATAATAAGAAGGCCTCATAAAACTTTGAACTCGAATAATTTTGGTTTCTCCCAAAAAAGAAAATTACGCGCTCGTGCAGATCTTGGAACTTCGCCTTCTATGTTGACTCCAAGTCCCTGCACAATGAAAATAGGTGTCGTAGCCGCATCGAGTATACCCTCTTTAATAATATCTAGAACCTACCCTGCAATAGGTCCGTTGATCAGCTTTCTAGTCGAAGACGAAAATGTCGCACAGAATGTTGGGAGCGGCAGCATGCGTCTCGGCCGCATTGGACGTGCTAGATTGTGTTCTCAGGTGAGTTTGGTTTGGTTTTTTCTATTAATCCCCTCAAGAGATGCATGTTCATGAGGGTACAAAATAAACCTCTTCCCGCACTGGGTGAGCCAACGGATACATTTCTCGAGCCAACCTCTCTGCCGGAAGCTTTTGTAGATCTGTCGCGACGGAATCGCCTATGGATTTTGCTTATCCTTGCATACTCTGGTGCTTTTTTACATCGGGAAGGGGGAAAGTTTTGGGTTATTCCATGTTTTGGTCGTTTATTGTGGCGCTTTATGGCCTTGTGACTGGCCTACTACTGATGTGTTCATCTCTTCGAGTGGCCTCATCGGGTTATGCACGCAGATACAGCCATGAGCAGTTGTGCGATGGGAGTTATTGCATACGTTATAGCCCAAGATTGTTTCTTGTTCCGGTTGAAATATTTAATAAGGCACAATGATTTTATCTACTGAAATGGGGAAAGAAGAAAAACACCACCAAGCCCCAAACCAGCTAGTTGGAAGCCTAACCAGCTGGCTTCAGGCCGCAACACAACACAAAACGAGACCTTGCTGCGGCTGTGCAACAAGAGCTGGATCAGGCCAAAGTTCTCCAGACATCCTCCCATTGGCCGGAACCAGACAGGCTCTCCCCATTAACCGTCCCGGCAACTCTGCCAATATACCTCTTGGCAATCGAGCCGCCATCAATCAATAGGGCATCATTAAAAGCAGTAACGTTCATATAGCCATGGGAACCGAGGTCCATCTCAATTGAAAAGCCACTAGCCCAAGCCGTGTCGTTCCCGCGAGGGTAAGGAGTGTCGATTGGGCGCACTTTAATCGAGTCAGGTCCGCATGCAGCATGAATAATTTGCCCATCCTTTGATACGTAGCCACTGAAGCGGTCGCCGCTTGATGAATCTGGCGCGATGACATTGAACCAGACGATGCTGTAGTCACCGACACGAGCGTGACCCCAATACCAGGTGTTGAAGCCACTTGGGAAGAATTGCGAACCCCAGTTCTGCAAAAGATACAAGTCAGTATTCAACTAGTTAGAATGAAAAAAAGCTTAGTTAACGCACCTTGTCGTGGTACCCGATACCGCGGAAGTTGAAAGCTTCACCATTGATTTGGAGGTTGACAGAAACGTCTGCGTCGGGCACTGGATTGGACCAACCGACGCCGGGAGCAACAATGAGATCACTGCCAGTTTCGATTGGACCACATGGGTAGTGGGGAGGTGCTGTGCTGTCAAATTCAACTACCCCCTTGACCACATCGCCATCCCAGCTCACGATGTACTTTAAATCCGAGGTGCTGGTCCAGCTTGCTCCTGTGCCTTCCCAATCTCCACTCGAGGAGCCATCGCCCGTGGTCATGACAGTGGCGACAGAAGCCGTCCCTGTCTCGCTCCACGCGGTTCCATTTTCGAAAATCCCACGGATGGAAGTAAAAGCTGCTGCGTCGTTTCGGCCTCCCAAGAGGGCGCCGGAGCCTCCAAGGTTGAAAATCAAGAAGAGACCCTGATTGCTGGTTGAAGAGAGCGCATCAAAGTACCACCAATCGAAGGTTGTCTCATTCAACGCACTGATCTTTGGGGCGTCAAGGGGGGACTCTGTCGAAACAAACTCGACATTCGCATGCCCGTTGGTTATGGCAGCCGGGAAAGTGGAAATATTCAAAGATGCCGCTCCTGCTTGCTGAGAGTATGGGTAACTGTCACATAGGGCGGCGCCTGTTGCGACCAAGGTGCAGCAAACAATTGACGAGGAAAGTCTGTAAAGAGAGGCCATATTGCGATGGATGAGTTGAGGCGAGCGGTGAGTAAATCGATGATGGATTAAAGACTATGGGAGAGTAGAGCTTGACTTAAGTACTGAGATCAAAATGACATAAGTACTGAGATCAAAATGACATAAGTAGCAATGAATAGTAATAATTTCAGTAGATAATGGTGCCAAGTTTGAACCCTGCTATACTAACGGCACTGGCTCGGGTTCGGGTACGAGAGTTAGGATTAAAGAGGGGCTATGTTATGGAAGAGTCAAGGCGACCAGTAATGAAATAATGAAATTAATAACGGAGTAGAATATGTTCGAGAGTGGAGTTTGAATTGAGTACAAAAATGAAAATTATCCGAATAGCAATGAATATCAATTCTCAGAAGACGACAGTGCCAAGTTTAACCCTTGTCACACTAATGAGACAGGTTCGGGTTCGGATTCGGGTTCAAATTCGGGTTCAGGCTCGGATTCAGGCTTTGAGTTCAAGCCGAAATATATTGCTGTCGGTCAATTCTTTGGCTGCAGCGTTCCGCCCGGGACATGCTTTTAAAGTGTCGAGAGCTCGCTTTATATGCTAAATAGCAGAAATTGGGAATTGTTGCTTGCTTTCCAAACACCTGGCTTTATTAGATGTCCAATATCGAAAAGGTGCACAACGTTGATTGCGCAACGAAGAAAAGCCGAGGAAGAAGAGATGATCGAACGGCAGACCCTAATCCAAGCAAGATAGCAATGTCTCTTCCGGTTTGATTTGGGTGTACCTCGCCGATGCAAGCCAGAGATCTTTCTGTTTCGCCTCGTCTTTTGACTCGGGGCTGGAGTCAAACTTTACGTTACCATCCAGATACACGCCTTTTGGCTTGTCACCCAAGTCTTTGGTGTTGAAAGCAGCCCTTAAAACATCCTGAGCCGACTTATCTGTGGTTCGAAAGAGTCCATTGGGAGAAAAGTACGTGCTTATTCTCGCAATCAGTGGTAGTATATATATGACTACACGCAAGATGACACCGGCTCGTCGTACCAAGTTACTTGGCATAGCGCCAGGGTCTACCGCGAGCACAGAAATATTCGATAGGAGTAGGTCTTTGTTGAGTCGAGTCTGTAGGGAATAACTGCATTTAAGGACAGATTAGTTCCTCGTTCATAAGTAGTGCAACCTGCCATGTCCAATTTCATTTAAACTGATTTGAACTCACAAGAACATGGTGATACACAACTTTGATGCGCCGTATCTTCTCATGCCGCCCGCGCTATTGGGATAGTCTTTAGCGGAGCTCCAGGTTCCTTTGGCGAGAACTTCTGCAGTTGAGTATAATTGCTTCCATTCAGCGCCCTTGTAGGTCCCTACAGAATCGTTTCGAGAGTTGTTTGGGCTAGGAGTAATGTTAGAAGTGAATGAAGACATCGGTGGAATACCATACTCATGGGTTGCGCTTCCAACTATAACAATTCTGCCTTTGTCTTTATCCATGCTCTCGAGTAACATGAGAGTCAGGAGCCAGTTGGAAAGATAATTGCACTGAAACGACATGTCAAACCCGTCTGCAGTAAATGACTGAGTTTCATGTTCTTGATATCCAGCGTTGAGAATCAAGGCGCGAATGGGAGGCAGATTGCCATCCTTTACCCGCTGGTTGATCGAGTTTGCAACCCGTCTAACGCTCTCCAGAGACGACAGGTCCAGAGCGACTTTTTCATATTTGTGTGCCGGGACCGCGGATGAAAGGACTTTGTCAAGAGCAGAAGCTGTCTCTACTTTGCGAACAGTATAAATAGCGTGATAATCGTTGACATACTCCGGCGTCTGCAAAATTCGGTTGACTATTGCAGTACCCAAACCACCATTGCATCCCGTAACAAGTATAGAGCCTTGTGGGTTCGTCATTTTTTTTTAAAAAATCTTTTTTTTTTTGAGATTCGAGGAGAAGATGGTGAGATCTATAGAAATTTGCGGTGCAATTCAATGATATATATCACCATTTTGGTATCCTGCGTGCAATGAATCGTTGCCCCTCCCAAACGATCCGCGGGATTCCGTTACATTACGTGGTCCGCCAAATTGACCGTTGCCTATTTCCGCGACCAATGACAGTCGTGATAATCGAAATCTAAGTAGGCGGGAGCAGGGTTGTGATAGAGCTGTGGGTTTAGAATTTGAGCTACGCAGCACTGCAACCTATCATATCGCATGGCTCAGCATTTTTCCGCGGACTTCCGCGGGGCCGTGCAAGCCGAGAAATGAGACTAACAGGGCAAACACCAAGCCGCTTCGTTAGATTTTGACTCTCTATTCTGCATGCTGCAATGCCCGGGAAACATCAAACGTGCTGACTATGGCTGGCCCGTTTAGAAACGGGGGGGACTTGGGGTTGGGTCGAGATGGTGCGACACCACCAACTTTGTTGAGGCGAGCTGTACGTGCCTCTGCTTTCTTCATCCCGTAAACTTTGAAAAAAAAAAAAACACTGCTAACAAACATGCTATGTCGATATAGTGTGACCAGTGTCGTGAGAGAAAGGTACGACCGTCGAATTCCATTGGTCATTACTCGTCGGCTGACACACCAGATTGTTTTGCTCAGATTCGGTGCGATAGAATTCCTCCTTGCTGGAACTGTCGCACTACCCAACGCGTATGCAGTTCCGAAGGCCCAGAGCCCACCAGCAGGTCTAAAGAAACGCGCCAGAGAATACTAGTCTCGGCCGAATAGTAGGCATTTCTGTCCCAGAAGACTCTACTTACTTACGGGTCTTTTCAGTGAACACAAACTTGATCGTCTCGAGCGCCATGTCGCAGAGATTTCACATTCCTTGAAGAACTTGACCAATCTTGATCGCCTTCAGTCACTTCAACGATCGATCCACACTACCCCATCATCCAGTACAACCCATACACCGCATGTTCCATCAACCCCTGTCGTCGATACTCAACAAGAACCTTCTTTCGAGAGTAGCCTAACTCTACGCACACATACCGCTATGCTTTCTGGGGTTCTTGATGAATTGGATCACGAGCCAATTCCCACAGAAATAGCATCTGCGCTGTCGTCTGCGACCGCTACCTTGCGCCAAGTAATTGCTACTCATCATGAGGCTTCAGGTGAAAGCAGTCTTGAGTTTCCCGATCAATCCGGCACGAATGAAGATTACAGAAAGCTGCCACTGCCCCCGATGGAGACAGTGTTGGGAATCTTACACGAATCGAAAGGTACGCCAGAAACTTCTTTGCCTGTCACACTTGGCCCCTTGCATTGGCTCATTGCCTGTTTGTTCTAGCGCATCTCCCCATTTCCTTTCGCTTCTTTTATCCATATCTTGCTGTCAAGAAATTTTCAGAAAGCTGCCAGAAGATTTACTTTCCGACAGAGGAATTTTCCTTGGGGACTTATATCATTGCAATGGGAGCTTTGTACTACATTTTCAACGAGAAAGCACTCAGCTGCCCATCTGAAAGCCTCAGGAGTTATCACATTGAGTATCGCCATATCTGCAGGTCCAACCTAGTGGCTGCTCTGCGTAAGATAAATCTGTTCTTGCCCACGACCTTGGAGAACCTTCAGGCCCTGCTACTAGCGGTAATATCCAACGTCCATTTTGGACCCGCCCCAACTTCTTGAAGAAGCTCGCTCACCAATGACCCAAGGCAAGCTTTTCCATTGATGCCTCAAGGCCATTAATTGCCTGGCGCCTGATCTCAGTGGCAGCTCAGATGTGTCAAACGCTTGGGTACCACCGCCACGCATCGCCACAAAATTCTGCCAAGTGCGGCGGTGATCCGGAATCGGAGGTTTTGGCATTTGCCTTTGTGTGCATTCTAGACCGAGGTTTGTCTCTGAAACTAGGCAAGGCCCCCCACATTTCCCGCCACGAAATCAACGTAGCGCTGTGGAATGATTATCAAATCAAGGATCCATCGGGACGGATCGTTTACGGGTGGATCCGCCAATGCGACATCGAAGCCCGCGTCTACGACCACCTCTATAGCACGGAGGCCGCGCTCAACTCGGTCGATCAAAGGATTAGGGCTGCGGAGAGATTGGTCCATGAGGTTGAGGCTCTTCTTCAAGAGACGACGTCCTTGCAGAAGGAATTGAATCGCACGGAAGAGGCGGAGAAGTCATTTGGTGCAATGGATTACTCGGTGGTCAGCATAGCTGATCGAGTGTCTCATTTTTCTTTGCTGACAATCATATATCGAGCCATTCCTACAGAATCAACCTCGCCAGCATTTTCATCGCGATGCGTCGAGTCAGCCCGGAAAGCTATTGACCTTCATCTCGAGTACATGGAGGCCACTTCCTCAAATAAAGTTGCGCAGGTTGGATATCTACAGTGGTAAGTATATGATCCACCATAATTCATCTTATATTAAATTATCCAGGACGGTTCTTTTTGCTCCCTTTGTCTCTTTTATTGTTCTCTTTTATAACATCATCGAGACCAAGGCTTCTGATGATCGGAACCGGCTAGAGAGCTTTTATCGCTCTCTAGAACCGGTCAGCTTAGATTGCGATGCAATCGATCAAACCCGCCGTCTTGCGCAAGCCTTGCATACAGTTGCATCGTTTTCCTTTACACCGGGCGAGACTCTCGAAAATGACGATGTCACCGCAATAGATCTGCCTACAGAATTTGATTCATTGATGAATCAACTCGGCTATGGAACGTTTTCAATCGATCGAATGGGGCTTGAACATGGTTTTAATTAATAAGGTTCCGCGATATGAGTGATCTTTATTTGATCCGCTAGGCTCGATAACGATTGAAGATAAGGCTCCGGCTGTGATGGACATGATGCCACTGCTTACACGGCACGGTACAGGCTAAATGGAACGACGGTGCACCTCGACTCCACATTATTGTAACCGTTTAAAGAGAGTTTTACTTTCCTGTGGCTCGTTTCCTTGGTTGTGCAATAGCAGAGAAGAGTACATTGGGTGCCGATTGGCCTTTGTGCACGAGGCGTCGTCATCTTCTTGGTCCAGGAATCACAGGAATGAGGTCGACAGGCTGGTCCGTGCCCTCACAGTTCAGTTCCATTCAGGGAGGCGCAGCATGCATTAGCCCCCTGCCACTTGCCTCAAGAAGACAAGCGTGACAAAAGGTGGGGCCCACAGGTACGAGTATTCGGATGCCGCTTGGGGCAGTACGAGTATGGCTAAAAAGCAGGTCATCTGCAAGTCCAACTCTCAAGACGCATACCAGAATCTCCCCGACTTCCTAACACCACAATGGCGGATGCTCGAGATAATGCTAAGCCCGCGCCGGCCCGTCCCCGCCGCACGCACAAGAAGTCCCGGCGCGGGTGTCTAGTGTGCAAAAGCCGCCACACAAAGTGCGACGAGACCCGGCCGACCTGTCTCAATTGCACCGTGTCGGGCCGCCATTGCATCTATGCACTGTCGTCTTCGCCGGTGCTGCCACCCATGGCTGTGGATCAGTTTCAGGCCCTTACCCCAGCCAGCTGCGTTTCCGATCCGTCGTCGGTTCCTTCGCAACCTGCCGAGATTGTCATCGAGAATCATGACGCTATCGTTCCAGAACCAGGAGACGAAAACGTCTTCACTCTAGATCAAATGGCCCTCTTCCACCAAGCACAGCTACAGGCTTCTTCAATCATACCGATAGACCCAGCTATGAGTTCGGCTATGGGTTCAATCCCCGAGCTTGCTCTGAAAAGTCCTTACTTGATGAACCAGCTACTCGCGCTCACGGCCCTTCACATGCTGCGCGAAGATCCAGATCGGTCAGAATATCGACAGCAAGCTGCAAACTTGCAGGCAAGGGCCGTATCGTCTTTCAATCGAGCAAAAGAAAATGTAACAGAGGCAACGTGCATGCCCATGTTTCTGTTCTCATCTCTACTCGGGCTCCACGTGCTCCACGACACGCTTCGAAACCGACCACCTAATTTTAGTGTTTTCTTGGATGGCTTTGTGTCCTATATTCACATCCATAGAGGGGTTGCTGCCGTAACCCGTCAATCATGGGGCATCATTACTAAGTCGCGCTTGAAACCCATCATAGATGACGTTCAGGACGCAATAGACAGTGGTGATGAGATGGCCAAGGAAGTCGATGTCTTATTTGACATGATAAACCAAGAAGATCTTACACAATCTTCCATTGAGATATTATATGATACCATAAGGGCATTGCGGGAATCTCTGGCTATGTGTGACAGATCTCAGGCGGGTTCTAGCCGACCTGAAGGACCCCTCATATTTTGCATCAAGCTAAACGATGGGTACATCAACTACCTGGAGCAGCGGAGACCTGAAGCATTGGTATTGCTTGCCTTTTATGGCGTTATGCTGCATTGGAGCAGAGACTTTTGGATATTTGGGGATGGAGGCCGGTACCTGATTGAATCAATCACTTCTCACCTTGGTACTCACTGGGCTCAATGGTTGACATGGCCAAACTCAATTATTAGGGGATGAGATTAAAAATGAATTTATTCCAATTAATAAGAGAAATTTCTCCGTCGCTAATCGTTCTTTTCTACCAAATCTATCCGTCGCTTCCTGATTCTAGTATACAATTCAGCAGCACCCTGTCCTTCTCTTTCAACCGCGCACAGGCGCCAAAGTTCACATGTAGATCGGCTCCCTAGGTTCGAGTCCGCTCGGGAATTGCCACCCAAAAATAACAGAAACGGCAAACATCAGCAGAGAGTCGAAAATGTACAGGGTCCACTCGTGTGAAAGCGAGTAGCCAGTGTAGCCCTGGGCGAATTCAACCACTCTGAAGATGGATCGAATCATGATCAGGATGCTGACGGCGTAAAGCATGTAGAGGCTTTGCTCCCAGGGGATAATCCCATCCCGCGAGTCAGGAGTCGGGCATTTGCGCAGTCGCCGGTGGAAAGCCACGGCAATGACGGCAAACAGACCAAACATGATCACCTGGACCATGAGGCCGATGATGGCAATTCTCTCACCCCACGCAGCGAAGCCGGGCTTCTGAATCACCATGAATCCCGAAGAGCCGCCCTGGATGATGAATGATGCGACATCTCCAAGGACAAATGTCTTTGTGAGCCTTGATGGTCGAATCATAGAATACTTGTCGGCTCGGATGCAGGTGATGATTCGTCCCAGCGTCATGTAGATGGATGCGGCAAACAGCGCGGGGGCGATGAGAATGAACATGTTTTGAACCGCATACGGCATAATCTTTCCGGTTTTTGAGCGGGCTGAAATTCGGGCCGCGTAGCCGACGAATTCACCTGGCAACTTGTTAGCCGATTCTGGGCACGGAACGAGGCTCCTTTTCATCACTTACAAAGGCATCCAATTGCGAACACGATGCAAAACCGAGCGCGAGTCTTGTAGATCTTCCAGGAGATGAAGAAGAAGGAACCCAGGAACAGGAGGAGAAAAATAACCGCTGCGGCCTTGTTGGGGAGGTATCGCCAGAGGTAGTAACCCCCCTTTGTGGGCTCGACCCCAGGGACGGGATCCAACAGAGAGCTTGACATTTCGACGGTTGGAGCGCAAGTTCTGGAAGGAATAACAAGGCTGGCAAGCCAGAATTCGACTGAGGATGAGTTTTGTGGGCTGATGGGGCTGCTCGCTTGATTGTCTTGTAAGTTGCTGTCGGTTTGTTTTTTCTGTGAGCTGGAATATCAACAGAGACGGCCATTCTTGATTTATACACATCGCATCGCAAGGTCAGTTTATTTTGATCGATCTAGTTGCCGTTCTAGGCTGATTCCACCACCACTGGTTGATGCAACACGACCCGACCCACTTTCTAGATACGAGTATTCGAATACACGAGTATTCTCTGGGCTGGACCCGGCGTCCCATGGCGCGGATGAAAGGTGGGTATCGGTATCGGGTCCCCGTAAATTGGTCGTAATGTCGCGAAGCAGCTCCACTGCTGCACCCATGGCCAGGCACGCGGTAATTGATTTACCGTATCGATAGACACGGTCATGCGAGGTGAGGCGCTGGAGGATGATTACTGCGGCTCCGTACAGTCGTCTTACCAATAGTTTGGACCAACTGGGGCTCCTAATTTCCCACCGATTTTGGTTTACCTCATGAAGTAATCTGAGGTATGAGACACAGTTTATTTAAATCTAACTTTTAAAAAAACAAGCTGCAGGCTCAACAAGGAACCAGGCCACAAAGGTGGCATACAATTAGAGTTATACAATAGGGTTGGTCATCAAAATCTTGTTGCCCTGACCAAAGAAACAAATATCTTAATATCCTCTTCCAAAATCCTCTTCCAAAACAAACTTTGCTCTCATAAATCGGAGATAAAGTTAGCCCCTTGCTATTTAAGATGCCTCTTGCCAAGACCGATCGGCACCCTTCATCCGACGCCTTCATCGTCAGTCGCCGCAACCAAGCACGCCTCGCATAACTACACCTCGCCACGATGCCTATCCAACGGCTTATGTTCGGCATATCCACAAGCCCTTCTAAAAGGGCATACACAACGAGTGGATGGCGGCGATTAGGAGGAGGATCGACGAGATCGCCGAAATCGACGAACAAGAAGAGGCCTAGGGTTGAGGGAGAGATGCCAGGTGAAAGCACTGGTTGGGAGGCATCTTAAAAAGTAGTGAGCTAGCTCAAACAACCAATAAAATGGGCATTCATTACAACTGTGTTTTTCGTGTTACAATTAGTGGGTGATACAATTTGAGAGATGAGACACAGTTTGTTCTTCGATGTCTTGCCGTACGCGCAACCAGGCGCCTCCTGCCAATCTCACGGCAGTTCTACTCTTCCATATTCGCAACTTTGCCCTTGTATCTTCAGAGACACGTCTAGTATCGGTGGTACGGTATTTGGTTGATCAATGGTACAAACAGCGTTGAATCTTGCGCGAGGGCCCACAAACTTATCATTTGGCGACCAGGTTCGAATATGTCAAATAATTAGAAGCAAATTCAATTAAGCTACTCTAAAATGATCAAAAGTACAAAACGAAGTGAAATTCTATCTCCAACATTCTCTTCGAGAATGGCCTCTGTCTCCAATTAATCCGGAACCACAGTCCCGAAAAAAAATATTATACTCTATGAGCTCTGTGCAAGCCGCATCCACAACTAGATGCATTCAAAGTCTGTGCTCTGGTATGTTTTGGTCCCGTTGCTTCCCTTTCTGAGCTTAGACTTCTTTGGATAAGGGCACAGAAGTCGATTCTGCTGAGTTCCATTGGTATCCTTGTAGGAATGGGCAAGCGACTCAGGAACCGTTCCGTTCTCAACCCAGGCTCTCAAGGCGTCAAATGTGTTGTTGGGTTGCCCTCCCGTACCGCCAGAGCAGTGCAAAAGTCCCGGAACCTCGAAAATGCGGTAAAAGTTGTCGACGTCCGGGATAATGTTGCGGACATGGCTCATATATTGCTCGTTCGCTTTGACCGGAATTATCTGGTCGCTCTGTGCCGAGTATTAGCAATTGTGCAAATTCAAAGGACCAAACACTAACCATGCCATGGTAGCCAAGAATCTTGCCGCCCTTTTTGTAAAATTCAGTCAGGTCCGGGTCGCCAGTGCCAATGATGGAGTCGTATCTCTGCACAGCTGCGTGAAAGTAGTGTTCGTACTCGTCCCTAGTCATGTTCTCATACGACCAGTTTGGGTCAGCCTCGATAAAATATTTGAACCAAACTTCCCCAAGGCCCACTGGTACGCCGACACACGTGTTGTTGGAAAAGCACGAAGTCATTGCAAGGCCGATGTCGTTTGTCAAGGCGGCAGTGGAACCAGTGATCTGGCTACCGACGTTCGGACCGTACCACAAGGACTTCCCATCCGTCGTGATTGGCCCAGACCAGGTAGCATTGGCCACAGCAGCTGCATTATTGGAAAATACCATGTTCATTCCAGTGTCTGAACAATTGAAAGTTTTCCCAACCATGGAAAAGGGGTCAAAATCGCAGGCATCATCGTTGCTAATGATGCCATCCACGATGCCATCATTACCATCGCAGTACTTGACCGCTTCAGCAGTAATAAAGCTCAACTCGCAAGGGTGGGGATGGTATTTTATCGTGTTCATAAAAAGTTGCGGCCAGATAGTACCCGAGAACAGCTGGGTTGAATAGATGGCGGGAGCGCAGGCATGGATTCCATCGTAGGCGTCTGGGTATCTCTGCGCTAGCATCATGCCTTGCCTGCCGCCCTGGGAACACCCACTCCAGTAGGAATATTTCGGAGGCTCTCCATAGAAACTCTCAATCACGCTTTTCGCAATGAAAGCCTTTGTATGTTAGCAGACGTGAGACTCGGGGGCATTCAGCTTACCTGATCGCGAAGGGAAACAGAGCCAAAGTTGTTGAGCGAGATAATATTTGGGTTGCCGTCGCTTGTAAGGGCCCACGCATCCGGCTGGTAGTTGCTCTGCAGCAAAAGCCCTGCATCGGTCGTACTTGTGGCATAGCCTTCGCCCACGGCTCCTTGCATGGCCGTGTAACCCGGAGGGTATCGTCCAGCAACCCAACCACCTCCGCCCACAGATTGGAGGCGACCATTATATCCCTTCATGGGCAGCCATGTCTCGACGTGGATAGTATCATTTTGGCCGGGGTGCGTGTACGTGACGGTGACGTTGCAGAAGTCGATTTCCTCCAACTTGATGGTCGGGTGTCCGTAGTACAGCAGGGACATTGCTGTGCCGCTGAAGTTTTGCACCAGATTTGTCTCAACAGCGAGTATTTCGCTCCCAAAAACCTGGGGGGTGGTTATCGCGTCAACAGAACAAGACAGAGCCATGGTTTCGAACTGATAGTCTGGAGCTTGAGGAATCAAACAGGGTCCGGAATGGTGGGTTGAACCAGTATTTAACCCAAGAGCCGCCTGGACCATCAGAGGCATGATGCTTCAATAGAAATGACAATGCGGAGCAATTTGCGTAAAGTTTCTTGGTACTACGTCACATAGCGGTTGAGAAGCTATTTTGGATAGTTTAAGGGAAGCTATTGTTATAATTTGATGTGGGGTGTGTTCGGGATGAATACTCGTATTCTAGCAGCAATTTGGGGAACACTCGTTCGCCACTTCAAACCCTGTATCCTGGTGAGCAAGATAACAAGGTTGAGGTATTTTTAGGTCACAAAACACATATCCGTGCCGTGGCACGTGCTTGCAAAATATTTATCGAAACACGGTATCTTGACGAATACTCGTATTCCCAGTCATTGAACGAGAAAAGCGATGTATGTATGCAAGCAATTCACTAAAAACCAATGATGGGATAGGTTCATTGGGGAATGCAGCCCTCGCAGAAATGCATTTTCATGGGCTCATTATGTATTTTGGAGCACCGGCTGTGTGATACGTCTTTCTATGCCTTATAGACCCTAACAACTTGTGCACCTCCAACTGAGGCACAGGTAAACCTTCTGGCGCAGCTGGTAGGGTCTGCATCCCTTTTTCCGAATCACTGTGGAACAATGAACACAGGTCCATGATAAATGACAGCAGTGGATCTTGGCTGCAACTTAAATGTATTCGAATGTTTCCATTTTTCTTTAACTTAATACCCTCATCCAACATTTACCAACAAGTCAACGCCAATGATCTAATGACTAAAAGATACCACAGAGCTTTTCAACGTGAAATACTCTGTGGCCGGAAAGCCTAAAGCCGAAGAAGCGCTCTCACTCTATCTAAGCGGGATTTGATGGCCGAGGTTACTAACTGTGGCAATTCAAGCTCATCTGGAATACTTGGGAAATGACAATCCAGCCCCAACTTCAAATTTTCAACGCCTCAAATCTTCCCGTTCGGGCTTATGCGCGGCGAACGGAGTGTACATGACTGGTATCCTACATGCCTGGACAACATCATCTCCAATAGAAAACCGGTTGCTTTGTCATTTGCTCGGTATGTAGGGCGGGATGGCGAGCACAACTTGCCAGACTTGGCGAGGAAATAAGAGGAGGCTCGGGGTCTCTGGTTCTGAAAGCTATGCATTGGTGTATTTAATCCCGCACATACACAATCGCTGGCTTCCGAGAAATTGGTCCAAAGAATGTTCACCGACTTTACCAAATCTCTCCGAATTTAAAGACAAATTATTGGTGTTACTCAGTGGAAGGAGGTTAAAGGGATATTGTTAAAGGTTGCTTGGCCAGAAATATCCAAACAGGAAGATGCAGTAGGGTTACTTTGGAACATGATAGCTCTCCGAAAAGTATTCTGTGAGGACAGTAACTTGAGCTGAGCTTCCAATAAAAAGCGCAAATAGTCAATGCCCCAGCTTAATTGCCACAATGGAGGGCTCACGCGTGCATGGCATGGTTTTATAGTTGTCAATTGATCTCATTTGTTTGGAAGGTATATATAAGCCCGTTACCAGGGTAGACAGAGAATGAAGTATCAAACTTCCTACTAGATATCATTGAGACCCCTACTGTTCTCACCCTACCGTATCACTGGAAGTCTTGCTTCAATATCAATAACGCTTTTATTCTGGAAATTCCTGCATTACATAACAAACCAAAGCGGACGAAAAAGGACCTGAGGTGGGGTTATCACTTCTTTTACAAGTTAATGGGTGTCCGATCATTGTGAAGTCATTGCGAATACTCATCCGGTTTTTACATCGTGAGCAGATCAAAATATGGAAAGTCACAAAGAGGCGAACAGTGCTGTACCATATTTATCGGCACTGAATCACTAAACGATTGAATATAGTTCAAAGTACCCATGGACATGAAAACCCAACCGAACCTAGATTATTTCTAGCTCGCAGCCTTGACAGTCCGTGGCACTATCCAACCGCTATGTGAATGAAACGGTGTGGTATATCCTGCAAGCTCAAATTCAAGATGGAAACATGATTCTTAATGTGAATGATCCACCACTTATTTCGCGGGGACCTGTTGCACGCCGTCTGCATAGGCCTTCAGGTGCCTCGCCATGGTCTTGTCTAAAACCTCCAAGTAAGCATCTGATTGGGTTAAAACACTCATTCTCAAAGGAAATAACCTACAAAGTGCAATGATATCTTCCTGGTCGCTCTCCAAGAGGGGTGGCATTGCCTTAGCAAATGTTAGTCGGCCGTATCGACCTTTCCGATTGGGTAACACTCACAACATCATTCTCCATGTTTACCAACCAGGTATTGCACGCCTGCGCATCATTCTTGCAGGTCTGCCAGACGGTGGACAGATTTCCAATGGCAGCGCCGAACTCTGCCAGGTTCTTTTGGCCTACCTTTTGGATCCTCTCCCGAGTGGCTTTGATTTCATCCGCGTCCTTCTGTAAGCCATCTCGTTTCTCGATCAATCCGTCGAGCTCATTCTGATTCGCTGAAAATTAAATGCATATTAGCGCTTCATCATGATTAATATAGTTCTCTTTCTTAGGGGATTTACCATTTAAAGCGATCGTGAGGCCGATGAATGCTCCGACCGAAAGACCAGCCAGGATGGCACCGCCGATCTGTCAAGATATTAATATCAAGCCTAAATTATTTAAGTAATTACAGTACCATAATGAACGGAGCTGCCGGTGGAAAGCAGATGCTCAGTACACCAGCTGCAGGGAGTGAAGCCGCAGCAGCAACCCCAACAGCGATCTGGGCAGTCTTGAGTTTTGAGATTTTCTCTCCTAGGTCTTTGATCTGCTTGTTGAGTGTGATGACCTCTTCTCGGTCGGCCTTCTCCCTATCTTGAGCCCAGCCTGCAAAAGTAGAGACAAAACCCGCCATCTCATTGTTGAGTTGTGTGAAAGTAACCACGACACCAGATGCGTAGGTCTCAATCTTGCCGGCATCCTTAAGAGGCAACAATTGATGAGCAAGTGATTACACGTAAATGAAACTTGAAATAAAAATCAACATACTTTAATAAAACCTTCAAGCATTTTCTGACGATCTTCTTTAGCGTACGCCGGGTCCTTGACGAACGGTAAGATCTGCCCAAAACCTGCTTGGAGTTAGTTGGCATGAATCTCTTAGGTCTTGCCTACACATACGGCTTACATAAAGAGATATCTTGATCGCCATCTCAGCCGACGAGGAAATGTGATTGTCAAATTTCTTAATGTTGTACCCATTAGCAAGATCAGCTACACAGCTGGTAATTTACTAACTCACTTGCTTAATGGCCAAGAGGCTTGACGCAAAGGTGGGTGAGCCACTGGCAACGTACTTCGCGTCCAACTCACCAACAGCCGTCAGGAGCTCAGTGAAGACGCGCTTAATAGTCGCGGTACTTTCCGCGGTAGCTTCAATATCAGCTTGCATCAACGCATCTATCTCTGGATGCGCGGCCGCGTAAGCCATCCCCTCCCGGAGCTTTTGGCGCTGCTCATCGCTTAGCTTGTCCGTATTCATGTGGATCGTCGGGTCCTCTGGAATATTTTCCATGAGAACCCGCAGTTGATCATTCGTCAGAGAAGATTTGAGCTTTGGGACATCTGCTGGCACGAAGCTCTTGCCGACTTGGCTGTCGATGTGCTTTACGACTTCATCGTATGAGGGAGGAGGAGCAGCAGCCATCTTGCATGTAATGAAATTGGATGAATCCAAGAAATTTGAATAGAAAGTTTGGATGATAGTGTGTTTTTGGGTACTGTTTCCACGTGTGAAATTTCGATGCCAGCGGACGGGTTTATATCTAGAATTTCCTCTACATGCGGATACGACAGACAGGTAGCCAAAATGGTGAGGCAGAAGGAAGACCCAATCAAACTGCCACACCTTTCTTCTAGACAATTCAATTATCATTTTCCCCAAGAATTGAGACATGATTGTGTCGGCTTTTCCCAGTCAAGAATTTCAGCTTTCAGCTTTCAGCCGTCATGCATAACGTACATCAATAGCTTATTGTCTAGCCATCTGCACTAGGCAGACTATACCTTGCTGGTCTCAGATGTGTGCTAAAAAAGGATAAGTTCGGCTACTTCACCATAGCTTGCGCACTTGAGGAGGGATGAAAAAAACGGAATCCTACACTACCAAATTGTAAACCTACAACATATTATCACCTCCAGGCTACATTTCTCAGAAATCGAGGACTTTAAACAAAAAATGAACAATTTCTTTTTTTCAACGCTGGTGTACGCAGAGTGGAAAGTCACGCTGTATGTAAACGAGTTGAGGTGGGGTACAAGCGGGGGGGGGGTGGTCTCGCATTCAGCCCGCCACAGTGACTGGTTGTGTAAAGTTGCCTTGAGGGTATCAAACGCCACCGACTGATTTTTCGGGGCAATTGGTCCGTTTCATCTTAGTGCCAACCAATCCAGGGTTCGAGGCATCGGGCCTGCCGTCTGTTGGGACGCTGTGCTCTTTGCCAGCTGGGCAACAGAGCTAGTGTAATGGACTGGGCCTTTTGCCCAATCAAGTAGGGTAAGAAGATACGGGAAGGGAGCTAGTTAAGCGATATGAAGGAATTAATAGAGATAAAGGGGGAAGAAGAGACAGAAAGGATCTTGTTATTTACGTATATGAATAATAATCAGTTGACGCTTAACTGCAGTTGCTGTTTAGGCAAGTCCATAACAGCTAGAATTGCGACCGGCAACATATTTATTTCTACCGTCTGTAACCAATGAAGTCCTGCGGATGTCATGGTAGTGTTCTCAACAGATGCAGTCAGACTCGTAAGTGGGGTCTTCTGTCTCGTGCCGTCTCGCCCATAGTAACACTGAGCCAAAACCATTACGACCTTTGCAAGCCAAAGCGAGTAAAAATAGGAAGCGCGGTCGGGTTAACTGGGTTTACAGAAAGGTAAAAGTAGCATTTTTTCGGTTTCCGAACCGATATTTAGTAGACAAATAGGGCAAGATGAAAGACTACACATGTAACCCTGTCGCCTAAGAGATACAATCACCCTATCGTGCCAAATTTCAGAAGTGTGGGCCATTTTCAAAGTGCTCGAAAAGAAGTCCAGTGCACTAAAGAGTGCATACTCCGGCCCTCTGTCAAATATCCCGAGCAGGTATATGGGCGATATTGCTAAAGGCTTCTACGAGGTTCTGGATCTAAGGGGTACCAAGGGGACATTTGTTGCGCCATTCGACATCAATGGCAACAAGATTCCAATTTTCAGGGCACAGTCGTAGATCTTGACGAGCAGGACTCCACCAGAGACCAAACGAATGTGTCGCGGCTACAAATTCTTTTTGACCTGGAGCTCCAAAAGGAAATGGAAACAGCGAGCCCGAACTTATTGTGAAGGCACATTTACCAAACTAGGAACATACACACCTTTTAAATACCTGGATTTTTTGTGAAGCGAAGATGCTTTTGAATAGAGCTAATCGGGAGGTTGAATGTGCAGGTGGCGTGTATCTCGGGTCCACGAACAACCGTCTCACAGTTGATGCCAAAATTGATCTTCGTTGTGGCGAGTCCTCATGGAAATCAAAGAAAAAATGCAACAAAGCCCCCAAAGAAAACCTTCTCATTGATAAAATAAAATGGAGCAGAGCAAATATGCGGGGGAAGCCTGCAAGAAATTTCCACGGAAATCCATGAAATCCGGAGATAAGCCCATGCAATATTCTCCTGATAAAGGAAGGTCAAAAAATGACCTGTCGAAAATGATGTACAGGGTTTTGTGGATTGGCGGATGTGTCGATCATCATATGATGTCAGTTCTTGTCCCTGAAAGCAAAATCGCCAAGACACAAATTGCCCCCATACACCCATACGTGGTTACAGATTTTGTTGTGAGTATAGGTTACAGTTTCGCGTTGATTTGCCTTCAAACTAACAAGCTCATTCAGGTAACAACAGAGGCGCAGGTGGTTCGCTAGATACCGTATGTTTACGTTACGAATTTTACAAGAATGGACCACTGTAAAGAATTTCAAACAACAGTTGCTCGACCTGAGAGCATACACATTAAATTGGCTAGCCCCGGACTGTTTTTGGTGATTACAATGACGGGGTGCTAGCATACAGAGAATCACGCACCAGGGCATGGCTTCTGGGTCGACTATGGCAAAGCCAGTCGGTATTTAACTTGGAAAAGTGTGGTAAACTCTTGGTCCATGAATTAGAATCTGAGGATAGTCTGTATATGAGCAGCTTTTTTCTTTTGAATATCGGCGTCTTCGCTAAATAACGAGCGACTATGGTCGTTATCGGATTGGCCCAGTAGGTCACGGTTACGGATTCATTGGCATCGTATAAAAAAGCCTTATTCATCACGAATATTCAAATTTCTGCGTCTTGAGGGTCAAACCCGGTCTTTTCGGCTTTAACAACAGTAAAGTCCGTTATATTTGGACGGCATTTCCCCATAGTTTTTTGTCAGAAATATTTGACACACACTAGCATAAGTGGACGAGTCAGCGGCATATTCTCAGCCCAGTGCTCAAACCTAAAATTTGTGCCAGGATTTTCCCTCGGGATTCCGCGGTGGCCGGCGAGATGGTGCATGAGAATCCTGATATCGACCCAGCAGATTATACGATGCAGGCCAATTTACTGCGTGACGGCCATAGGGAAGGCACATCTCCAAACTCACACTGTGTGCAAGAGAAGGTGGGGTTGTGCTTGGAGGCAGGATATGAGAAGGGGCTGTCGATGCCTCAACTCCGCTCCGCGGACATTTTTGGTATATAAAGGAGAACAAAGCAGTCTTATTTTTTGTATCTCTCATCAAAATCCTACCATACTTTTGCGCGTGGTAGCACATTACAGAGATCTTTGGGGGCAAGCGCATCGAAGAACACAACACAGAACATCATGCCGAGCAATAATAGTGCATCGCTTCGAAAACTCGGCAAGAATGGCCCCTTGGTCCCAGCCGTTGGTCTTGGTCTCATGGGGCTGTCTCTTGTCTACGGAAAGCCGGGAAGTGACGAGGAGCGTTTCGCCGTGCTTGATCGAGCGTTAGAAATTGGTGCTACGCACTGGGACAGCGCCCAGTAAGGACCTCTTGATATTTGTGCCTTTTATTTACCCGTCACATTTCTGACATCATCATAGCGCGTATGGAGACAGCGAAGTACTTTTGGGGAAATGGTTCAAGAGGACCGGCAAAAGAGATCAAGTCTTTCTTGCAACCAAATTTGGGTTCCCCAAGGGATTTAGTGACCTCACGGCAATTGACAGCTCGGCGGAATACTGCAAAAGGTCATGCGAGGAGAGCTTGAGCCGGCTTGGTACCGATTACATAGACCTCTTCTATATGCACCGCGCGAATCCGAACACCCCCATTGAGGAGACTATGCGCGCTCTGGTCGAGCTCCAGAAGTATGTATCCACAGTCGTCCGCACGAAATGTTGAGATGAATGATTCCAATTAACATTTTTCTGGCAGAGAGGGAAAGATCAAGCACATTGGTCTATCTGAAGTTAGCTCAGACACTCTGCGTCGCGCATGTAAAATCGGCCACGTCGACGCGGTGCAGATTGAGTATTCCCCTTTCGTTCTAGACGTGGAAAATTCAGTCGGCACGCATATACTGAAGACTTGCCGTGAGCTTGGAGTCGCAGTCGTATGCTACTCGCCCCTCGGGCGAGGCATGTTGACCGGGACATTGGCAACAAAGGAATCCATCAGCAGCGAAGGTGATTTCCGCAGCATGTTGCCAAGATTCTCTGGAGACAATTTCGATCACAACGCCAAGATTGTTGACCAATTCCAGTCATTGGCTGCCAAAAAGGGCTGCACACCTTCTCAGTTGGCCATCTCTTGGCTACTGAAGCAAGGTGATGATATCATCCCCATTCCTGGAACAAAGAAAATAAAGTACCTTGAGGAGAATTGGAATTCTCTCCAGGTTCAGTTGACAGATGACGACGAGAAGGAGATCAGAGCCTTTGTCGAGACTGCGGATGTTGCGGGACCTCGGGGTGCTCCAGGGTTCACCAATACGGTAGAAGAGGCAAAACCCTAGTCTCCCCTGAGCTAATATAGATGCTAAGGAGGAGTGATGAAGCTTAAGAAATATTATCAGTCTTTCGGAGGCTTTCTCGTGAAAGATAATGGTGGTCGTTTTGGGGGCCAGAAAATTGTCCATGTCAATTGAGTATCAGTGCGAGGAATTATCACGAGAGTACCAATAATTCATATAAATTATGGTTGAGAGACAATTTAACAATTCAAACAATACAAAACAGTTTTTGGGGTGCTCCTTGAGATTCGATCCAAGCCGCATCGTCTCTCCTCCTCTCACCAGTCATGGAATAATTGTCCAAACTCAAAGAGTTGGGTTCAAGGCTATTGGAATTGCACCCAAGTACCCCGCATTAGCCGCTCGAGAGAAAGTCGTATCGCGAGAGTGTAGCATATCTTTCGACAAATAGGATAATTATTAACTCTCATGGCACTGTATATTTAACTAATAAAATATCACATCATACATTCAGAAATCTTTGCTGTCGATGTTGTATTTTACTAGGTACTGAATAGCGCCCTCAAAGGGAGAAGCTCAACATTATGATCAAATCACACATGGCCTAAGTCTTATCCCAGTCTGATCCTTAGGTACCCCGGATCTTTTTTCTATTATTTGTCCGCCTTGATCTCCTTTCTCTATTTTGGTGATTCACTTTGCAGTAGTGAGCAGGATTTACTTCTGGTTCATAAAATAGCCAGAGAATTGTCCGCAATTATAAGTAAGTAGCGATTTACAATCAACCCATGCACTCGGCCATCATCTGCCTTAGTATACATATCTAAAGCTCAAGTTCTCCTTGTCCGTAAGATCATCAAATGCCCTGACCAGAGCATCATCTCTGGCCTCAGCGACACCTTGTGCGGCCATCTCATCTCGCTTCTTGTTCTCGGAGATGAGATACCATCTGAGGAGGACAATTACAACAACGAGTAGGGAGTAGCATCCCAAGTGAGTGGCAAAGGCAGTAAAGTAACGGGGGCCATCGTGGGACAGGAAGACTTGAGGTCCTTTGGCGGAGTCAGTACTGGTACAATTTCAATCTTTGTTGGCGGGTCACATACCAATGGCGTTTCCAGCAGCCCAGAAGATGAAGTTGAAAGCCACACCAACAGTCTTCTTGGTCTGCCCGGCAATGTTTCGCGAAATCATTGAGAGTGCGAGAGTACCAGCAGACCAGAAGGAAAGAGTGATGTAGTAACAGATCAGAAGGCCAATGTGCTGGGCGTATGTCTTGTTGGGGAGGGTCATCAGAAGAATAGTTCCGACAAATGACCTGTCACTGTTAGTTGAAATTCAAACGTGAATTTGATTCAAAGGATAATCTTACGGAACACAGAATCCCAGCATGACGAGGAGGTTCTGGTTTGTCTTCTTAACGAGCCACACGGAGCTGAGAAGAACGATGATGATGTAAAATCCCAAGACCATGGCAAGCAGCTGGGTTTCAAGAGTAGAGAAACCAAAGCTCGAGATGATAATGTTAGCAAAGGCACCGAGTCCAGAAGTGGGTAGGGCAGTGCACATTGAAATAAGTGCATAGCCCCAGATCTGGGGGTCGCGGAGACCTTCGATGAACTGCTCCCTCTTGAACTTCCTGTTTTGAATACCGGTCTGGTTGTCTCGGACACGCTCAACCATTTCGTGCTTTTCCTGCTCAGTGAAGCAGTGGGCTCGCATGGGAGAGTCGGGCATCCACCAGAGAACAAAGAAGCCAAAGATGATGGAGATGATGCCGTACGACAGGAAGAGCCATTGCCACGACTTGAGAGGACCAGTCTTGATCAACGAGAAGCAATAAGCAAGCAGCCCGCCCACGATTTGTTGGCCTCCGTTCATCATATACCTGTTTTCGTGTTAATTCTTGATCGTGGTTGTGGTGTTGTGGTGTTTTGGGGTTACGCATACCAATATGTGACTCGGGCGGCTTGTTCCTCGCGGCGGTACCACATCGCGGAGAGGATGACAAATGCAGGCTGGCAGGTCGATTCAAAAATTCCGAGCAAGGTTCGTACAACGACGAGACCGGTAAAGTTGGTGCAGGCGGCATGGCAAGCAAGACAGGTGCCCCAAGCGATGATGGAGAAGCTGAGGTACTTGGCGATGGGCACGCGGGCGATGATGACATTTTGGGGGTATTCGACGACGAGGATGGCAATGTAAATACATGTAGTCAACCAGGAGTACTGTGGATGCATGGTCAGATCATGAGGGGCTGGTAGCTGAACAATTCCATCTTACATTCTGGCTTATCGTACCATCAGCATTCACCATACCGGTATCCTTTGTGATGCCCATAATGGAAGCAAAGGAAAGAGTGCCCTTGTCAATAGCCTGGAGGAAATATGTCAGAATCATGACAAGGAGAATTCGCTTGTCAATCTTCCTACGAAGCTCGGTGTTTCGCTCCTCGGATATCTCAATGCGAACATCTGAGGCATAGTTGGCAAGCTCCTTGTCGACTCGCTCGGAGTGGTAAGTAGGTTTTTCCAAGTCGGCTGAAGTACGTTCTACTTCATCGGCCGCGGGCTTCTTGGTGGCATATTGAGAGACGATGTCCCTCGAATCGCTGATCTCAGCAGCCATGGTGATGTGTGAGGTGTTTGGAGTTGAAAAGGCCAAAGGGGAAATGGCGCACGCACACAGCAAAAACAAGGGCAAAAAAAAAAAATCACGAGAGACCTAAATCGCTGTGGACCTAGACTGCTACCGACTCAATAGACTCTCGATTGGCATGGGCCTAGGATGTGTTTTTATCTGCTAGCTGCCCCAGCCGGAGATCTCGGGGGGTTACCCCAGCCGCTCAGACGGACTTCCCCATTCCCCATACCCCGGAAGTTGGGGTAGCACACCGATCAGGAAGCCATGAAATGAATTACATGCGAGATCTGATGTTTTTCTCGCGAGTTTCTGACCCGAGAGCCGATAGCAACACGAGTTCTGGGGGACGGACATGTGCATCGTGGGGACAAAGGCTGGTTATGTTTTTTTGGTGGAGCTGACCAGGGTATGGTGTGATGGGCACAACATCCGATTGACCCGTTGGAGTAGAAGCTCCATTGGATACGACCAGACCCGGGGGAGAAAATAAGAAAGAAAAAAAGCTATTATGGGGCCATGTTAGAAGAGAGACGGGATGGTTCTCCCGCACGTACATGTAGATGCCAGGTAGGTTAGTTTAATGGAACCGATGAATCCCATTCCCATTGCTACTGTTACTACGAGCGGCTCCGGCACAGCAGGCACAGCTGGCAAAGCATGCAGCATCTCCAAATTTGTATGCAGCTTCTCCAACTCGATGCCAATGCTCGCCAAGAACTTCCAGAATGCCTCCCGCGATCAACATCTCGGCACCTCCTTCCCCATGTCTGCTGAGGTGCCGGTCAGCTCGCCTCATCGCTGGTCATTGCCATTTTCCCCGAATGGCTAAATCAATCCATCCTCGCCGAGCAGGACCCCGAGTGTAGAAACGGGACCAAAAAAAGACGGAGCTCCGCCTCCAGCTGCTTCCCCCCAACCCCCACCCCCACAGTCACGCACAATGCGGAGAAGGACAGGTTGGATTGCTGCCACCACACGATCCAACTCAAACGGCGAATGCACCAATCCCCTCGGTGGACATCGGACCGAGTCTGGGTGCTCCGTCCCCGAATCGATTCTTTGGGTCACACGAGATTACCCACCAGTCGCCGCCCCACGACAGGACGACCCCTCTCTTAAGCCGCCACAACTGCGCTCGAGAACGAAAGGTTCTGCCTACCGAGACTCCAGGACTCGCATTCGGCCGAGCAAATTGCCTTAACTTTCCCTGTTGTTGGCGTAAAACGTCATCTCTAGCACAAAAAAAACAGTACCTTTCCGGGTCCCTTGCTCCCACCGCCATCATGCCCACCCATGTTCACGGTATCGCTGCCAGCGATGTGCACAAGCAGATCCAGCAGCTCATCCACGAGCTCGTCAACATCAAGGACACGACGGGCGAGTTCCTCATGACGCTCGCCGATGGCCAGATCATTGACACCAAGGGATGGAACGACTGGGAGTGGACTCACGGCATCGGCCTGTACGGCATCTGGAAGTACTATGAGCTGACGGGCGAGGACAAGTGGCTCAAGATCATCGAGGACTGGTTCCAGGCCCGCTTCAAGGAAGGCCACAAGGGCAAGAACATCAACACCATGGCCGTCTTCCTAACTCTCGCCTACGTCTACGAGAAGACGGGCAACCCCACCTACCTCCCGTGGCTCGACAGCTGGGCCGAGTGGGCATACCACGACCTGCCCCGAACCAAGTACGGCGGCATGCAGCACATTACCTACCTCGAGGTCAACGAGCAGCAGCTGTGGGACGACACTCTCATGATGACGGTGATGCCGCTGGCCAAGATTGGAAAGCTGCTCAACCGCCCTCACTATGTGGCCGAGGCCAAGAAGCAGTTCCTCATCCACGTCCAGTACCTGTTCGACACCAAAACGGGCCTGTTCTTCCACGGCTGGACCTTCAAGGAGGGCGGCCACAACTTCGCCGACGCCCGATGGGGCCGCGGCAACAGCTGGGTCACCATTGTCATCCCCGAGTTCATCGAGCTGCTGGACCTGGAGCCCAACGACCCCCTGCGCTACCACCTCCTCAACACCCTCAACAGCCAGTGCGAAGCTTTGGCCAAGGTGCAGCTGGACAACGGCCTGTGGCGAACGCTGCTGGACGTGCCCGAGGAGGAGGGCTCGTACGTCGAGGCCAGCGCAACGGCTGGTTTCGCCTACGGCATCATGAAGGCCGAGAGGCGCAAGTACATCGGCAACGAGTACTCGGAAGTTGCGCTCAAGGCCATCAAGGCCGTGCTGGACAACATCAGCCCTGAGGGCGAGCTGCTCAACACGTCGTTCGGCACCGGTATGGGCCACGACCTGCAGCACTACAAGGACATTCCAAGGACGAGCATGCCGTACGGCCAGGCCATGGCCATGATGGCTCTGGTTGAGTTTTTGCGGGCATTTGTGTAAAGGGACATATATACATGTAATGAAAGAATGGGAAGGAAAACAACAAACAACCCGGCAATCATGTAAAATTGGCCAAAAAAAAAAGAACTGGAACAGAAATTGAACAGGAATTTGAGGCAAGGGCAGCTTTCAATGGTTTTGGGGGAGGGAGATACCTAGCTAAGCCCATTATGACAAATAACGACGAAGAGAAATGAAATTACTAAAGCCGTATACGCGATTGGTCCACTGCGTGCCTGGGCCGGTGAGACAGTGTTTCTGATGGTGGTGTGCGGCGAGGGAAGCCGAGTGGGTGGGACGGCAAAAACGGGACCACGGGACCACGAGACTGCGGCCATGGGCTGCTGCATGTTATGTTCCGAACAAGGAATGTAGCACCGCGGGTTGATGCGAGCTGTGAGCGGTTCTGCGACGCATTGATTATCGCAAGGTAGATCCAAAGTACTGTAGCGTGGTGGGTGCCCACCCATGATTCAATTCAGCGATGTAGTAGTAGTAGTAGTAGTAGTTAGTCTTGGGTGCCTGCCTGTTGGTTTGTTAGCGCGTTGCGGCGTGGGAGAGACCCTGCAAAAACCCCCACGTCCCAGCCATTCTGTACTAAAGAACAATAATGACTTGAAGAAAATTTTATTTATCCAAAAATACCGTCCTGAGTTTTTTTAGACTTTCTTGTTTTTCGTTTTTAATACCGACATCATCTTTACTAGGGATATTACCAGTGGTTGAACTAGAATTAACGTTGTGCAACAAGGTACAGCTCGTTCTTCGGGATGGGATCCGAGCGTTGACATGTAGATTGGCTCGCGGGACTTATCACTTGGGCCGCTTTGGAGGGGAGGCTTGACTGGGGGTGAGCCTGTTCCAAGTTTGTTATTCAACATTAGTGCAATCAGTGTCGCGTGATAGGTGCTAGTTTGTGCGCCGCCAAAAAGAAAAGCTCCCTCTCTCTCATCTCATCTTTTTTAGCAGCGAGCTCATATAACCCAAATCCGCTATTGTAGCAGGCCAACCCCTGACAAAATGCGGCCACCAACGTCATGACTGGCCTTTTTTTTTTTTTCTTCTTCTTCTACCTCTTTTTTTAATTGTTTCCATTCGCCATTGGCATCCCATCCCGCAGCAGCCTCATATCAACTCGTCCTCATGAGAACCCCGCATCCTGCACCAGCCATAGAGAGGGAGAGAGAAAAAAAAGCGGTGCCGAGCAGGTACGCGCCCAGCATCAACGACGCCATTCTGTTTTTAGCGTCCCAGGTGGGCATGGCGCATGCAGTGATACCAATCAAGGCTGTTGCGGTGCGACAATAAAAACATCTCTGCCGAGTCGTCTCACTTTTCGTATGCACGCCGCTCTATTCCATCCGGCCAATTCCACCCTGACGGGCATTTCTCCTTTGCCCCTCCCCTCCTCCATCCCCCAGGGTCGTCTCGCCCTTCTGCAGCATATCATATAGCTGTGCTGTTGAAGTGGTGCTTGCACGACGGACGGCCTCTCTCTCTAATAACTAACCAGTGCCGCCGCCCCGCCGACAAGCTTCGCCGCCTCTTCACCCATCGTCGACGTCACTACCACGCATTGGCCGATCGATTACCTCTGCCGTGCGCACAGTCCCGCGACAGCTTCCCGCAAGCCTCGCAGCGGCCTTCTTCAACCTTCAATCATGTCGCCCTCCAGAGCAAATCCAGTCTCGCGCACAACCTCGTCCGGATCGTTCCACGCCGGGGCGCCAATCCCGTCGCTCAACCCCGTGCGCCGGAGCTCCCACCGCTACCAGACGTTCCCCACGACACCACCCAAGACGCCCCTCGAGCAGCCGGCACCGCCCTCCGACATCAGCTCCGAGGGCTCGGAACCCGACGACAATGAGACGCCGCTCCCCGTGCGGCAGCTTCTGCTGCTGGCCCTGCTCTCGCTCGCCGAGCAGACGGCACTGAATTCCATCTCGCCGTACCTGCCTGAGATGGTGGCCTCGATGCCAGGCATTCCTGAAAACGAGAGCGGCCTGTACGTGGGAACCCTAGCCAGCTCCTTTGCGCTGGCCCAGCTGTCGACCAACTTCCTCTGGGGGTATGCATCGGACGTGATTGGTCGCAAGCCCGTGCTCATCATGGGCACGGCGTCGCTCATGTTCTGCTTCTGCCTCTTCGGCCTATGCAAAGCCTACTGGCAGATTGTCGTGGTGCACGTCGCCATGGGTCTGCTCAACGGCAACGCTGCCTGCGTCCCCACAGTCCTGGGCGAGGTGACGGATCGCAGCAATCAGAGCCGCGCTTTTACATACCTGCCCATAATTTACTCTCTCGGGGGCATCACTGGTCCTGCGCTGGGCGGCCTACTCGTGAAATCGGGCGCAAAGTACCCATTCCTTGGCCCGAACGTGCTGGCCGCCGCGCTGCTGCTTTGCAGCGTCATTACCGTGAGCATCTGGTTTGAGGAGACACTGGACGAGAGTGAGGCAGGCTTCGTGAAGCCCGCCTGGGTCGACAAATTGACCTCATGGCTCCCTAAGGGGAAAGCGCAACCGCGCCGCAGTTCCTGGAGCGCGAGGTGGCCTCGCACCGGGTCCCGTACGCAGCCTCTGTTAGCACCCACCATTGAAATCTCAGATGACGAGGAGGACGACGATAACGACGAGATCCCTCCCGACCACGACCAGGATGTCCAAAAGTCGGCCTCCAAGCCAAACTCCGCAGCCTCCATCTGGCACGAGATGAGCGGCACCACGCTGCTCCTCCTCTGCACATACCTCGTCTTCCAGGTCTCCAATATTTCCTTCAACAGCCTGTACCCCATTTTCGCCGACAGCCCGCCGCCTGCCGGCCGCGACATGATGCCCAGCAAGATCGGCATCAGCCTCAGTCTCGCTGGTGTCGCAACCATCATCTTCCAAGCCTTCTTCTTCCAGCCGCTCAAGGCCAGGGCAGGCAATCTCGGCACATATCAGCTGTCCCTGCTCGGCATCGGACTGTGCATGCTGCTCATGCCGTGGATCGGGTACGCCACTGACGCCCCGCTGTTTGGTGTGGGCAGCGGCAAGCTGTGGCTGTACATTGAGATGGGCTTCATTCTCATCATCAAGAACATTTGCGCCGTCGGTGGTTTATCGAGCGTCATGCTACTGGTAAGAAAAGATGCTTAATTTTTTTCATCACTCTATAATAATAAGCTAATCCTTGTCCCAGATCACCAACTCTGCACCTTCCCATGCAAGCCTCGGGACCCTGAACGGCATCGCGCAAACTCTCTCCGCGCTTGGCAGAAGCTTTGGGCCCTTCGTCTCGGGTGCACTGTTCACTCTATCCACGCGCATCCACCCCAAGGGCGAGGTCCTGGCATGGAGCCTATTCGGTGGGCTCGCCATCATCGGCTGGTTCGCTTCGCTCTTCATCAAGCGAGCCGGGCTAGAGAGCGACGACTGGGTTGGCCCAGAATCCGAGCGCCATCCCGACCATGACTCGGCATAGAAGCGGCTTCGAATGCTTGCACACGTCGGTTACCGTCATACCGTCATACCGTCAGTGGCTGAGGAGAATTTTTTTTTAATGATACCATAGATGAAGCATATAAGATTACATGGGCGAACAATTTCTTGGAGTATACGGCCAACACACAGGAGTAGATGGGAATATACAACATCAAGTCAAATACATTTCATAACACCTTTTATGTCGTGCCAACTTGGATATTGAAATTTTGCTTTGTCGTGCGAGAGTCGGAGCTGGTGCCGCTCTCACCTAAGCAATGCCTAAGAAGCATAAACAGACCTAAGATAGTACTCAGCTTATAGCTTTCCTTTCTTCGTACAATTTGGGCCGTGCTATACCCTGTGCCGCTGGGCGCACGAGCCCTGTAAAATAAAAATAGCTGCTCCCCGCTCCTGTAATTGCAAGCATTGCGATTATGTACCCGATCCGATGCTACACTACCCGGTACCTGGGAACTGGACTGCCGGACTAGGGCTGACCACGGATGTGCAGATTGACGTGGCTTTCCATCTATTACGATAGGATTTTGGTGACTAAGAAAATACATTGGTATCTGAATTATTAGACAAAGCTGAATAGAAGCGAAAATTCGCAGCACGACCGAGCCTGAGGTTGGAGCGGAGCGAAGAGGGACCCGCCCCCGACCTGACCTCCGACAGGGCAGCTGGAGGTCAAAGCTGGGAAGTACAGAGATGGGAGTCAACAACTACCTCCATGATGAGCCCGGAGCAGTGCTGAGTTTCAAAGGGAAAGCTATCTTTCATCACAGTCATCATTGGGACATTGCATCTTCGTAATCTTCATGTTCATGCTGATCTGATGAGGGCTGCTCCCTCATATTTTTTTGTTACCAATAAACGCCATCAAAAACTCAACCCTGAATGCCATCTCCATCCCTTTTGTGTAAATTCCCAGGTTCCTTCACCATTTCATTTTTGGAGGAGACCCTAAGGAAAACCGCCGCTGAACAGACCAATGAAACCAGATAGACAAGCTTCATGGTCAAATGCTAAAAGGCCAAATTTGCCGATGCACCATCTGGAAGCTTTTTTTTTATTCTTCCAGGAACGCGCTTAAACATGACAAAAAATATTAATTCATCGCACCGCAGATCCCGCGCGCCGCTTAGATAGTGGGGATGGCAGCGGCGGCGACCTCCATGTCCTTCTCGGGGTGCTCACCAAGAGCAAGGTGGAAGGCACGGATGATGGAGTCAGCGTCGTCAATGGCAATGGGTCGCACGTCGGCGAGAGCCTTGATCTTGGCAGTGACGAACTTGACCTGCTCGTCGGACATCTCAAGGCCGAGCTGGTTCACACGAGTCTTGATGGCGTTCCATCCAGTCAGTCTGGAAGCGAAGTGGACATAGCGTGTCATGCCGAAATCAGCGGGGTCGATGATTTCGTATGTGGAGGGGTTGTTAAGGATAGCCTTGGCGTGGATACCGGCCTAAAAAAATTATTGTGAGCACATTGATTAAAAAGAATCAGAGAAAATGCGTTGTAAACATACCTTGTGGGTAAAGGCACAGAAACCAGTGATGGGGTTGTTGAAGGGAATGTTGATCTCGACGGCCTCTGCGACGAGATCCTCAATCTCCTTCAGCTTGTGCAGCTTGTACTTGCCCATGACGTATTCGCGGTCAGCGACAATCATGCGGGCCATGAGTCCACCCAGAGTGGTGATTCCGTTACGCTCACCGATACCGATGACGGAGGTATCAATGTGAGTAGCACCGGCCTCGAGAGCGCAGTAGGCGTTGGCAATGGCACATCCGGTGTCGTTGTGGAAGTGTGTCTCGATGTCGCAGCTGACAACACCTCGGAGGGTTCGGACAAGGTCGTAGACCTGGCGGGGGGTAGCACAGCCAACAGTGTCTGCAATACCGACGCGGTTCACGCCGGCCTTGTCGACAGCCTTGTACAGGGAAAGAAGGTCGACGAGGTCGCTTCGGAAGGAATCTTCTGAGGAGAAGCGGACCTCAACGCCCTTGGACTTGACGTAGGCAATCACCTCGAGAGCTTGCTTCTGGATGTACTCCATGCTCTTGCCGTGGGAGAATTCTCGGAGGAAGTGGGAGGTTCCAATAACTAGATCGAGACCGTCGACACCAGTTTCGATGGCAGCCTTGGCATCGTCCATTGTGCAGCGGACGTGTGTGAGGATCTTGGCCTTGAGGCCGAGCTTGCAGATGGCCTCGCAATCGGCCCTGGATTGCTCAGAGGCAACAGGGCTTGTAAGCTCGATGTATTCAACACCAAAGTCATCGCTAATGGGTTGTTAGTGGTGTGGTTGCTGTAAAAGAGAGGGGGGGTTCATCTCACAGGGCCTTGGCGATCTTGATCTTGGTCTCGGTGTCGAAGAAGGCATTGGCAAACTGCTCACCCTCACGGAGCGTCGACTCGATAATCTTGAAGTTGGAAACATTTGAGATGAAGTCACCAACGGGCTTGTATGGGTTGGAGATCTTGCTCTGGTCGGCAACGGGGTGTCGGGCGGTCTAGTTTGCGAGGTCAGCGGGAAAGCCGAGGCCGGAGAGGGGGGGTTGCAACCGGGACTTACATGGACGTCGTTGGCGGCGGCGTCAGCGCCGTTGGAGGCAGCGGTGGTACTCATGTTAGGCTGGCAGGTTTGGATTGTATAGCGGCGAGAGGATGGATCTTGTGGGAGAGAAGGGAAAAAGAGAATTGAGAAATCGAATTGGGGCCGGGAAGCGCAAGCTTTTCTAGAAAACTGAGCCTATTGACTTTTTCTGTTTTTGCTCGTCAGCCAAGGGCACTGTGGGCGGGCGGTACGGGCGTCAAACCAATGAGAAAAATTTACAGACTGCAAAGTCGACTTCCCAAGAAGCACATCTCACGTGCGCGGCACCACCGAGGGGCACGCTTGGCCGCCATGACGGCGACGAATGGGCCAGGATGTGCAACGATGGGACAGGATGGACAGGCCCAAAAGCAGCGTAGCGCGTGGGCGCTTGGCAGCGATGCCACGCCATGCGTCATTCCCCGCCTAAACCGGGGCGCCCAAAAACAGCCATTTCGTTGCCCGTCTTCGGCTCTTTCTCCTTGTTTTTTTTTTTGAGTCACCAACAACGCTGACTACCACATACGCTCGTCTCTTCACCCTCCTACCAGCGGAGAGCGGGGGGGGGGGTAAATCCCTTCCCCCTTCCCCCTTGCTCCTTCCCCTCCCCCTCCGCTCCTTCAACCCCCCCTGCAGGGGCAATTGTGAGTAACTAGACAAACTTGAGAAACTTTCAACATGCCGCAACCCCGTGTCTCGGTCAACCCGCCCTTTAGTGCTGCCCTGCCGTCATGCCCCATTTCGCTGATTTGTTCGTTTCTCTGCTTGTTCCCACGTCTCGCAACATGCTTTACCCGGGCCGGGCCAATGGCTCATCCGGACCTGTGTCGGACCTGGGCCGCTGTAGCTCCTCAAGCCTGCAGCAAGCCCTCCAACGCCTGGCTTGTGCCGCCACCGTTCGAGACCCGCAATGGCTTCTGCACCTTGCACACAGAACACAGAACACAATACAATACAATTCAACCCTTGAACGATGATTGTTGCATAGGATTTGCCCCACCATGACCGATGCACAAGTTGGCCCAGGCAAAAAAAAATAACCACAATATCTAAACAAAAATAATACCCTGAGAGATTTATCTTTATAAAAGAAAAGGAAAAAAGTATCCTTATTCAGGAATTTTTTTTTTTTCCGTTTTCCTGACTTGAAAATTTTTCCCACCGAGACATGGGACCGTTTGACAATTGCCAGCCCTGTGCAGCAAAGTGTGTGACTGGTTGTGTTGTATAGGCTGGCCCACTAACTACCATACCAAGTACAAGTACGCCCTACTGAAATACATTTACACGGCCCCGCGCCGCCTCATGTCTGCACCCTGCACGGTGGCGCCTCCACTTCCCCAGCAACTTGCTGAGTCAGAGCCACCATCACAGCCGAAGCCGGCTGCTCTCTTCCATTCGCTGACTCAAGCTCAAATTTGCTTCTCCGCCATCGTTATCCCCGCAAAGGCAAGTACATCTACACATGCATTGTTCTTATGCCAAACCAGAGAATACACATTTCATCTAGATTCAATTTATTCAATACTCATTAATGCAGTGCGTATATCCAGGGACTAACCGCAGCTGGCCCAAATGAAGGCAGCAGCACTGCTCACCCAGTCCCTTCAGTATTGGACAAATTTGGCACAATGCTGCAACGGCCGAGGTACTGTAGTGCCGATCGCTTCTCTTTAAATTTGAGATCTGGAGAGATGCGACATGGAATACGCGCAAATTCATTCGTCAGCACCCAAAAAGCAGGGACCGAGGCTGTTTCCAATTGCCCACTAAAATTGCTGGGTGGTGTCATCCCACTTCTAGTCGCGCACGCGGGAGCTGAGCCAATCGGTCCTGGACCATCTCAGCCACGAAATGCCCATTGTGAAAACAAAATGCTATTATAATTGCAGTCTGAGTTTAGACGCAATGACTCGCTTGCTTCACAAAATCGAGAAATCCACAATTGGTGTGTTAATTGACTTTTATTTGGGTCTCTGTGTTGGGTAGTATTAATCAACTTATTGTGTTCTATTGTAATCTGCCCCTAGAACAGAAATGTCGATATGAACACCAGGAGTTAACATCAACGAGTGCCTTGGATTAGAGTAATAGATTCCGATGATTCATTTGGTAAATTTACTAAAAAGAAGTCACACAACCAGAAGAAACTAATGTAAAAATTTCTATCCCTGCGGCCTGTAAGTCAGACCAGCAACAACGCGCGGCAAATCGCATCAAGCCGCTAACACCGAACTTAAAGTAGTGAATGGATATTAACGACAATGTTGTAACCGATGCGCTTTAGCTCGCAAACAAAGGCTGCATAATGCAAACATGTTTACCCTGATCTTTGAGCAAACAAACCTTCTTCTTTCAACACCTCCGAATTTTCGCCATTCTTTATGCACACGATATTGTGAGTTCGCCATCCTTTTCAGCATTGCGACACCAGTCCCAGTCTCTCATTTCCGATATTCCATGATACCGTCGCCGCGCCATCGATTCTGGCAATCTGCCACCGTGTTGCGTATGGCAATTTTACTCTCACGCAACCAGTAGCACAGAACCCCCCAAAACCACCAACAACCACCAATATCTCACAGCGAGATCGTTGCAAAGGTCCGCAGACTCGGCAAAAAAACACGGCGACGAAGCGGCAAACCTACAGGCAGAAAGGAACGTTCGACATTTCAAGATTGCCGGAGCAGTGCGCGAAGCCCCGCCAGCGTGGTTCCAATACCCCGAATTAAAAAAGACCTCGGAAAGTAAGCTTGCGAGGGACTGTCCCGATTTTTCCACGAGTAAATTTGATAACCTAGTTAAACAGTTTGCGTATACAGGTAGACGCAATCCAATTATCAACTCTGAAGAAATGGCCAACGAAACGTCTGGGCAAGGAAGTGATTCCGTCCCCCAAACTAATAAGACTGTTCAGGCCAACAACAATGAACTGCCTGAAACCATCAAGACCAAGAATCCAGATGCCGATACAGCCCAGTAGGCTAAAAAGCGAAAGTTTGAGATAAAGGAACCGGGAATAGTGAATGATTTTGCCGAGCTGAACACGGAGGATAATTATTCTGCCCGCGGTCAGCTCACTAGCCTCATGAAACAATCTCGAGATGATAGAAGCCGCACCAACTCACTGGCCCGATCTTTCGGATTACGAAGTCGCCGAAAGGCTGAGGACATACGTCGACACATGTGCGACGATGACGTGCAAAACGCCGGATCCTCGCAATCAGAGGATGATGTCACTGATAAACTCAGCGCCTCGGAATGGGCGGAGTACCGATACGCAGGCAAAGGGCGTGGCGAAGACGACCCTTGGACAGAGAAATTGGCAATCAAAGCATGCAACAGGCAATTCGAGCAGAACGGTCTCAAACACGCGGGAACCGATAATGCCGATCCAGGTCATGCACTCTACAAACTCCGAAATGAAGTCGAAGATTTGATTCACGAATACTACCAATTTCTCAATAATCAAACAAGCAAAAAGAGTCCGTCAGACTGGCCTTTTGTAACCCGCACGAAGGAAAAAACCAGGAACGCAGCGATAGCATACGAATCAGGCGGCTATCTCATACATAACGGCTATCGAAAAGGCTATCAAACGTTCTTGCCACTCCACTCGGAAGTATTGGCAATCCGATTCATTGGTAGATTCGGAGCTCTGAACAGCACCATCGCAGGCAACCTCGCCGCCTGTAACTCTGCTCATCTCACCCAGATCGGAGCAATAGGACAAACCCCTCAGCACGGATCTGTCGCCGCACCTTTCGTACCAGACCCTCGCATTGCTACCATCGCCTCGAACGCGGCGACTCTCGCAGACGGGCTAAAAGAACGAGTCGAGAACCTGGAACAGGTGATGCAGACCCATTCGTCGGAAGAGAAAACGATTGCTTTGATTAAACAGATGATCCGAAAAAACAACCAGAACATCATTCAAGCGATGAGAGACAAGAACGCTGGGAACGATAAGTTATTCAACGCCATCGATAACGAATTCTCCGAACTGCAGAATGGATATAAGGATGCTATCGCTCGGATCAAGAAACTAGAGTCAGCTGCCCGGGAAGCGGAACCACCACTAGCCCTCACTCTGAAGACAAGTCGACAGACCAAAATCACAGAAGATTTTGGTCGGAAGCAAGGCAACCCACCGCCTCGAAACACAGTTCGAGGCGAGAATCCGACAGAGAAATCCAACAACGCTTCAACAGCAAAAGTAAAGAAGCTCGCGCCCCTCTCCAAGAAAACCGTCGTGATCAGTGATAACGAGGGTGACGACCTCGAGAATGTTTTCAAAAATCTCTAGAAGCCAGGGAGGGCTGTGTGCAGGTACAAGCATGGGATGGAGAGGATATGGCAAGGAGAGGAGGTTTCATATTAAGAGGCAATTAAATTGCTGGTTAAGAGTTCATATGCGGAAGTGCGAGGACGAAAAAAAGGTTTGCTTTGTTTTATTTGCTTCGGCATTCAGTGGGGGGGGCTACAGATGTGCTGTGAAACATTGGCCGGGGACACCCCACACTCGAACTTGAATTGGGCAGTTCGACTTACAAGTTGAAGCCAAGACGTGTGTCTAGAGAACGTCGATGCTGAGATGTACGAGTCGGAATATACAGTTGCGGTGAGAACTACTCGCAGCCTGTACCCCAGGTGATGTCTGTGTGGTGAGCCCTTAGTGGTGGTGGGAAATTCTCGTGGGCTGTGTGACACGCGTGGTTTATGTGGCGAGACTTTAGTTGGATAATTTACTTGTTGTCCAAGCTGGAGTTTGGGTTGGAAGTTCTGCTCGCAGTGTGAAAAAAAATCTTGGCTTATCCGGAGTTTCCGTTGGAGGGTATGAGCCAGTCGTAGTTTCTTCTAACGAGCGAAGTATTTCCAAGTCTTTTTCAACATGAGGTAATTTTCACATCTGCAACGACTGCCAGCGACCTCTTACACACTGGGTCTCTGTCCAGTGATCTCGGACTGCCGACTACCCTAATTTAGACAAACAGCGGAGCGATCAAACGTCAATTTGTGTGGCAAACTCAAAAATTAAGGAGCACCCCTTAACAATCACTGAATCACACCAAATTCCTTAAATAAGCTAAGTGTATGAATAATCTTGATTCACGGGCATTATCTTTCGCTAACCTGCGCATTATTCTAATTTCACCACCCTTGCCCTTGCATTCCATAATGAAATAACGATCCTAGATCCCGAATGTAATCCTCAACCAACCCTAATAAACTCTAGTCTTCAACCTCATCTTGATCATCTACACCCTATTCGTCTTCTTGGTCCTCTACCTCCACAATTACCCCCAATCTTCGCTCGAATGGAATCGTTATCGGCACCGATCTCTTCAACTCTTCAAATGGAATGGCATGATGAAATCCCATGAAACGATGAGGCCCAGACGGGTACAGCGATCAACCGCTTGTAACCCAGGCTTCACTGCGACTGGAAAGATACGGGCGTTGATCTCCCCACAGTTGGCGTGATCGACTAATGGGTGTGAAAGTGCATGGACAATTGAGCTGAGAGCAGAATTTGCAGACCCAAATTTCGAGGCGTGCTTCCTCTCTTTCACATTTGTGACCATTTCCGGCATTCTTGGTGTAGTTGCAAAGGTCGCAGAAGGGGGATTCGGACTTGGCCATGGATTTCGCATCGATCGAGGTGAGTTCAATAGGCTCGGCCAATTTCACCACCGTCAAATCTCCACCGGATTGCCGCTTCATCAGCTGGCAATTTTCATTCCACGATAGGGGCAGGATCAGGTTGCATCCTTCTGGCGCGAGAAACCGATTGAGATACTTGCTGCATGTGGTCAGTTGATAACTCCATGATTTTCATTTTTTCCCCAAATGAAACCGTTCTTTGAAGTCCAAATAAAGGGCCCGTCCAGGTAATGCCTTCTAAAAGTTGTATCAATGTCATCGCCAGCCTCCAGGTTGCGAAAAATTCCGTCTATAGTTGCCTGGCGTGTCTTGGTGCAAAAGTTTCGGCGCTCAACAGGGACGAAGAGCCAGTGGTTTCGAGCCTGATTGAACCATTCGAAGCGGATACCAAGACTAGAAGCTCGATCCACTAATTGTAACGCCAAAACACAGTTGTAATGAATGCCCTTTTTCTTCGTTAATGCGGCTAGTTCACTACTTTTTAAGTTGCCTTCCAGTGTTTTGCCTGGTATCTGTTGTGCTTGTCTTAGATTATTTCTTCAAGAAAGTTCTTTTGTTCGCTTGTTCCATCGATCAGGGTATCAAGAAAGTTCTCTTGTTTGCTCGTTCCATCGATCAAGGTATTAGCATCAAGTTCTTTGTTGTTGTTTGATAAAAACGTGTATCAGAAGAAGTAGTTGCTGCTCGTGGGCAGGGGGTGCCTGCGGCGTACGCTGCCCGACTCGGGTGCCCGAATTCGCCAATGACGAAGCGTTGAGGCATTGCGATGTGGTTAATGGGGGGGTTGGATGAGCAAGGCGTCTGATGAAGCTGTCGGATGAAGCTGTCGGATGATGGATGCCGTGTGTTCGAGCCGACCGCTGGTCTTGGCAAGGGAGAGGTATCTTAAATAGCAAGAGGCCGGCTTTATCTCCGATATATCAAGGCAAAGTTTGTTTTGGAAGAGGGTATGAAGATATTTGTTTTTTTTTGGTCAGGGCAACAAAATGACCAGCCCTTTTGTACAACTCTAATTGTATGCCACCCCTGTGGCCTGGTTCCTTGATCACCCGGTTGAGCCTCCAGCTTGTTTCTTTTCGCCAGAAGTAAATACTGGAGCTCCTCGACATCTAGTATGTTCTTATCTCCAAAGGTATCCTTGTCTTCGGGATCCTGGGGCAGGTGTCTCGCTAAATGGTTTTGGAGGGTCATCAGGGTAAGCCGCTTTCTGGGGGTCGATTCTGCCTCGGAAAATCTTTGCTTGGCCAATCATGGATGTTAGCTGGTTTTGTACCTCTTCTGCCCACCCGCTTTCGAAAGTCCTGACATTGAAGTCAGGAAAACGTTGCCGAGAAGTTGGCAAGGAAATGTCGAGTTTGTCTTGTATGAATCCTTCCCATGTAATAGTTGGCTCAAATCTAGCCTCATACTTAGAATCTTCTTCGAGCTCGTCCCAGATCTCAAGATGTCAATCTGGGGAGATTTTTTTCCCCGCCTCAGCGGCTTCTCTTTCCTCGCACCGGAATCGTTCAAGGGCCTCTTTGGCTTTGTCGTCTCCGAGAAGTCGTCGCAAATACTGTTTATACCGGGCGTTATGGAACGATATTCGGGTCCGTTCAGGAATCGTGTACGCTCGGTCGTCTTCTAAAAATGCTCCCAATTCCCTCCCTTTGGGCACACGATCGATGCGGTCGGTAATGGTATTGTTGTCGATGTACGGGTCTAGGCGGTGATGGATTTGGCTTAATCTAACCACGTTTCGGATGCTCGCTGGTTTCCGAGACATAAGGTTCAAATCTGAACACGCAAGCTGTGGGCTCAACCAGGTGATACAGGAACCAAGCCACAGAGGTGACACAGAATTAGAGGTACAATAGGATTGGTCATAAAAGTCTTGTTGGGACGCGCCTTGCCGCTCGAGCTGAGCTTGCTGAGTGTGCTGCAACACGTCTAATTCCGCCGGCTTATACCCGATCAGTGTTTTCATAGCTCCGTCGTAAATGTTAGGAGGAATGTCTTCGACGATGGGGGTGCCCTCAATGCGGTCCAGGGGCAAGATAACGGTGGCGACGGGATACTTATGGTTGATATGGCAAACAAAGAATCGAATTGTCAGGCTCGAAGGTGTGTATTGGCCGATGTGGAGTTGGGATTCTGCTCGGAGACCTGCGGATTTTCCGGCGCCAATCCTCTTGATGGTTTCTGAGTGAAACCCCGACGGGATATCATCATTGGAAATAGGTATTCCAGCAAACCAGCCCGACCCAGTGCCCTTGAAAAGATCAAAGTCACGATCGCCGGAAGCCTCGCCGTCATTGTCCCGGATATGCGGTCCCTCGAAAGGTTCCTCGGGCTCGTTCGTCAATTTGGAGTGGCTTTGCATCGTGATCCAGGTGGACAGAAGGTTAAGCGATGCTTGGGCAGTATCGGAATGTGATCGAGCAGGAATTGGGTTAGAGAGATGGACAGCGGCGCTGCGATGATGGTCGGGAGTCTCTGCTTGCTTCTGTGTGATAATGGAACACAACTCTTGAATCATTGTCAACCGGAAACTCTGAAGAAGAACACATATTAGCCTTCTTAGCTAAGATAAACAATCAGGGTTTATAAATAAGAATTTTTACCTAAAGATAATACCTTAGCTTCTGTTAGGCTTATTTTCCTTCCAGATCTTATGGGTGGTTTAACTGGGGTCGACATTGTGCAGCGGCACCGGTAAAGTGCATCCGCGGCAATCATTCGAGAATCAGGCTGCAAAGTTGAAGGCAGATGCCTGGGCGGGGATCAGGCAATCTGGCGCTGCCTTGGGGAGTTGCCGATGACAATGCTGCTGCAGTGCGAGAGAATCGGTGGGTAAGTTTCCGCGAGAAGGCGCGACAAGACTTTCCAGCGGCGAAATGATCGATTGGACCAACTGTCGCGATGCAAAGATACACAAAATACGCTGGTACCTGCTGTAAGGTACTTTGCACTTTTGCCATCGGTTTGGCGGTGTTTTATGGATGGCGCCAACAGCTGGAGAAAGATGTTATCAAAAGGCAGTGTCCCGAGAGTGCTTCCGAAAGTACTTACCACGTAGATGGACAACATTTCGGATGAAAAGAGTCACTCCCCAAACACCACAGGGACTGCGGGAGTAGAAAAATTCTTCCTCGTTTCGGTGAAGAAATGAAATACCGTTTTCCTTGAAAGTTTCCGGGGTGATGCCTCGGAGGCTGTGAGGCACTTGTGCCGCACTGGCATAGCATCGCTAACTTTGGTGAGGTTTGATGGTGCGCAAGTCGGATCCTGGGAGCAGTGCGGGTGTCTCTGCGAGAAGAAGTTCGTACATGATTTGCTCTGCAAGCAGAAATCGGTCGGGAACGATGAGGTAGTGAATGCAAAAGCAGGAACTGGCATGGCTTGAAAACAGTCGAAGGCTCTGTGATGTGATGTCGCTGCACAGAAAAAGAAGAAGAATAGCCGAGCGTGCGGAGCGAAGTTGAGCGAATGCAAAAGAATAGTCGCAATTTTAACCATCTTGCTCCCATCCGGATGCAATAGCAAACAATCCGTCTCCCTGAACCACTGCGTGAGAATTCGCAAACAACAAACACACGTGTGCATAAGCATCAACCAATCAGATGAGATAACAAACAAGTTGCTTCCCTGATTCACTGGATGACAGTTTGCAAACAACACGCAAAAGTTTGTATGAACATCACCTGACCAGATGGGAAAAAAATGGTTTGCCCAACTCATTCACTGCGCGGGGGTTTGTAAGAGCAAGCAAACATTCATACGAACAAGTCACGAGGAAATTTTCCCTACGAAAGGCCATGTGTAAAGCAGGAAAATAAGAGGCTTGCCCGTCTACCCGGTTGAGCCCCCAGCTTGTTCTTTTAAGTCAGATTTAAATAGAAAATATACCTTCGTAGTTACTTAATCACTCTCATAGGGAACAACAAGTCAAAAATAGGTTTTCACAATCACCAATTTGAATTTAAGGCTTCGCATTGTATAGCCAACACAAGCTCCCAGAAATAAACACCCCTTGTCTCCATCAATACACATTAACAAGATGAACCTCCGTTTTTTTACCTTTATGCCAACAATAAAACTCCCAAATACGACACCAAACCAGCAGCAAAATCTGACATCTCAACATCTTCACTCGAAGGAGGAGGAAGCAGTGCGCGAGGAGGTGACGTCGGTGGGCTGCGAATCGACACTCGATTTTGTTTCTGATCGCAGATTAGTACGAATCACATGCTTAGTATAAAGAAAACTAACCATATGTGTCGCACGTTCAAGATGTCTTCAAGACTCAGTGGTGTTTTTAAGGTCCATGCCGAAACACTTTCTTCCCTTAACGCGGCAGGCTGTTGCTGGCCCGCCCAAGTCCCAGTCTATGTTGACATTTCCTAGATGTTCGTAATCGGGTCCGACTCGTTTTCGCAAACAGTAGATCTCAATCATGTAGAACCTTTCCACTTCGTTCTCTTGAAGGTTCTTCCCTGGCGGGTGTTAGAGATGCCATCTGTGGAACAACAAGTTGTGATGTAAATGCCATTGTTGTTGTCTTCTCCTTCCATCTGGTTCGGCTGCACAAAGAGTGGAGTGGTAGCCTCAGGCTATCACTACGTCTCAACATCATCCCATGACGCACTGGGGTAATGGACTTACATTCTTGCGGATTCGAGGATAGAGTAGGTGCAATAAATACTGGAATTGTCTCCTGAGGGCTTGGCGAGAGTTCAGGGGTGGGAGGAAGAGATTCAGGCCATTCGATCCTCTCTGACAAATCGACGGTGTTGGGGGTCTGAGGCGGTGGCAAATCCATTTCCTTCTCACACTTGAGGAGAGATTGGTGGTAACCGTGATGAATGGGACAAGACTTCGAAAAGTTAAGTGGCAGAGGAGAAGCAGCGTTGAGATTATTCTGGAGCCATGAAAGAAACCTAAGTCCTGATTTCTGGCAACATTTTCAGGCACAAAAGTGGGAAAGGTGGAAGGAACGTCACGAATACCTAAGAAATTCCTCAGGAATTTATTTCTCGTCGGCTGTCTGCCGCCTGCAAAGAGTAAAAAGTTGGCGATCAACGAAATAGAATGAGAATGTAAGAGTAACTTACACTGCGCCGTGCGGCCCGGTCAAAATAAACCAGTTTCAAAAATAGCATAATCCTAAAAGAAGTCTGAGGTATTATCCTTAGTATAATGCATTTATCTAGTAATTATTTTTATTTATTTTAGCTAAAAAAAATGTTAGGACCTCTAGTCTGGGTACGGACCACATAGAGTAGAGTCTCGGACTGGTCATCATGCAAGTGTTGCACTGTACACGAGCCAGGAGGCACCAGGAAAAATCAGAGTGCAATTGAATTGAGCATCGCACTGCGACTCAGTCTACAGTATGCTCAGGCATCGCGGGGGCGGGGTGAGGTGAGGCCTCAGTGGTTACAATGAGCCAGTGTGAGCACCGGCCAAGGAGAGCCTGGATCGGTTTCAACAATCACAGCAACAAGAGTCACAAGACAAAAGCATACGCCCGCATGCATGGACATGGTGATCATAATATTTTTTTTCATTTCATATGTACTATTTAAACACATCAAACGGACAAGGTGTCTACCGGATATTCACATCATTTACGGCGTAGCACCAATGTCGCTTGAATATCGTACAGGATACAGCCAGCTTAGTACGAATATCTAAAGTGGGGGTTCACCTAGAATCAATCAGCATTAGCATGAGAACCGCAGTCGCAAGACATGTGAAATACGTACCCTATCAGTGACATCCTCGAAAGCGTGGGTCAGGTTATCGTCCTGGATAACCTCGCCGCTTGCCACTCGGGCATCGCGCTTCTTGTTCTGCAAAATGTAGTAGGTTCGGAGGACGAAGAGAACAACCTCGAGCAGTGCAAAGCAACCCAACACAATGGAAAGTGCCATGAAGTATCGAGGGGCGTCCTTGTCCATGAATGTCTGAGGGCCAATGGCGTTTCCGGCAGCCCAGAAGATGAAGTTGCTGGCGATGATGATGGACTTCTTGGTCGATCCAGCCACATTTCTGGTGACCAAAGCGAGGGCAAGACCGGAGCAGGCCCAGAAACTGTACATGATGTAGTAGGCAAGGAGCAGACCGACCCGCTTCGAGGGTTTGAAGGGCACAGCGATGAGGACGACGACACCGGCAATGGTGGGCAGGATGTAAGCCATCATGGTCAAGGTTGTCTGCTTGTACTTGCGATCAAGCCACGCGGAGCTCCACATGACGATGATCATGATGGCGCCAATGACCATCTGGAGCAGCTGCGTCTCCCATGTCGAGAAGCCAAACGACTGGACAATGATGTTGGCGTAGGCACCGATGCCACCGGAGGGCAGGGTTGTGAGGAGCTGGATGAGGGCAAAGGCGTAGACTATTTTTCCAAAAAAGGGTTAGTCAGTTAGGTGTGGGGGTGGGTTTGTGGGGAAATGAGTTTGACGTACGTTGGGGGTCGGTAAAGGCATCCTTGACCTGCTCAATTCGGAACACCTTGCTCTGCAGTCCAGTCTGGTTTTCACGCACACGCTCGACCATGAGCTTCTTGTCCTCCTCGGACCAGCACTTGGCCTTCATGGGCGAGTCGGGCATCCAGAAGAAGACAAAGATGCCCCAGAAGACGGTGATGATACCGTACGTCATGAACAGGGCCTGCCATGACTTGATGGGGCTCGAATCGGGAACAAAGGAGAAGCCAAAAGCACAAAGCCCTCCAATGATCTGTTGCAAACCGTTCATCCTTTTAATTTCGGTGTTAGCATCTTGATGCGGGTTCGCCGCGCGTTGTTGCTGGTCTAACTCACATGTACCAGAAAATGATGGTGGATCCCTGCTCCTCACGCTTGTACCTATTCAGCGGGTCAGCAAACCGTGTCTGAGGGGCCCCGGAAAAGGTCGTACCCACCAGATGGACGAAAGAAGGACAAACGTGGGCTGGCACGCGGCCTCGAACCCACCCAAGAAGCCGCGGAGCACGACGAGACCGGCAAAACTCTTGGCCACGGCGTGCAGGGCGAGGGTGATGCCCCAAAGGGTGACGTTGAGCGACAACCATTTGGCAATGGGCACGCGCTGGATAATGTAGTTTTCCTGGCAAAATGTCCGTTAGCGGGCAGGCCGGGTCGGGAATAAGTCGCAAATAGTGGACGTACGGGGTACTCGACAACCAGGACGACAAGGTAGATGACGGTGGTGAGCCAAGAATACTGGGCGATGTTAGCGCGTCTTGGATAATCGGGTGTGGCTTGCCGGAGCGGGAGCACCCACATGAGTCCCGAGATGGGCGTCCTCCTTAATGCCCATGATGGAAGCGAACGACATTGTGCCTTTGTCGAGGGACTGGATAAAGTACGTGACCATCATGACAAGGAGGACTCGCTTGTCAATCATCCTCCTGAGTCGGGTGCTAGTCTCCTCGGAAACGTGGACTCTGGTCTCGCCCGCATACTGGGCAACCTCGTTGTCCACCAAGTCGTAGTTGGTGTGGTTCTTGCCAGAGGTCTCAACCTCGGCCACAGAGGGCGCGTGGACGGCGGCTTCGGGGTCCTTCATGGTGTGCCTTGGCTGGGCTGAAGAAGAGGGTTGCGAGAGGTTATGTCGAACGAGGGAGAAGAGAAGGGTGCCCAGAGTTGGGGTAACACGATGGGGGAAGGGGGGGAAGATGTAGGCCAAGACATTTGGAGAGATGCGGCACAGGTTGCCGTTTTCTCTCCCGCAGAAAAAGTCAACTGACCCGTCCAGGCAAATCCAGGCAGGCTAAAGCGCAGGTTCCCTGGCTGCCAGGGACTCGAATCGATTAAACTAACGAATTCCTCGTTGGGACATGGCCCGGGGTGGGTAACGGTGACTGGTGATGCCGCCGCGGTATTGGGCCAGCTTCACCCCCAAGCACCGCAAGTGTGGGTAGCGCTTGCAACGTTTCGCGGCGCTTTTCTTCATTTAAAAGCACCGACGGGTAAGTTCCCCAGACCCAGGCGGGCGCTGACTCGTAATTGACCTAGATTGCCCAGCCCAACCTTGGTCGAACCGCGGAATTGCGGAGCAACGTTGCCAGCTCGTCTTAGTGCCCGGCCAGGCCCGTTGGGAGAAAACATGGGGGAACCGGGGACTAGTTGCGGAGAGCCAGTCGTGAGCCCTTGTTGCGACCCCAACCCCGCCTTTTCCCCTCTTCGCGTGCCCCCAGCGAGCCCTCTCCGTGGCTTGCCTCTTGCACCCGTCTGTTATGGCCGTAGCCCTTTCGCCTAGCATGGTCATGCCCTGGACAGTACGTAATGTCGCTTCACTTCTGGGCCGATTTGGGACTCCATGCGGGGATGGCCCGTCCTTTTTTCATCCTCTCTTGCTTCGCTTTGGGGGCAAGTCGGCCGGGACGAATAACACAACTGAACGAATAAGATATCACCGGGCCCTCGCTTCCCGCCTCTCGCCCTTGCCTCGGCCTGTCGTCTCCAATTGCCACCCCCCCGGAGAGACGAAGACATGTTTGAGCAAATTTTTGTCCAGTTCGAGGCCTCGAACGGCTCCGCCAACCTGGTTGGCGCCCCCGTCATAGTTGACCGCTCGGATGAGTCAGGTGTTCACAGAGCTGCCCAGGATTTGACTCGAGACTTGGGGCGCGTCGCGGAGAGAAGTCCGAGCACCCTCATCAAAGCAAACGCCGGCAATAACCCGCTTCAGTCGCAAACCCCGGTTGCCATCATTGTCGGCAGCATTGAGTCGAGCGGGTTGCTTCAGCAGCTCAAAGCGGAAAAGAAAATTGACACCACCAGCATTCGTGGCAAGTGGGAGTCTTTCATAACTGCCGTCACAGACAACCCCTTCGCCAACTGCGACAAGGCCCTTGTCATAGCCGGCAGCGACAAGCGAGGTGCCATTTTTGGTATCTACACCTTGTCAGAGCAAGTTGGTGTGTCGCCGTAAGTTTTCAGTTGCGCTTGAACAAAGATGAACGGCGACATTGACGCAGCCTAGTTGGTACTGGTGGGCAGACGTGCCACCCAAGCGCCATGCAGAAATACACGCAGTCAAAACGGTCACCACACATGGGGAGCCAAGCGTGCGATACCGAGGCATCTTCCTAAACGATGAGGCCCCCGCGCTAACCGGCTGGGTGCGCGAGAAGTATGGCAAGTACAACTCTGAGTTTTACAAAAATGTCTTTGAGTTGCTCCTGAGACTCAAGGTACAACTATTTTCCCATCTCTCTTGTCAAGTATTTCAGGGGAGGTGAAGCTAAAGCATGATAGGCCAATTTTCTCTGGCCAGCCATGTGGCCGGGTTACCCCAACCCTGGCGCATCCTTCTTTGTCGACGACCCAGAAAACCAAAAACTGGCCAACGAATATGGCATCATGGTATCCACCTCGCACCATGAGCCCATGCAACGCCTGTCAAATGAATGGTTTGCCGAGAACCCAGATGGAAGCTGGAATTGGCTCACCAACAAGGAAAAAATTACTCAATTCTTTGAAGATGGTGCAAGCCGAGCCAAGGGTCATGAGTCGTACTTTACTCTCGGCATGAGGGGCGAGTATGACAAGAAAATGAACTGCGAGGATCCTGCTGCCGTTGTTCAAGATGTGATTGACACGCAACGACAAGTTATTAAGAAAGTGTATGGAAAAGAGAGTTCGGCACCACGTAAGCGCTTTTTGAAAACAAATTCCTAATGAGTAACAATCTAATTTCCATCACAGAACTATTTGCCATTTACAAGGAAGTCCAGTCATTATTCGAGTCAGGACGCCTGAGCGTCCCTGAGGACGTAACCCTTTTGTTCCAAGACGACAACTTTGGGACCATCCGAAGACTTCCTACAGCAAAGGAGTCCGAGAGAAGTGGTGGCGCTGGTGTAAGTTTCATAAAGTTGTTTTTCAGTGTATGCTAACAACTGCAGGTTTACTACCATCTTGAATACGTCGGATCACCTCGCAGTTACAAATGGATCAACAGCAACTCACTTGCAAGTTCAACCCATCCAGCGAGTTTCCATATAATTCATCTAACTATGAATAGGGAAAAGTGTGGCATCAGTTGACTCAGGCTTATGAGAAGAATGCAAGACAGATCTGGGTCTTCAATGTCGGCGACTTGAAACCGTTGGAAGTGCCCATCACCTTTGCCATGGCCCTCGCATACAATGTCAGAGATGTCAAGGCGGATGGCTTAAAAGCATTTTTCAAAGAATTTGCCAAGCGGGAGTTTGGGTCTGACTTGGCCAACGAAGTTGCCGCCATATGGTATCAGTATGATCGACTTGCATCACTGCGAAAGCACGAGCACATCGAGCCTGAGACGTTCTCCATACTTCACTACAACGAAGCCGATGACATTCTAGCTCGCTGGAAGAAGCTGCTCGACCAAGCCGAAGCAACTCACGCCCGCGTCTCCGAGGAGCAGAAGGCAGCTTCCTTCCAGCTCATCCTCCACCAAGTGAAAGCATCCTACATATACGTCGCGCTGCAAGTCACCCGAGCGCAAAACCAGCTATTCGCTCGCCAGAGGCGCAACTCAGCCAACAAGACGGCCCAGGACGCCCTCAACCTGTTCGATGCCGACTTTGACCTCTCTGAGGAATTCCACACAATGCTGAACGGCAGGTGGAACCACATGCTCAGGCAGACGCACTACGGTTACGAGGAAACCTGGCACGCACCGTCCCGCGACATGATTAGCGGGCTGGGCTTCGTGCAGAGGCGGCAGAATTCCAACCCGATTGTGGGCCAGATGGGCATCGCGGTGGAAAACCACGAGGGAGTCCGCCCGGGACGCATCAACGAGGAGTCGGAGCGGACACACCCCAGCAGGCGGGACCTCGTTCCGGGACTGACTCTGCGGCCCATGAGGTACTACGGCCCCGACATGCGCTGGTTTGACATTTACACGCGCGGTGTTCCCACCATCCACTGGACCGCCTCGGCTCCCCACGACTGGATCAAGCTGTCCGAGACCTCGGGCGAGCTGGTTCCTGGCCAGGACGATGCGCGCGTCCGCATCTCCGTCGACTGGGGCCTGGTGCCCGAGGGTTTCCACCAGGAGGTCCTCGTCAGCATCAAGTCGGAGGAAGGGGACTTTGAGCACGTCCACCTGCCCATCGACAACCGCCGGGTCCCGTCCACTTTTCAAAGCGGCCTCGTCGAAGCCAGCGGCTACGTCTCCATGCCCGCAACAAGCGCCGACGGCATCCAAGCTCCTCCATACCTGCTTCTTCCCGACGCCGGCCGGCTCGAGAGCGGCTCCGTGACTCTTGTTCCGGATTTCAAAAATGGCGCGGACGCGGCGGTGCCGTACCTCGAGTACCCCTTCTTTCTCTTTTCGGAATCCACCGGCACCGTGGAGCTACACTTTGCCACCACGCTCGACTTCTCGCCGGAAGACGTCATGAAGTACGACTTGAAGCTCGACGGGGGCTCCGAGGCCACCCACGCCCTGCAAAAGGTTTCCCCCGAGAGTCTCAAGAATGCTGCGGACCAAGGCTGGGCTTCCGCTGACGGTTGGTTCTTTGCCGCCTCGGACAACGTCTGGGTTCGGAAGCACGAGTTCCCCAGGGACCAGCTGCAGCCAGGATCTCACGTCTTGAGCATCAAGCTCAAGCACCCAAACTTGGTGCTGGAAAAGATTGTAGTTGATTGCGGTGGAGTCTCGCCCAGCTATCTGGGTCCTCCATTCAGTCGCAAAGTATAGATGGATGGGTGAAGAAGGAAAAAAGAAAAAAGATTTCAAGACAATGAGCCATTCTATGTCTATCAGAAACACAATAATATACTATACAAAAAAACATCCTTCTAATCATCAAGGGGGGTTTGGGGAGGTGTTCTAGTCGTTCCAATTTTCCATCATTGCGTACTCTATAATAAGTCCATCCGTACTCCATGATCCATCTCTCCATATCCATATACTATCCCAACAAGAAAAAGGAAGAAAAAGGAAGAAGAAAAAAAGAAATACCAACGCCTCTATTGTTCCCACTTCAATACCACGATGGTGGTGTTTGCCAATGCCGTAGCATTGTATCAACAGCCACGTTCCACTCGTATTCAAAGCACGCTGATAACTGATGTATTTCCTCGTCGGTAGGCACCGTCGATCCCCACATCTCCTGCTTCGAGGCCTCAATGGCAGCGTACGTAGGTATTAGGCCATCGTCCCGTATCTTCATCAGACACAGCCAGGCCATGTTCCAGCTGCGGTTGCTCTCGGGGTCCCCCCTGACGCGCATGTAGGCGTCGTTGACAATGTCCGCGGCGATGGGGTAGTTGGCGGTGAAGCCCCTGAGCTCGATGAGCAGCTGGTTGCTGGTGACGTAGTAGACCCAGGCCGAGGTCATTGGTTCCTGAAAAGCCCTGGCGTCGGCCTCGTCCTCGCACGAGGCGGCTATGCGCTCTATGCGGCAAAGCTCAGTGAGGGTGTTGACGTTGTGGTTTGTCAGGGACTTGATGAGTGATTTGACCGATGTCTTGAAAATATCGTTAGCCATTGGTTCCTCTCTTTGGTAGCTGTTTTAAAAGAAGAAGAATAAGGAAGGAGAAAGGGCATCAATGCGTGGTGGTGCTAACCCTAGAACGCCCCGACTTGGAGCTAGACCCGCCTCCTGAACGACGAGAGGACATTGTGAAAGATGTATGAGGAGAAGGCAATGTGACACAAAGGATAGAGGACATTGATCGACAAGATCTAACGGCCCTTAGGTCAATTTATTCCAAAGAGTCTAAGCCCCGGTCTTAATAGGCTTCCTCTTTTAAAGAGCGTTTTAATTGCTTTCGAGTGGGGGGGATGCTGGCCCCCAATGTGCCGTTGCTTGCCTAGACAGTCAGATGGACACCGTCTTATTAGAAGGGCGTGCAGGATGTAGCTGAGGACCCAATTAAAGTCCCAGTCATAGTCCCCAAGAAAGACTTGCAAGCCTCACAACTTGGTTTTCCAGATGAGGGCATATTGGTTGCTGAACTGCCACAACCATGGAACGGCCGGAGACTTCCCAGAGCAGGATGCATGCCTGACCGCAGCCACACCGTCATCTGAATCGTCTCGTGTCGGCCGATGATGGGGTGCATAGAAAAATAGATCATGGAGGGTTGTAGAGAAGAGAACACAGCTACCTAGTCCTAGGGGACGGGTCCTATCGAGTGGTTCTGAGAGCTTGCCCCAACATCTGGCCGGGGCAGAAAGCTCAACAGGGAGTGGCGGGAAGGGCGGGAGGAGGGGGGAGGAGGAGGAGTAGGAGCCCGCAAAGACTCGGCATTAAGTGGAGAGGTCGCGGAGAAAGGACATGCTCATCTTTCGGCCGCCGATGCCCCTGCAGCCCTACAGGAAGGGAAAGGAAGGGAAAGGAAGGGGGGGCTCTGGACAGGGCGCGGCTTGCGAGAATCTAGACTCTTGGCGGGCCACCAGGATGATGCCAGGGGTTGGCACCGAGTGAGTGGTACTGCCGTAGGGCTTCCACTCGGTGAGATTGCTCTCTGCGGCAACCAGATTTCCAAGCTTCCCGACCCCCGTCGAGATTCAGTGAGATACGTCGTTAAGGCCGTCTTGAGTCAAGGGGCAATTTCCCTTCAGGGCATCTCTCATGGCCCCCACGAGCACCGGCTTGGAAGGGAGTTGTGCATGCGTCTCTACCCTTGGGCCCATGGTTGAAGAATCCACGTCAGATTTTAGACGGGCGGATTAGGCGCGGCACATGGGATGCCATGGCCGGTTCCTGGACAAGCGAGACACAGAAACACGCCGACCACGGCGAGCACCGAGCGTGTAAGCAGCATCGGCGGATTCAAGAGGCCGGAGCGCCGGCCCCCGCGGATCTATGTCGTCAATCCAAGGCCGCGTCTGTGTCACGCTGCGTGGTGAGCATGGCACGGCATGGCTAGTCGCTCGTGCACGGCAATGGACTCTTGCTCACTGCCCTGTCAGACCAACCACGGGGGGCGGGTATCTAGGCGCATAGCCGCATTTGCGCATGTAAGTCATCGCATGACCCTTGCATCCCTCTAACCCACAAGGCCGGAACCGCCAGTCTTATTGTCACCGCAGCGTTCCATTCTTCGCGCCAGCCCCCAGGCATTGATTGCTCGCTTTGTTAGGGAATCTTAACGGATATAAAGGAAGCACACTCGTGCCCAATGATGTTGTGCTCACCCATGCGCACCTCTCCCAAAGTCCGAAAAAATAAATAAGAGAACAAGGCCCAGCAGCACAGCACAGCACAGCACAGAAAAGAGGCTTCGTGATATGACACTTCCCCAAGCCGAGTGGACAGGCCCACGCCGCGTCAGCGTTAGCGGCCGCCCAACCACCGTCTGGCTTATATCAGCCAAAAGAGTAGTGATGGCCCAGGCATCGCGTGCCCACAGCCTCCAGCACGCTCGCTGTCCGTCTTTCTTGCTCGCCCCATTACCAAATGGAAAAAGGAGTTGCATCGGCACGCATCGCGTGGCAACCCCACGAGTGCCGGCTCGCTCGGTATCTGCATCATGGCATCATAGGGCGGGTTCGCGCCACAAGGTTGCGCATCAAGTCTGACCGCGGTGTGGTGCTTGCTACGCTGCGAGTTCATCCGAGCTTCCAGAACCCACCGAACCCGCACATGCTCTGTCCTTCTGTGGGGATGAATAGTCAGGATTGCCGCTTTGTCAATCGAGGCGTTTTTTGGGGTCCGGGGGAATTAATAATGGGTATAAAGTGGTCCAAACAATGGGGGCCAACAAGGCGCAGGACTTTTTTTTTTTTCCTTTCCTTTTTCTTCTTCAATAACCCCCAGCAACTCTCCAGGGAACTATTGCAAAGCCCAGAAAGTTTCATGATGGAATCATTCCCTCGTTGCGGAAACAGCCCGCATATTGCGTGTTTCTAAATTGAGAACCCAGACCAATTGAGGCTGTGATATGTGAACCGCGTCAGTGGGGTGCCAGGTCAGGTCTGCCACCGGCGTGCCGCGCCGTCTCCCGGGAGTCGCTGGTTTGCTCGCTAGTGCCGGATGGCCTGGAGCTTGGGCCGGCAATTTCTGGAGACTGCAAAGCCGCCACAGTTTATTCTTAGCATGTGTGCACCTACATCGTCCGGCTTCTTGGCGCTGTGCTTTGGCGGTCTGCTTGCTCATCCCCTCCCCCCGTGATGCCGGAAAGTGTCGAAGCTACCTCCTGGCTAAGCGGGGGTCGAAGCCGGTGAATTAAGTGATTATTTTCGCCTCTCGTGCGGAAAATTCTCCATGCGAAATTTGTTGCGAGTGGCTCTGTCATTCATTGTCAGCAGATGACAGGGGAATTGCGCAAAGGATACGATGCCTCGTATAAGTCTACCCATTTCTTCACCAGTCTTGTTGCAAACGCGCATTGCCTCCGTAATAATAGCTTCCGTCTACTTTAAATGGCATAAAATTAAGGTATAGATACTCGACATGACACCTTTGACACACCCAATGTCCGTTTCAAACCCGGTCTGGTTGGGGCTGAAAACGGGCACCAACGATCCTTCACTGCCACCCTAATGATCCTGCGACAAAGTACTTTTTCGCAAATTTCAGGCAGCAACCCAAACAGTACTTACAAAATCACCACGTAACCGTCCCCTTGAGGTTTCTTGAACTTTCCCCAATAGAAAAGTGATATGCCCCGTCAACGAGCATGATCCAATTCTGTTTCGTCACCTCCCAGTAGCTCAAGTCTCTCCTTGTAACGTTGAACTCTACCGTCTTGCTTTCGCCCTTCTTCAGGTCAAGCTTCTCGAAACCCCGAAGTACTCGTACGGGAAATGTGACGCCACTCGACACCTCAGGATACGACAAGTATAGCTGCGGCACAGCCTTGCCGTCCCTCGCTCCAGAATTGGTAACCACCACGGATACGGTAGCATATGTCTCCCAGAGATCGGGATTGCCTCCTTCGTCTCCGCCAGCTTCGGAGAGCGGCTGTTCCTTGTCGTACCCCTCGGGGTAGGGGTACTTTCCACTCTTGACATCGCTGGCAGAGCTGATGTAAGGGTAAATAAACTTGGACAGTTTACGAATGCTGCTTGGAAACAGCGCCTCCTTGACGTCCGGGATGGTGGTGTCAAACTTGGGCGCCTCCGCCCCAGGACTTGGTCGCTTCGCAGGGAAGGCTGACTTCTCCTTTACCGTCGTCACCTTTAGGTCCTTGTAGTCGAAGGTCGTGTACGAGAGCCCGAAGCCAAACTCGAACCGTGGCTGGATACTGTACCTGTCAAAGTGTCGGTAGTCGATGTACAAACCCTCACGGAATGTCTGCTGAGGCACCATATGATCCGCCAGATACATGACCTGCCCACCCTCTCCGTAATCTTCAAGGGACTTTCCAATGGTATAAGGCAGTCTTCCGCTAGGGCTCTCATCTCCAAAGAGAATGCTCGCGATGGCATTGCCGCTCTCTTGACCAGGGAGATTGGCTGCCAAAACAGCCTTGACTCCGGGGTGATCAATCCATTTTTCCATGACAACGGGTCCAACAGCATGAACCACGACGATCGTCGTGCCAGCTCCGTTGCCGCAGTTCTTGGCAACTTCAAGCACAAGGTCTTCGCCCCCTTTTTGTAAGAAGAGATCGTTTCGGTCACCACCAACGTTTGACCATTTGATGTAGCCCTCACCAGAGTCGGAGTTGACAAACACCAAACAAATATCCTGTTCATTCAGAATGTTGCCTTGCTTTTTGTAGTTCACGTCGTTGGAAAGAAGCTCGCTCACTTGGACCTTTTCGGTATCAAACGCCTTACGGATTGCCTCTAGAGGAGTGATCAGATAGGGGAATTCAACAGCACCGCTGCCCCATCCGGAGGCCAGTGTGCCCTGGTTACACCCACGATCGGGGCACTCGTTGGGGCCATTGCCGGGGCCCGCATCTTCTCCAAATATTCCCACGCGGATTTTGTCACCCCGTTTCGATTGCTTGGAATCGCTTGTACTTCCATCACGGCCCAGTGGTAAAATTCCACTATTCTTGAGCAGCACGGTTCCTTCGATGGCAACTTGGCGAGCGAGGTCAGCATGGTTGTCCTGGACGTTGACATATTTGTTTACTTCGACTGTGTCCTGAGGTGAAGAACTTCCATGTGCAACGAGCCCCATCTTTTCATTGGTCCAGGATGAAAAGTTTGGCCCCTTGCCGTCAAACTTCTTCTTGTCGTCCTGTCCGAGTTGGTACCAAGAGGCAACAATGCGAACAACCATATCGTTGAGTCGATCTACTGGAACTGAGCCGTTAAGAACGGCCATGGTCAACTTGGAGCCCCAGAGAGAGTCTCCATCTTGCCATTTCAGGCCATCGCCTGGCATTGACATGTCCAATCCTGCCAAAGCACTTGCTACACCAGACCGCTGTGCGAGCCAATCTGACATGACAAACCCTTGAAAACCCATCTCCTCTTTGAGAATTCCGTTGAGAAGCTTGGAGTTGCCGCAAGCATACGAATCATTGACCATGTTATAAGAGCACATAACACTAGCCACTCCAGCCTTGATGGCATCGGCAAATGGCCAGGCATACAACTCATGCAGTGTGCGATCATCGATATTCGAAGAGATTGCGTGTGGGAATCCCCACTCCCAAGACTGGCGGAAATGTTCCTGTTCGTTGCCCACGAAATGTTTAATGGTGGCCATGACACCCTGGTCCTGGATGCCTCTGATAGTCCGCGCGCTCGCGATACCTTGGAGGTATGGGTCGGATCCGAAACCTTCCCAGTTGCGTCCGCCAGCAGGCATCCTTCCCAGGGGCCCGACCGCAGGACCCAAAATGACATTGATACCTTTTCCACGAGCCTCAAGGCCAAGTGCTTTGCCACGCTCATACATTAGCGCTTTGTTCCAGGTCGCCCCAACAGTCACACCAGCCGGAAATGCAGTGGCATTATCTGCATATCGGAGTCCCAGCGGTCCATCCTGCAGAGCGAGTCCCGGGAAGCCAACGCCGTTAGCGGGACCGGTATTCCCAACTGCAAGTCCCATGCTCCATCCTGTACCGGTGGTGATGTTGACCTTTTCCGGGAGCGTCATGCGCGACACCAGCTCAGCAGCTTTTTTGTAACTCTCAGCCCATGACTTCGCAGTGCCTCCCTTCGGGGTCGGATACCATGGGGGCGACATGCTATCAGGTGGTTGAGGAGCAGGCTTCCCCCGGACCAGACCCATTATCACTGTCAGGCCGCCCCAGATAACGATGATGGAGCCAAAAATTGTAACAAACCAAAACTGCCATGGTCGGCCAGACTTTCGCGCTCTAGTCTTGTCCGGTGGCTCATAGAGAGGGTCTGTGTCGAGGAACTCTGAATCTGACAAGTTGTCGAGGTCATAGCTCCCGTCTTGAGATGGTCTTTCGGCCGACCTCAGGAGGCCTTCACTGCTGGGGTCCGTGACCATGGCCCAGACGCACGCTCAGGGGATATCGCCCAGAGACAAGGGTCTGATTTTGGCAATTGATGGATCGAATAGGGGTGGCTCAATTGTGCGCCGCAAGGTCGACGATGGGTGCCGCAGCAGTCGATACGTGTAGAAACGAAGTGATGAAATCAGACTTGTCGTATCTCATGCTGTCCAAGTTAATCCGGGGCCGTGCGAAGGCTGTCTGTCCGCTGGCGTCAGATCCCCTGGTTGCGGTCGGACGCAGGCGGGCTGATTGCGCTACTGTCCGTCCCGCTTTCCAACTGGGCGGCGCAGCTCCACCACGCCCACTAGCCCACCAAGTCTGGGGATGCGTTTCCCCATTTGGATGCTGCTCAGAGCAAGGGCAGATCTAGGTTGCTCTCTGGCAGTGCTACTACTGGTGATCGCGTCCAACTAGAGCCACTAGCTGGGCGAAAAAGGTTTATCCAGCAGATGAGATGAATGCCGTTGCTTGTTGGCAACGCCACCAGAGGAATGGTTACCCGTAGGCGTAAGGTGGGTCGCACGCCTTCACACCTCGTCCCGAGGTAGGCCCGGAAAACCTGTGTCAGCCGGGAAAACCTATGTTATTAAAATCTGGATTAGTTATACTATGAATTTGACCATTTTCAGATCACAAAGATTCTGACTTTATAATATAACCATTATTTGAGATATAGTACCGCAAATAAGTCAATTGAAAAGCTATGTAATAGCCAAAAATAAATATATATTTAAAATAAGTAGAAATTATATTTTTAGCTCTAATTAAATTAACTAATTGAGAGCCTTCTTTTTAACTGTACATTTAACTCTATTAATTGTAACTTATTCTCTCATTACTCTAGCTATCTATTTAACTTGAAATTCGATAAAACTATTTATTATATTATAATATATATTTATTTATTATAGTAAGACTAGAAGGCTTAGTAATGTAAAGGAATTCTAACTTAAACTTAATAATATTAGAATCTCTATTATAGATAGCAACGAGATTATCCCTTATAGTATTTCTTAATATAAAAAATCATTATTAGTATTATTTTTAAAATTATTAATACTTTTAAGCTCAATATTATTATTATTATTATTTAGGAATAGCCTAAAGTCTGTAAATTTAACACTTTTATTACTGTTTGGCTAGGCACTTTGGTCTATTGTAATAATTAGTCTTACAGTACAAGATGCCTTTTTTTGAGCTTGAGAAAATGTCTTCTTTAATAATTGTGTTAATTTATTATTATACTGTTTTTTTCTAACTTTAAAGTTATTATAGATATCGCAGTTGTTAGTATCTTCAAGCTATTGATTCCATATTAATCTTAAAAGACTATTAGTTCTATGCAAAGTAGATTCTTTTTTTTATAAAGTTTTAAGCTTCTTAATCTCTTGAATAATGTAATTTTGAGTTATTATTAGCTATTAGCAGTCTCTTTTTCGCTTTGCTTTAGCTAAGGAAGCTTTATATTAAACTCGAATATCAAGAAAGCTAACACTTATAATGAAATTACCTATTAGTTTTATCTGTGACCCTCTTTTCTTTTTTTTATTGTATTTTTTTAGTTAAGAAAGGTGGTCTACTGAAAATATTTCTTTTTTACGATGTATTAATATTGCTTCCGAAATGATATTTTTAATTAAGCCCATTACTTAGAGAGTGGGTAAGCTTATGACCTATTAGTAACATTAATAGATATTATCAATATAATCTTAAGTATCTTGAAATTAACTATCTACAGGTATTATAGTTAAAACAGAGAGGTGGATTATTTTTTACTATTACCGCCATTTAGTAATAATACAGTCGATTACAGGATTTGTATTAACCAGCTAGATACCGGATTTTTCAAAGCCTAATATAATATTATATGATATAAAGCTAGCTTTATAGATTTTAGTAAAAGTAAAAGCGAATTATAAGTATAAAAAGTCAAGGTTCCCTTCTTAAAGTGATTTTCGAATTTCCTTTTAATATATATTTTTAAGTAGCTAAAAAACACTAATATTAAGTAATTATATAAGGTATATTAACTTTAATAGTAGAAAGCAAATTATAATATTAAATTGAATATAATATTTAATATATTTGAAAGAGAGATGACCTAAAAATCCATTAATAACAAGAAGGTGATAGATTTTCTCTTCTTCGGGATATATATTAGAGGGATAGTTGTATTGGTTTTCTAGCCTCGCCGGGTTGTGAAGCCACTCATTACAGCCGAACCAGGTTTAAAATAATATTCCTCTTTTTTTTACTATAAAAGAAGCTCTCCAGGAAAATACATTAAAAGTATAAAGCCATTTAAAAGTGATATATTGATTACTGAAGCCAGTATCTAACTAGATAAATCACATACCTAGAATAATATCAATATTAAACTAAGAGCTTAAAAGAAATATTTTAAAGATAAGCCAAGGAGGAATACTATTTCCAATAGCATTTACAACCCCAATTTATGTACAAGATTCCTAGTTAGTAGGATCAATAACTTCAGGGTATTAAGACCATATTATACACACCACAAGAACCTAAATTCATTCTTAAATATATCTAATACAAATTCCATACTTATTTTTATTCTAACACTCAGAGGGCTTAATTCTATATTTTATAATAATATTCTAAAGAATTAAAAAGAATTTCTTAATATCTTTTATATTAAAAACTTTAAAAGCTTTACAAGCCTTATCTATAGCTTTAATATATGTCTTTTAAAGTTATGGATTGTAATTGCGAAAGTCAGTATACTAGGATTTTAATATATGTTCCTTTTTAATATCTTAAGAATATAGAAATCCTAATATAGTCTCCTTAATTTGTGTTTTATTAGCTAGAAAGCCGGATTTTTTGAGCTATAATATAAAGGCAATAAGGGCGGCGTTTTCAGGCAGCGTCAGGAGCGCCGGGCAGCCCTACAGCCTAGTAGAAATGAATAACAATATACTTGTATTCTTAATACATCAAATTGTCTCTTTAGATATATTCATTTTAAGTATAATATACTGTATTAAAAGTGGTATTTTCTTAAGCTTTATAGTTCTTCTGGTATTATAAAGTATATTTGGGTTAAATATTACAAGCATATTTTTTGCTAATTTGGCCTAAGCTTTTTACTGCACTTTAGCTAGAAGCTTGTCTTTCTTAGAATTATTATATCTAACAGGTATCTTGGGGTTGTGTGATATTTACTTGAATTTAGTTTATTTAGGTTGTTTTTTTGAAGATTTTAGTAAGCAGCTCACAAAAAATAGCTAACATAGGTTTTCCCAGCTAACATAGGTTTTCCGGGCCTACCTCGGGACGAGGTGTGAAGGCGTGCAACCCACCTTACGCCTACGGGTAGTCTGTGCCACCCAAAGCAGTGAGACGTGACTTATCAAATCCATCCTTATAGCTCCCCACGAAATTCAGTCGTTGACAAAAGGAACGAGAACGCAGAAAATGGCAGCAATTGGTGTTGAAAGCTAGAAACCTTACATTGCAGGCGGTCGAAATTTGGTTTTCAAATGGGAAGTCCAAATTTTCCCAATTCAATACACCTTTCTCCTGCATATGTGGCTAATAACGTGGGTTTGTGGCTGGTAATGTGGCGGTGTCCGCAGCTCGGTACCTCTCCGGCAAAATGTTGAGCACCATCTGAAGATTCTCAAAGCGACAATCCCGTTCACCAGCATCATCGTCATCCGCTGCCCAATTGCCCGCCATGTCGATGTTCCGCGCGAAAAAGCTCGACCTGGGCTGCTTCGTTAATGTCCGCACTCTGCGTGACCACACGAAGCGCAAGGTCTTCGAGCAGAACGAGACCGAGAGGTAAGCAATCTTGGATCCATCTCGTCTGATCTCTTGCCAAAGACAGACGACAAGAACACAACCGTTGTACTGCTCTCCACTGTCGCTCCGGTTTTCTACAAATGCATTGGAATTTTTGCTTCTGTTCATTGTGCGCATCCTGCTAACCGAACCTGTTCCAGACAAGCTCTCCGATACATTATCCGCAACACCTCCCTCCCTCCTCGAGTTCGCGCCGAAGCCCAATTGCAATTGACTCAGATGCACTGCTACACTCGCCCTACTCAAATCAGAAACAGATGTATCATGGGTGGCCAAGGTCGTGGTGTACTGAGCGACTTTAAAATGACACGAGTAAGCCGATGCAATCGAACATACAACGCAGACGTATTCTGACCGTTTTAGTTTTGTTTCCGAATGGAGGCAATGGCCGGTAACATTCCTGGCGTGAAGAGGGCTAGTTGGTAAATATGCCGGAATCATGACCGAGACAACAGCAGAAATGCGCAGTGTACGATTATGTGATGAGGTGTAATGCAGCCTAAATCAGAAGAGGGTCTCACAAACGCCACACAGCGTGACATGTAGACAATTCAGCCATGACTGTACAATACAAAATGAATACTCGGGTTCTTATGGGTTAAATGTCAAGTGTTTTCTTGGTTACTACGGTGCAATTAGCATACCAAAGAAAAGTACACTACCTCATAAACGTAAGTATTTTGCTGCTTTGCAAGGTGCATCATTGACCAACCGCCAATTGTAGACTCAGAATAACAGTAAGAAGATGAAACAAAACAAGATACCTTAACAACACTAGAGTTTTAGTTGTCAAGAACCGGGTGCTTGGGAATATGAAGAGCAGCGCTATTGTCGTGGTTGGGTCATGCTATAGGGTAGCTCCATGGGCCGATAAGCTCCGATAAGATTAACCTCTACACGATAAGGTGGATTTTTGCCTGGAGGCTGGGAGCCAAGTTCAAACAACAATCGCCACCCCACCAGCAACAACCACGACGTTCCTTTCAACCAGTTTCCCACAGTCGCACCACGTTAGTTGACCATCATGGGAGGCGGCGATCTTAACCTTAAGAAGTCCTTCCACCCCGCGCTGCGGCGCAACCAGCAAGCCGTCTACGAAGAAGAACAGAAGGCTCTCGCCGAGCGCAAACGAACACAGCAGCGCATCAATGAAATCAAGGAAGAGCGAGCAAAGGAGGAGCTGCAGCGGCAGCTGGAGGCGGCCGGTGGAAAGAAGCGCGTAGATCGGGTCGACTGGATGTACCAAGGCCCGACCGATGGGCAGGTCGGCACCACCGAAGAGACCGAGGCGTACTTGCTGGGCAAGCGCCGAATCGACAACCTCATCAAGGGGACGGATCACAAGAAGCTCGAGAAGAACGCTGGCCAGGAGAGTTTTATGGCCCTACAGAACGCCAACAGTGCGCGCGATACGGCTGCCAAAATTCGAGATGATCCTCTCCTCGCCATTAAGCGACAGGAGCAGGCGGCATACGAGGCGATGATGAACGACCCAGTCAAGCGCCGCCGGCTACTGGCTGCCTTGGACGAAAATGACGACAAGGGCAAGGATAAGTCGAAACGACGGGAGGAGCGACACAGACGAAGACATCACAGGCATCGCAGTCCTGACTCAGATGAGCGACGCCACAAAAGGCGGCGGTCACATTCGCGGTCGCGAAGCCGAAGCCGAAGCCCGCGCAGACGCGATTCTTCACGGGATCGGGACGATGATAACTATAGACGGCGAGACGAATCTTCCGACCATCGGTCGCGACGACAAAGGGATGATTCAGAGTCCAAGGGAGAGCGTCGGCACCGACGACGACACGACGACGACAGGGATTACGATCGCCGGGACCGACGACGAGATGAAGACAAACCACGGAATGATGAGCGAAGACATGATTCAGAACCCGGAGATGACCAGTCTCGCCAGAAGCGGGCAGAACCATATAATCGTTCTGAGCGCTCGCACAACGGTTACCGCGGAGATTCCAGGCGAGATTCAAGAAGAAACTACGGCGGCGACACTCGCGACCGAAGCCAGCGCTCTAATGGCGGAGGCGATCGCGGAACGGAAGATGAAAAGGCCAAGGAGGAAGAGCGACAGCGCAAGTTGGCAGCGATGCAGTCAGCAGCATCCGAGTTGGACCAGGATCGAGAGAAGAGACTTGCAGCATTGGAAGAGCGAGAACGATCATTGCGTGATGCTGATAACAAGGCACGAGAACGCGGGGGAGATCGAAGTTTCGTGAACGGCCTGCATCGCCAAGCGGGTAAGCTAGACCTAGCAGAACGAATGGGCCGTGGACGACAGGGTTATCGAAGGGACGACGATTAAGGGTGGGGACAAAATGAATTGATGGTCATATGGTTCGTCTGGGTGGATACATGTTCGATTAACCGGTTTGATTAATTGCTGGCAGGGAACATGATTAGTTAAGTAATAATGCGCATAGAAGAAGTCTTCTCTGAGGGCGGGAGCATATATTGACGTTTGTATATTGTACAAAGGACCCGTGTTCAATGTATTTGATGATGCGCCTCTAGGCCTAAAAATGGCCCGAATAGTAATACGTCATGTCTATATTTATCCGCGTGTTGTCGATTTATACGAGATCAGGACACCACTGATAGGACGGGGGGTGCAACGTTGTGTTTGTGCAGTGTGACATACCATCTTGTGGTGAAGCTACACAGCACCATCTTCATTGTTGAATGGAAACCAGACATTTAATACGAAAACCAAATAAACTAAGTGATTTCCACATGTCAACGGCGCATATTGGTTTCTATTCGGAAATTGCTTTTTTTGCTTTTTCTCTCTGCTCTTGACACCAATAGTCTGTTCATTAATTAATCTCTGCCAGCGTGTCATGCTATTCGTGTCCGCTTGGCAGCTTACACATCCAAGACATTGCGTAGACTCAATTGAGCAACAAAGAAGAAACTGTCCCCTGAACCTGCCCCAAAAAACGTATTGGAACTATGGTCAAGTGATGAAAAGAAAAGCGAAGAGGCCAGATTTGTGCTTGGCTCGAGCTTGGATTGTGCCATTGAGACTGACGGATGCTACCTATTTGCCCTTTTTTCCGGAACCTGTCGCTCCGCCGCAACTAAGACTAGAACAAGCCACGTAGAATGCGCTACCCCCTGTCAACAAAGCCTTTGTCGCCGTTCGCGGTTCGCGCCGTTTGTACCCTTGGAGGAAGTGGTTGACGCTTTGAGATGGGAAGTGTATCAGATTGATCCCTTTTTCGGGTTCACTCAGACTCTGCTGGAACCCCTTTGGCTTTGACCACAAACCATTGTGGAGATCCAATTCATCCATGAAGACGATCAGGCCAGAAGGCCGTGGAATCCGTTTTTTTTTTCCGCCGCCAGTCCGTGTCCTTCCCCGGGTGCTCCATGTCGTGGCTTGCTGGCTAACGAACGTGCTCCATGTTTGGTTTGGCTCGGGTAGTAAAGTTGGACGATGCCATGAGGATGAACAGACTTTTTACCGATGTTGTGGAGCCCGAGCAAAAGGTAAAGGCAAAGCCAAAAGGGAAAAAAGAGAGAAATGATTTGTGCCGAATCCGCGACACACAGTGGGAGTAAGAAAAAAAACGACCTGTTCGATTTGTTCTATTGTGTCAGTTGTCGGGATGGTTGTGTTGCACGCTCTGCCGCACACACGCGCATACGCATGGTGCACGTCTGTTGTACATGGCATTGAAGCGCCCTTAATTCTGCAGCACTTTTTTGTAACCCTTTTTTTCTACGCCACCAAACGCCACTTAGCGTTCTGCCCGAGTCAGTGCCCTCGCCGCATCAGCACCTTGATCGCGATGACCGATGTGTGTGTGTCTCTGGACCCTTTTGGAAAAATCAACTTGTTACATCGGCATAAGGGCATGATACATTGCGGGATCGTGGCGGGGCCCAGTGACAATCCAGGCAGCCTCGAATTGACAAAGCGGGCACGCGTTTGGCCGCCTTGACGCCCGGATCCATTGCCATGGACGGCGAGATTAATTGCTGCTGGACGGGCCAGGTCAGAACAGCTTCGCTTTCTCTTTCAGCACAGTCAGAGGGAGAGGGGACGAAAGGCTAGCGGGCCACACTACTGTGTAGATTGAAGATTGTCCAGTGGGGCGCTGGGGGGGTTACATTGCACAGTTGGCCCACGGTAGAGTAGCCGCTGAAAGCTGAACAGGACCGCTGAAGGCCAATCTCCATCGGCTGGCAGAGGCAAAAGGGTAAAATACGCGATGCACTGTGCCTACTCTAATCGCGAATGAGGATCGCGCCCCTGGCCGGTTCAGGTGTCATCCAGCCCAATCAGTCTTTGCGCTTCTCATTCCTCAACACCTACTTTGGCCTAGTCGGGTCGGGGTGGCCCCCCCTCTCTCGGCTATCCGGGGGTGCTCGGAGGGGCGCGAGCCCGCAGGGTGGGTACGAGGGCACTGTGCTGGAAGCACGCACCGGCGACCAACACCTCTCGGCGCTGCTGGTGGCTCTACTGGCCGCTAGGCTAGTCTCCAGCGCACCCGCACACCTTATTACTGTTGCGCCGCGTAGCCAGCACCCCTACTGTAGGTACCGCAGCGGCTACAGAGGTTGTGGCGACAGTTGGGGCACCTAATCGCAATGGCCGGCGCCGCAGCGTGCAGCGCCCAGTTAGGCTGAGGGTGGTTAATACTGAACGGATCCCTGCACTTCCCCCCGGGGCTCCTCTCCCCTCTCCTTGTCTGCGGCCATCGACCATCCCGTCCTCACTGACTTCATCTCATTCCCCCCCCCCAGCGGCTCATTTCCTTGCCCCCATCGAAATCCCTCCCCTCACACGCACCTTGGTTGATCACTTTTTTCCTTTCTCCGCTAGTGTTTCGACGCCTCTCTCTATATACATACATAGTTTTGCATCTCCCCCCCCTTCGTTGCGACGCAGATATTGGGTTTCTCCGTTTTGCGACACCTGCCGATCCCGCCAAAAAAGCCTTCCCTTCCGCTGGCCAGCCCTTTCTACAACGTCCCGCCACGCTACAACTACACACTCATTACATTACAACCACCACCTGCTCCATCCAACATCCAGCGCGATACCACCTCTCGCCCCGACGTGCCCAACCAGCTCCGCCCCGTCTCCTCTTCGGTTACATCCATTCGCATGCGGTTGCCATTGCGGCGCTGACAGTACCCGTCTCCGTCTCCATTCTTCATTCCCCCGTGTCTGAACCCGAACCCCCGGCCGCATCCGTCCACCAACCTGCGCGCGCAGCCACCGTCAGCTCGTCATTTACCACGCTACACCCGCACCCGCAGCCAGCTACAGGCACGACGAACTAGATTCTACCTCGACAAATAGCCACGTCGGATATCTGACCTGCGTACAACTTCTCTCCTGCTTCCACAATTTTTTTCTCCCCCTCTCCTTCACATCTCGACGACGACCCGCGTCCCACGACGACAAGATGCCTGCTCTCTGCGGAGGTTCCAAGACTGTCCAGCGCAAGCTGGTGCTGCTGTGCGTTATCCCACTGTCGCTTTTCTCCCCCCAAGTCGCGACGCACTCAAATGCACGAACAAAGACGCTGACCTGTATTCAGGGGTGATGGTGCTTCAGGAAAGACATCGCTGCTGAACGTCTTCACAAGAGGGTATGTTTTTCCATGCTACTGGCAGCCACTTGGCGCTGCCACGACAGAACTCGTCTCATCATTTGCGACAGCTACTTCCCGACCGTCTACGAACCAACCGTCTTCGAAAACTACGTCCACGGTACGACTTTTGCGAAACTCGGGCCACGCGTATGCATTAGACTAACCCAATCATTACAGACATCTTCGTCGATAACGTCCATATCGAGCTGTCTCTCTGGGACACTGCTGGTCAGGAGGAATTTGACCGGCTAAGGTCCCTCTCATACGGTAATGCTCGCCCTATGCCCCCCTCCTTATCCCCTTGTCACCTCCCCGCGTCTGCATGCTAATCGAGGCCCGCCCAATAGACGACACCGACCTGATTATGCTCTGCTACTCTGTCGACAGCAAGGACTCGCTGGAAAACGTCGAGTCCAAGTGGGTCGGCGAGATCGCCGACAACTGCCCCGGTGTGAAGCTCGTCCTCGTCGCCCTCAAGTGCGATCTACGCGAGGGTGGTGATGATGATGAGGCCGAGGCCAGCGAGCAGCCCGAGAAGCGACCCATGATTTCCTACGACCAAGGCCTCGAGGTGGCCAGGCGCATAAACGCTTTGCGATATCTTGAGTGCTCTGCCATGAAGAACAGAGGTGTGAACGAGGCCTTTACTGAGGCCGCTCGAGTAGCATTGAGCGTCAGGAAAGATCGCGAAGAGGGCAAGTGCGTTATGATGTGAGAGGCCTACCCCAATGCTTCCACTCAGCCACAAACGTCGTCACCCCACGAAATCTAAAGACAAGCTACAAATGAGTCGAACCGCCGATACGAGTTCGAAAGCGAGTTATTCCGCCACGCCATGACGTCCAGTAACGGGTCCATTGGCTTGGTGGACATTTCACTCGGCCATGTTGTCATCTCGCTGCTACTTCTTTCATCTCCTTGCAGGTGAATACGGCCGAGTTATTTCTCAAAACTTCAAACCCCCAGTCCGAGACACTCGGGCATCAATTGTATATATCGATGCGGCATATATGCACATAGGGACACGGTGTTGCATGTGGGCTTATTTTTATCCTTTTTTTTAACCTCTTTTTTTTTGGTCGCTTCTTGGACGACGTATTTTGTCGGATCCTGGAGATACGCAGCGGAGCTGGAGTCAGTGGGGTGGAGGCAGTGAGAGGAATTCCCTTGCTCCTCAAAAGCTCTCAGATCTAAAGTCTTTTTTTTATTTATGTCGGCTTATTTGTTCTTCTTCCCCTCGGCATGTAACCCCCCTAGTCAAGCGAAGTTTTAATGCGAATTTTCCGTTTCAAGATGCGGTCCTGAGCGTGCAGTGCGTGTTTTCTGGTGGCTGAGAATTACGAGAGGGTAATTGGCATTGGGGTAAGCAGACCAGCTGATGTGGCAGGACATGTGCGTCAATGGCGCCTCGGCATGATGATGGCCGTGTTGGGGGGGGGGGGGGTTGTCCCATGCAGTTGCAGTTGCACCGCCACCCTTGTGACAGGAGATCGGGCGTGTCGATGCATATGGGCGCTCCCGTGTTTTTCGAGAAAGGGCTGCAGGCGGTTGCATCCTGTTTAGCCTCTTCCCCTCCCCCTCCGCAATGGATGGTCCGGATGCCTGTTGCATGGGTTTCCGGAATGTCTTTCCGCACGAGCTGCATGATGGGAGGCAGGCAAGCCCGCCGTCATTGGACGAATCCTGCTCTAGCACATGCGCAGATAAGGCAAGGTCAGATCATGGTTTGTCGCGCGCGCGCGCTCTCTCTCTCTATACGCTCTCGGTGAATTTCGACTGTGGGTGCAAAACTTTCAGGGTGTTTGTCGTCTTTGATCTATACGAGCGCGACACGATTAGCGAGGCGAGTGAGTTTTTTTTTTTTGGTTTCTAGAAGGCTAAGCTTAACGGCATCACAATACTAGGCTATTTGATTGGACCAGTGAATCATTTGCTGATAATATTTAATTAGTCCCTAATTCATTTTTACGTCACTAGTCTCTTGACTTGTTGGTTTCTGTGTAATCATCTTGTTCAACGGGGGGGATTCGAATACCAAGGCTGGGGTATCACATCGCTTAGCTAACATGATCGCCTTTCTTGTCCTTGTCACCAAAACAACCAAGACAGCGTCATCCATCACAAAAACCAGGGTCTATGTGACGACTCAATGATCATCACTACCTCAATGACGGATAATGACCAGTTCCTTGTGCGTCATTGGCCATCATCATTGGTTGGTCCCTTGGATGTTGATGGCTGGACCCTGGATATTGGCCTACCCTACACATGGGTTTGACGTCACTGCGAAAATCGCCAGGCCAAATACGGCGCCTTGTGTCTATAAGCAGGTTTGGAGAGCTGATGATGGGCAAATCACACCAAGGCACAATGATGGCTCATGGTGGTATTCGAGCGTAAAAGGGTGACGATGTCCCACAGTGGCCTCTTATGGATGAAGTTGTCGTATTGAATGAACCAATACTTTATACATCTGGTCACCCACAACACCACTCACCTTTGTTTCACAGCACAACGAAGCACAATTATCAGTACCATGCCTTTCTTCGGAGGTCGACGTGATCCATCACCAGAGCCTGTCGTTGAACCGCAGGCGACCTACGAAGAACCCCGCAAGAACAGCCTTTTCCGCCGTCGCGAGCCATCGCCACCCACCCCGGAACCCGTGCACGAGTCGGCCTACGAGGAGCCCAAGAAGAATGGTTTCTTCCACCGCCGCGCTGCTTCGCCCACACCTACAAACTCGACTCGGTCGACGGATCTCACGTCACTGAGCTCTTCGACGTATCACACAGCCGGCCACCAAGAGGGCGGGCTCTTCCGCAAGGGCACGGGCAGCAGCAAGCGCGGGGGTATGCTGCACCGGACATTCGGACATGGCAACCACCACTTTGAGGACGACCCCAGCGTCCTCGAGGCCCGACAGCGCGTGCAGAATGCCGAGGCAGCGGAGCGGGAGGCCGACCGCGCCCTGGACGAGGCTCGGGCCAGCGTGCGCGACGCCCGCGAGCGAGTCAAGCAGCTCGAGGAGGAGGCGCGCGAGGATGCCAGGCGAGCCAAGTTTAAGCAGCACCAAGCGCGCGAGGTATCGAAGCTTGGCAAGGCCCTCGGACGTAAGTCATATTAACCTTTTTCTTTTCTTCTTCGTCTTCTTCATGTCCTTCTTTTCTCTTGCTTGGCTCTTTGCTTGGCTCTTTCAGCCCTTTATCACGCTTCCCCCCCACCTTCCTTCGATATATGCCAAGGAGGGACGGAGAGGGAAACCCAGCAAGCATAACGAGGTCCAGAATGGATGATCGGCACGTTTATCCTGCTTGCGGGATGATGGCTAATAAATTGCTGTTTTTAGGACATGGGCCGTGAGAAGCCAAAAACCAGGAACCGAGATATGTCTTTGGGGAAATTTCCCGATGTGGCGCTGAAGGTTCAAGATTGGCAGGGGTTTTGTTTTGGAAGGAACAAAGAGAGAAAGAGAGAGAGAGAGAGGGGCGGGCGAAGAGAGTTGGTGTGATTAGGAAGGACGGATGGTTGGATCAACCAGGTCTTTGTTTCATCCATTAATTTCCTGACGTAGACACACTTTTCATCACTGCGACACTGGCGATATCCTGTTATCTTTGCCTGCGTGTAAGAGCTGGCCTCTCACCTCAACCTTTTTTTTCTTTTTCTTTTTTTTGTTGCATAGTGGTGGAATATTAGAAGCACGAATTGGTTTACAAATACAGAACTGCACCCCCTGACACAGACCGAACCCTGAAAGGGTTCGAACGCCATGCCGTGCTAACCAGCTAAAAAAAAACACACACCAAAACCCATGGCAAGCCCGTCGATGGCGCAGGTTGACAACCGGCAGACCCGGCACCGCGACGCCGAGATGCCGGAATCCCCTAGACAGGAACGCCACGCCATGTTGTCTGGAGCGAACAAACCGGATATACAAGAGCCGTCGCTGAGGCTAATGCGGCAGCAAGCCTGTTCCGCGTTCCTGGGGGTCCTCAGGGGGTGCTGGAAATTGACATGACATGGCAGCTCTGGTTGGGCCGTTCTGCCAAGATGGGGGGCCCTGTCAGGCTCCCCTTGCACTGTTGACAGCCCGTGGGCGAAATTGGATGGGGCCCTTTCTCAGCGCGCCTATGTATTTTTGGTGCTTGGGGTCCCTGGACCTGGGAAAAGCAAGCCAACCCCAAGGTCGTTGGCGGCCCAAAAAATACACCAAAGAAACAAAAGAAAAAAGGCGTTGGAGGCTGTCTCCACCGCTCACCTCACCGTCGATATGTGGTTCTGGCGGTGGTTTTGTTGCATTGCTGAAATTGTGTTTGCGTATGCCATGACACACATTTCGGATGCCGCTCACCTGGGGCTGGACCACACCTGATGATCCGATGACCGACGCAGGGAATCGAATCAGCAAGGAGGCCACGCCGAGAATTTGGGTTAAGCTCGCGGGTGATTGATTGCTAAGGACGATCTGACTAAAGCTTGATGACTTTGATTCCGTGATTGGCCTCTGGGATGATTTTCTTTTGGGGGTTGTTTTCGTACTCGTCCAGCCCTGGTGACGAGTCTGCCTTGGCAGAGAGATCATTTTTTCTTTCTTTCCCCTTAGATCTGCAATTGTGCGCGTGCGCATGGCCCATCAACACGCATCATTGTGCATCTTGTCGCGATGTTCCCAATTTGCTATCCCACCGATCTGCACAAACTAGACGGAGTCGCGGCGCGTGCAAAAATCCACAGGCTAGCTGCGGACTGGAATTCGGCCACCGTCCCCTGAGCCTGCCTGATAACGACGGCACTGCGGCCCCGTTCTCAGTGTTGCCACTGGAGCGGACTGGGAGGGGCACTGGGCCAATCTCTGGTTTCTCGGTGGAGTTGTTCGTGTCTCGTCCCTGGCAGCACCCCTTGCTTCCTTGGCTTGCCTGGTCCATGGCACACCACACCCCGGGCCACAAGAGACATGGTAAGGGGGGGGGGCACACACATAGAGAGTTGAGAGAGAGACTGAGACTGAGACTGATTGAGAGAGACAGAGACCTGGGAAAGCGTGCGAGGGACCATCGCCAGAGACAAGCCTGGTGGAAAAAAAAGGAACGCGCGGCGGGCGGTGCTTCGCTCGACGGGAGCCATTCCGTCTTGAGGCAAAGGCGACGGGGTGGAGGATCTTGGAAGCGGGACTCGTTTGCGGGTATCCTTGAAATTGCAAGCGTCCCAAGCTTGGGTATGGCCTCCTGACTATTTTCTCGAACTGTGGTGTCTGGGCCAAGGCGCGACTCCTTGGTTCCTATCACTCCTTAATTCTCCTCCGAGCACTAGCTGTTTTGTCCCACTCCTTTGCCCCATGTTGCACTGAATTGTGCTATTAACCCACCCAGTCGCTCATTTTCAGCATCGTTTCAGTCCTTTTTACCTTTACTCTCCAACACACATCCCGTCGCTCTTTTGACCACCCACCCAGTCACTCCTTTGACACCCCCAAGATACGGTCTGCAACAAGACCCGTCCGCTCTTTTTAGGCACCATATATCCCAAGCTGATACGAGTCTTGGAAATCCCCTCCTTTTCGAAATTGAAGAGAGAAGAAGAAGAACCAGAAAAAAAAATAAGTGATACCCAGAACTACACCAAGATATTCATAGTGTGTATTTCTATACCTCGCACATGATGATGTCGCGATATCTCGCTCCGGCCGCGGCCCTTCTGGGTCTCGCCCTCGCCCAGACCACCACCGACTGCAATCCTCTCAACACGACCGACTGTCCCGCTGATCCCGCTTTTGGAACCTCACATTTCTGGAACTTCAACACGACGCCCTCGGTCGACCTGTGGGAGACGACGGTGGGCATTGTCCCGTACGATGCAGAGAATGGTGCAACATTCACCATCAACAACCAGGGCGACGCGCCCACCATTAGAAGTACCTTCTACTTCTTCTTTGGACGCACCGAGCTCTGGCTCAAGGCCGCCAACGGCACAGGAATTGTCAGCTCCATGATGTGGCTGAGCGACGACCTGGACGAGGTCGACTGGGAGCTGCTCGGCTCCAATAACACGCACGCCTCGACAAACTACTACGGCAAGGGCCGCGAGGATTTCACAAAGGGCGAGTACCACTACATGAAGAACGGCATGCAGAGCGACTACCACAACTACACCACCGTCTGGACCTCGGAGAAGATTGAGTGGTACGCCGACGGCAACAAGGTCCGCACTCTGCTGCCCGCCGACGCCAACAACACCGACAACTACCCGCAGACACCCATGCGTCTGAGCATTGGCATCTGGGCTGGCGGTGACCCTCGAATGCCCGAGGGTACCCGTGAGTGGGCTGGTGGTGACACCGACTACAACGCCGGCCCATACGTTATGCACGTCAAGAACGTCTCCGTTGAGGATTACAGCTCCGGCAAGGAATACAAGTACGGTGACCAGAGCGGTAACTGGACGAGCATTGAGATTGTCAAGTGAGTCAATTCCCACCCCCCAAAAAAAGTCAAAGCATGGCAACTTACTTACACCTAAAACAGGGGCAACTCCACTGCCGTCGAGGCTATCAACAAGAAGGAGGAGAAGTCGACGGCTCAGAAGTGGGCGGACCTCCCCACTGCCACTAAGACGGCCGTGTATGCCGGTGGAGCCGGTGCCGCGGCGCTGGGCATTGGTGCCATTGCTTTCTTCTTCTGGAAGGCCAGGCGCGCGGGCACGGCCGAGGCCCAGGCTGCCGACGAAAAGGCCCAGGCTGAGCGCCACGAGCTCATGGGCTTCAAGGACGGCGAGAACTCAGCCAACCAGGGCCATGAGTACAGCTCTGGCGGGTGGACCAGGTTATAGACATGACAAAATAATCAAAGAAGAATGATCATTTTCCATTTTCTTATACTTTTTTTTACATTGTCTATAACGAAGAAGAGTTGATGGGGAGCGTGGAAGGGGCAGGCAGGGGGGGAAAGAATTGAAGAGCGCGCGCGCACCACCCAACAGAAGGAAGAAGAAACCTGGACAAACAAACAACCACGCTGTCAAGGCATCACGTCAAACCATCATCATCATACCTTGTTCAACCTGGGTATCGCATGTTGATTTTTTTCCTATTCATATTTTTTTGGCCCCTCTCGAATCATGGTCCTCTTTGTTTGAGCTTGGGACAGGAAGGGAAAAAAAGATCAATTCAGGGACGCTACGAGATATGACGGCCTGAAACCCACACAGTTACAGGTCAATGCTTGATCCTTGCACCAGGAAATGCGGAGATCAAACGTCAGTGGGCGAGCGGGCGATACAACACACACCAAGGAACGAACATGGGGGTTTTCTTTATCATCTTGTACATACGAGTTTCACCCGACTCGCCCCAATCCTCCTCGTTTTTTCCTTCTTTCCCCACGCGACACCAAATTACACCCTCCGCTTTTTTATGGGCTTTTTTCTCACTCACTCTCTCTCACTTGCCCCTTCACCCTCCCCATCACTGACTCTGGCACACATCAAATTTGCATGGTCTTCACCCTTTCTTATTCTGTGGTATGTGTGTGCGTGCATCGATTGGATATACAGCACGGGAGCGAACATTGTTTTATTTTTGAACGGCACGGCGTTGTCAGATACACCTTGGCGTATAGAGGGAAACACACATCTTATACCTTTGTCGAATAAAAAATCTGTTTCTGCGTGAATGATTTGACCACTCAATGAGTTGGATGCTACTTGAGCGTGAATATGTGAATTGCGATGCGCGTGGGGCCAGGGGAACAAGGACGGGACGGGACGAGATGACTGACGTTTGGCGGTCAAGCCAGTGTTACAGCTCAACGAGTCCGGGCGGCTTTTTTTTTTTTGTTCCAACATGCCAAACTGGGCAATGCTTGGTGCGATCAATGCTGGAATGGATGCCAAGACTGGGCTGGGGCCCGTGTGGTCAGAAGGAATAGGAACGGCCGAGAAGTTAAACGCACGACCCGGTCTTGCGAGCCTGACCGACAGACATCGTCAACTTTATCAAGGTCAAAATACCCACCCCCCCCGGTTGTCAATATCGGAGAATTGAACGGCGACGTGAGTCTCAGACTGCATTATGGTGAACGCGTCAAGTCTAGCTAGCACTTGCTGCATGAATTAATTACTTCAATACTGTCGAATGTATGTTTGATCAATGTTCTGTGAAAACTTTGCTCGTATTGTTGTTGTTCATGCGGTGGTTGTTGATCAACCGATTCGAGACCGTTGTTGTATTAGCATATCGACAGGATTCATGTGATGTCATGTTCATCTCCGACGAAACAAGGCTAAATCGATAAACATTCTGTGGAGAAGTTCGTATTTAAATGCTTGCTATTCAAGGGTGCCTGGCCTAGTGTCTGTGGCATCCTGACCCTGACCGTCTTTCCCTTCTGGGGACGCAATGACGATATCACAAGGCTGGTACCTTAATTCTTGCCTGCTTTGTCATTGAGACGATCTGTTGGATATAGGAATGTGCATTATGTTCTAGTCTAATTAAGTATTACGTAGTGTTATGTTTCTTTCAGATACTCGTCATCTATGGTGTGGGCGCTGCGAGGTTATAATCGAGTGCAATTATACCGTCTCAGAACAGTCGTTTCATCAACCCTTTCCACTTGCGCCGAACACCCTTCTTCTTATTCTTCGTTGAACAATTTAATACGCGAACTCCAATCTTTTTCACAACAAATTCTGCAGGCAACTGTGCGACAGAAGCGAGAAGACCTATCTTCAAGCATTGAAATGCTGTAAGCTTGTCCCCCCATACCGGAGTGTTATCTATTCCGAGCCCCTCTTTCGCAATTCCGGGGAGGCTATCGGCAAAGCCAGTGGTGTACTTTAGGGGTCCGGAAGAAACAATCTTCTCGTGGAAATCCGTTATAGAGTTGAAAACCCGGCTCAGGTCGACGGAAGTGGTACTGTCAATGGCTGTGTCGAGGCCTTCGCAGACTTTTTCCAACTCGTCACTGCCGACGCAAAGGATGAGGACCGTAACCCCGACCGTCAAGCCTCCGACGACCATGACAACAGCCTCTCGCTTCCGAATGAGTTTGAACAGACGACGATATCCACCGGCTTTTTTCTGAAGGGTGTGTAACTTGACCGCTTGCCGGGTCATCGCCGGGACGGCGATCACCAACCCGGCGAGGGCAGGCGGCGAAACGGCTCCTGTGACGACAGCGCTGCCGATACCCATCGAGGAGGCGGAAAGGGAGAAGATGGTAAGTTTGAGTTCCTTGGCAACTTTGTCCCTCTAAAAGTCGAAGTGATGAGACAGTATGCGGATGAAGATTGATGGGGGAGCATGAACATACCGAAGGTTTCCAGAACTTGAGCTTTAGCCAACAAAGGCTCTTGCCTGCCTCTCGGCCCGCATTTTCCACTGCTTTCTTGTTGTCCTTCACTGTCTCTCTTACCGAACTAATCCTTGCGTTCCTCCTCCTCTTCTTCTTCGCAGTCTTTATCGCGTTGGAAATGGGAGCAAGAGTGCGGGAAGGCAGATTGACGAAGGCCGTTTTGGCGTCATTGCACTTGGCGGATAATTTGGAACGCCTTGCAATTTTAGGCCTCCAAGATGTAAACGACATTGCGGTATTTGAGGCTATGGTGTATTGGTCTGAGGTAACACATGCCCCGCAAGGCTGCTAAGAAATTGATAGGGAGATGACAGGAGATGACAGAAGATGGTCAGACAGCTGTATAATACTATGGGAAGATAAATGTACAAATGAATAAAAACAAAGCTGAAGGGAACACGCCACATGAGTCACAGAAAAAAAAAGTACTTTGCACATTTGTGTGTGCGACCAAGAGGATGCCTTGGGGATGGATTCGTAATGCCGCCATACGTAACACTCCCGATACAGAAAGGTCGTGCTGCACACATAGCACGGACCCGAGAGACCTTTTTAGGGAGGTACGGCTGTAATCATCAGGGTCGCCTTTTTGGGGGCAGTGTCTTCCTATTTGCGTTGCCTGCAGCTGGAGAAGATATAAGGCTACCAATCAGATACACCACTGACCCTGGCACCAGCCACAAACGGAATCTGGCTGCAGCGAAAGCCCGATTTTATGTACCTGGTCGTTTTGAATCGTGCTGGATGGTGAAGGATTACGAGGCCTCCCTCAGTCTGGCTGCGATGTATGTCATCGCCAGCACCGTACTGGGCCTGGATCCCTTTTCTCTATCGCCTTCCCCGACGTGCATACGGAGCCTTCGGAAGAGCGAATACAAGCAGGGCGACTGACATGAAACACTAGATTCTTTCTGTGTTGAACAGTGACGACGTGGCTGGAATCAGCGGCATGTGAGGTCGCTTTGTAGCTGTGAGTGGAATCTTGCTTCTTCGGTGGAGCCGGCACCGTAACCTCCGTCTACGATGCCAAGCCGACCATGTCCAGCTCGGAGTAAAACTAAAAAAAAAAAGGAGGATGGAAATAATATAAAATTTGAGCCCTGACAAGCTTGTTGATGGGCAGTGTCTGCTGTGCTTGCGTGAGACTGACCTGCTGACCGGAGTCTTCGGATGAGGCTTGTTTAGCACTCCCCCAAGAAAGTGGGTAAGTAGGATTTCATAACGGCTTGTATCACCTAGCTGATGATTAGGATTCAATGTGACTTTTTTTTTCGGTTCCCGTCGGACAAGAATTGTTAAAAGGATTTGCAACAGTGTGTTAGTAGCCACGCGGGCTTGTACGGCAAGCGACAATATGAGATTTACTCCACGAATTGGAAAAGGCCCAAGCCAGGTACTAAATGGAGAATTTGGTTTTTTATAGCAGACGGAAAATTGCTTTATTTCACATTTATCCTTCTCTTTGATGCTTAATATTGCGACCATGCACGTTTTATATGCTGTGATGCTTTGTGCCTTGATGTAACTTGGACAAGAGTTCAAAGTTGCGCAGGACTTTTCATGGTATCGGTAATGGTCAACACGCTATACGCAACACAAACGCATCAAGCTTGGCGAACCTCTTTGTGGACGGAGAGCGTAGTTGATAGTGGGCTTACATCTGGGACAGCGAGTGACAGTTTGTCAAGCAAGGCGGAGTACGCGTGCGGGCTTACTTACCTCTCGGTGTAAGTGATCCTCACCTGCATCATGCCTGACATACTCGTACCACCGGCTTGCCACCATTTGCACATTTGCGTAGGCACCGAAGCATTTGGGCGACCTGGGATGGTCAGCGAACAGGGTTAGTTTGGGGGATCAACAGGGGCTGTCGATTGGCGGGGTTCAGCTCGACATGGATGTTAAGCCTAAAGTTAAGGACCAAGATACCCTTTTTGGGTCGAGCTGATGCGACGTCCTGCTTTTCAGCTCGACGTGCATAATCCAACGTTTTTGGGGGCGTTTTTTTTTTTTTCCTTCTTGCGCATCTGCAAGCAAAAATGTCGGCCCCGAGCGCCACGGCAGACGCTGGCACCAGTGCCGTCGACATTGCCAGCAGCGTCGGGACATGGATCGCAGCCTTCATCGCTGTGGTGGCCCTCGTGGGCATCATTGGCCCGTTTCTGGCTTTCCAGGCCTCGCTCAGCGACAACAACCGGGCCATGAACGCCGTGCAGGATCTGCCTCAAAAGTATGTGACGCGGGGCTATCGATTGACACAAGGCCTACGAGTCCTGCGGCGCATTCGAGTGCCCAACTTGTCACCCGGGTACATTGCTAATGAGCCGGATACGGCGCCTTTGATGCCGCTGCGGGCTGCGTTGAGTCGCTGGGCTGTACGTCCTCGCGACTACCTGCCCTGGAACACGGGCTGGGCAAAGCTATCGGAGCTTATCGAGGCTTACGAGCCTCGCGATGGGGCCACTAACGAGCCTGTGGCGCTGGGCGTTGCGACCGGTGGAACCCTCGAAGTCGTGAATAGCCGTACGGCCCTGGTTGCCAACAAACACTGGATTCTGCTCCTCGGGCTGCTGGGGCGCTATGGAACACGTTCGGACAAGGGTGTTTTGCAGAATACGGGTATTCGTCGAGATTTTGACGGCGAGCGTGCGTCTCTTCGCCACTTCAGGCTGAGGAAACGAAGGGCCCGCGAACGCACTGAAACCGAATTTGAATGGGTGCGGAAAGGGAGGCGAGGTTCGTGGAGCTCCTCTTCCAGATCACGTTCGCCCGACTCTAGTTCTACGGAAGAAAGCGATGATGAGAGGCCCTACAACAGCGACTCCGTTTCGATTCAGCGTAGCGCGTACGGTGCGTGGTCGTTGGAAAAGAAGCGCATGCACCAGATCCATGGCGTGACCGGTACTATGCAGGCCCTTGGGCGACACAAGGGCTCGTGGAGCTATCTCACATCCATCTCGTTTGTGCCACACGCCGCCCGGGAGATTTTCACGTCAGGGACGAATGAGAGAACCGACGCAGCATCGTTGGAGACTCTTTTCTGGCTGGCGCACGGCTTTCTCCCATGCAGCAGAACCCCGGAGGGCCAGCAAACTGTGATATCTCTCGAGAGCCCTGAGTCAGAAGCGCATATGCCGCTCGAGCTCATGCGAGGGATGAGCGTTTCTGGTGACTGGCCCGCGTTTTCTCTGCAGGAAGCCGATGGCATTCCTATATCTATCGGCAACGCCATGCAGTGCCTGAGCATACCCGAACCTAAAGTTCTTCAGTTTCTTCCCCTTAAAGACAGGGAACGCCGCGGAGTAATTGACAAGGAAGAGATTCTCAGATATGATGGGACGCTTGGAGAGCGCGATGGTGCCTGGGAAGAGACTGAGATAGAATATGCCTCTGAAAAGGTCCGGATTGGCGGCACCTGGGTGCATTGCAGCAAGTACGACGGGCATATTACCTGGGTGTTCCCGCGAAAGGACATTGAGCGGCCTCTGGGTCTCCTGTTGAGCCTGGACTGGGACGCCTGGGGATTTCTCGCTTGGAAGGACAGGTTTTGGGCGTCCATGTTGAAGCCCGCCACGAGCATACTGAACCAGCGATACCTCCACAAGCTGCAATTTATCGCAGCACTTGGGCTGCCCATCCGAGTGGATGCGTTCAGGTGGAGAGTCCAACCCAGGTTTCACCCGAAGAAAACGGCTGATTACCTGGAGTTTGACGAGGTCATATCGTCCATGCTCCGGGAATCCAACGCGCTGCCGCTGCGTCTGGCGCTTGGAGCGCTCTACGTACTGGATGCGCCCTTCCGCGATCTCGTCTCCAAGGCCTGCCAGCTGCTGGCCGAGTACATGGACAAGATGCGCGAAATGGCTGCAGTCGACGAGACTAGAATGAGGATAAGGATCCTGGAGGAGACAATGGACAAGATTGCGAAGCACCACATGATGGAGCTGCAAAATCGTCCGGCAGAGACGGAGATATCCGAGGGCGAGAGACACACGAAAATCCCCATTAACTTTTTGGAGACTCCGACACTGAAGGCTTTTGGTCTAAATTATGAATATAAAGATGTGAGTTATAAACAGGCACATAAACGAGCCGAGTAAGAAAGATGTTAATGGCGCACAGGATGATACCAGCCACGTCTTCATCAGACGCGTGGTCCCGCAGTGGGAGATAGATTTAGCCCGCGAGCATACGGCCAAGTACCGTGAGCTGGACGAGGTCATGAGAGATGGAGGAAAGAGACGGCCCGGAGTCCTGGAGTACAACTACGAATCCAAGCGCCTGAAATGGTATTTCAACGAGAAAAGAAAGACCGAATATCGGATGTGGCATCTCAATGGAGACTTGGTGAGGGCGCCCTCGAGCGAGAAGATTGTCACCATCTCGGAAAAGGAGATGGTTCTGGTTGCGCTGTGGACGGCAAACAGAGCTGCAATGTGGCTAAGCGCACAGGATTCTCGACCGCTGCTGAAATTTATCAATGAACTAGATCCCTACATCTACGTTTTGTAGCCCTGGGGTTACTGAGCAAGCGGTACAGATGCATGAAATTTCATGCTAAATGAGTTTTTTTTTATAAGTGTACTATTTTATTCTTTTGACATGCAAAATGCTTTGTTTTATATCTACTCGAGCAACGACTCTTTCAGGAGCTTCTGAATATCGCTAATGGCCTCCTTGCTCGTCTTTTGTCCGGCCATGATGTAAAAGACATTGCCCAGCACACGAGCGTGCACATTCCACCGTCCCTCGTCGCCGCCCTCCTTGAGGCGGGCCTGGAGAGTCAAGGCAGCAGTGCTCTTGTACCCGGCGCCGTCGTCGCTGCGCAGGCTGATGGCGAGGACGCTGCCCAGGGCCCAGACGCTGCTGACTCGGGCGGTGGCATGGGAAACAGCGTCGACAAACGAGTTGGACCACACCGACCAGGCACCGTGGTTGCTTCCGTGCTGCGAAATCTCGCCCGAGGTGATCCAGCCATCCGTCTTGAAGGCGTCCCACTCGCCCTTCTTGTCCATGCTCTTCATCTCGCGCAGAGACTCGAAGGCGACCTGGCATCCTACGGGGTGCGCCGTGTAGCTGTGTCCGTGCAGTAGCGCATCGCTCTTGTCGTCGGTGACAAACACGTCGAAAATGCTCTCGGAGGCCAGCGTGGTGCAGAGCGGAACAAGGCCGCCGGTCAGGAGTTTGGCGTGCACCGAGATGTCGGGGTGGACCCCCAGGAACGAGGATGATGTGTATCTGCCCAGGCGGTATAGGCCTGTGAAGACTTCGTCAAAGACGACGGGAAGACCGCTCCAAGCTGTGCTTTCAGGCTCAGCTGGAGAAGTCGAGTCACCAGAGGTGCTAAATAGGTGAGGAGATCGTCGGACGACGTTGACAAGAGTTCTCTGGAAGAGAGGGTCCCTGGACATGTTGTTAGCTTGAGATGGCAGCGGTAGGCAAGAATAAAAGAAACACTTACACGAAGAGCATGCCGCCAGCACCCAGGACGACGGGCTCCAGCATCAGAGCGCCAAACTTGCGACCCTGCTTCTGCAGCTCTCCCAACGTCTTCTCGATGTAGGCCTCATACTTGCGGCACGTCTCGGACTCTTCCCGGGCCGAAACGTTGAAGACGTCGGCCAACGATGCATGCCTCTCTCCGTTCCCGAGATCACCCTTCAGGTCCTCTGGGACATCAACGATCCACTTGCCCTCGGTGCACTTGACGGTAGGGTAATCGAACCAGAAGCCTTTACCCTCGTACCACTCAATCTTCTCGTTGTAGGTGCACGGCTCAGCGCAGTCCATGGCTCCGATGGTGTCTCCGTGGTAGCTCCCCTTCAGCCCGAGAACGCCAAGCTTGGAGTCGGGGCCCCAGCCGTACCGCACGCGAGCCGCCCGGAGAGCCATCTTGACAGCGACTTCGCAGCCGGTGCTGCCGTTGTCGGAAAAGAAGACGCGGCTAAGGCGCGGGTTTTCCAGCTCCTCCAGCAGCGTCTCGGCCAAGGCGAGTGCGGGCTCGTGAACGGCTTCGGCAAACATGACGTGGCCGTAGCGACCAGCTGCATAAGCAGCAGCGAGCGTCAGTTTCGGGTTGGCGTGGCCGAGGCCTTGCGTCCACCAGGAAGCAGAGCCGTCGAACGAGGGGCGGAGGATGTTGGCCGTGGTGGATGAAGAAGACTCTAGCGGCTCTGGGTTGAAGGTCTGAAAGTGGTCGCCGTGCGCCGAGTCAATGGCCGTGATGCGCTCTGGAGGCACAAGTTTGTGTTGTGTGAAGGGATACCAGATTTTTTGGTGCGCAGTTGGGGCCATGCTTCGAAGCCGAGCAATTCGGGCTTCGTGGGTCTTGTCCAGGTGGACGAGAATGGAGTCGACAGACTCTTCGTCATTCATCTCCTCGTAGTACTCGGCCATATTTTTCCTATCCGATACCAGGTCTTGGTGCCTGTTGGGTGGCTCTGGGACAGTACCCACGGGGATTCCATGGTTGTCCCGGAAGTAATCAGTCAGGTATCGATAATTCTCATAAATGGCCTCTCTAAATAGCAGGACGCTCTCGACGTCGTATCCGCGAATCTTAAGCGACTCGAAAGCTGAGATGGTCTGAGAGATGCCACCGAGCTTGGAATCGCCAACGAGGACCACTGGCAGGCGCAGAGGCGCATATAGATCAGCTTGTGTGGTTCCCGCAGGGCCGGGAGAGTGGACGCCACCAGCCGTCTCGAGAAACAGCCAGCCGGGGCCCTTTTGAGCTTGGAGGGAGATGTGGTCGTGAATCTTTGTCAAGAGCTCATGATTGGTAGGTGTGGGCTTTTGACGGTGTGAGTACAGGGTCTCAAGCAGGGATTGCCAATTTACCTTGTTTGAAACAGCGGCAGCTGAGTGTGGGCTGGCAGGGATCTCATATTGGTATAATGTTTCTGGGTATGTACTTGGAGCAAACGTCTTGATATGTCTATTCCAATGAACATGTCAATTACTAGTCCAGTTGTTTTTCGTAATGAGAACATCTGCATCTCGTTAGCACTTACTTGAACCTCGGCTCTGTTCAGGTCTTCAACCAAATACGTACACCCATCATCAGCATCCTCCTGGGCTCCCGTAGAGACAGGCTTCAGGTATGATACACGGCTGCCCATCCAATTCTTGGCAGCCGAGTTGCAAAGAACCGTTGTTAGAATGGTCTTGCCCACCTCAGTGTTGGCGCCATAGACTTGGTGCACGCGGAGCTGGCGCCGGAGCAAAGCTCCGATGGGCGCCATTGTGTAAACTCTAGGATGAAAGCAGAGTACTAGATGCAGCTACCGTTAGGCAGGCCTTTAGATATTCTCAACCACAAATCGACCTATGAAAAAAAAATGTTGAGAGATGTTGATGATGACGAAATGTTGAAGCCCATGTCGGCGGAGCTCGGCATTGGGTGGAGGCGCCGTTTGCCGTCGTCGGGCCGTTTTAGCTCCACCTCAACAGGGGCGATGAGGGTCAGTGAGACAGAAGCCGAGGGTCAATTGAGATGCAATTATCGCTTGTACGTGAGAAAAGAATTATCAATTGGGTTAAGAACTCAGCTTCGTTGACCCTACAGTATATTTTGGGAGCTCCCAGAGACCCTTGATGCCAGCAATTGAGCCGCACATGCGGATGAATAAATATCGCAACCTCCCCCGCATTGCAACGGTGGGATGGAAGCTACCCCGCGATGACTCTGCAGCTTCAGCTAGATCTGGCAGCTCTGGAAAGGGCAGCTTATGCCGGTGAGCTTCTCTTACGTTCAATTCAATTAATAGAGATGCAATTGGCGTCCCGCGCATGTCCCGTGCCTCGTAGCGTATCTGCAATCCACATGAACGATCCAAAGAGGTCAATCCCTTTTGCCATTATTCACATTCTAGGCCTGTCTCTTCCACGACACTAGCCGAACGGGCCGAGCGGATTGGGTCACCAAGGAACGGCAGGCCGAGATGACGGGCAAATGCCGAGAGTCCAGATCGATTAGCACGATTAGCACGACATGGATTGTCTTGCAGAGTAGATACAAACCCCCCCACTATGCTGGAAATCTCGTTAGGAGCACAATTCCCAGCACCACCGGCCCCCCGTTGCGCCGCGAAGCAGTCCAGAGCTAAAAACTCCGCGTTGCATCGCAGAAAGCTGTGCAACTGTCCTCCATCATGGACGAGCAAGGAAGCAACACACTGTTGGAGGAGAGGTTCAGGGCCCTGCTCGCCCGTCGTGAGGCCCGCTCGCAGCTGCGGCGGCTGACTACCGTGGCCCCAGCTATGGTGGATTTCTCTTCCAATTCGTACCTCTCACTGGCCAGCAACCCCGACGTGCAGCGCGCATTCCTGTCGCTTCTCCAATCTCGCATCTCCGAGACTCCTGCGGCGGCAGCGGCTGTGGCGAATCCAGTTCTTGGCTCGGGCGGATCACGTCTTCTCGACGGCAACAGCTCGTTTTCTGAGACACTCGAGCGCGACATTGCCGCCTTTCACGGAGCCCCGGCCGGGCTCTTGTTTAATTCGGGATTCGACGCCAATGTTGGCTTGTTTGGCTGTGTGCCTCAACCCGGAGATGTCATCGTGTACGATGAGCTCATCCATGCCAGCGTTCACGATGGAATGAAGATGAGCCGAGCTGCTCAGAAAGTGCCCTTCAGACACAACACGATAACAGGCGATTCCGCCCAGTATGAAGACGGCGCTGAAACGCTCGATACTGTTCTGCGAAAACTGACTGCTGGCAAGGCTGGCAAGGAAATGGTCGAGGGCAAGTATAACGTTTTTGTAGCCGTCGAGGGTGTCTATAGTATGGATGGAGATGTGGCACCGCTTCGAGAAGTCGTGGAATGCGTGAAGCAGCGACTACCAAACGGCAATGGCTACATTATCATCGACGAAGCGCACTCAACAGGAATATACGGCCACCAAGGCCGGGGTCTAGTATGCAACCTAGAGCTTGAGAAGAGCATATTTGCTCGAGTGCACACCTTCGGCAAGGCCATGAGCTGTTCTGGTGGTGAGTCAAAATCGCAATAAGCAAGAAATATACACCTTACTCACTCCATATCAGCAATCGTTCTATCATCGGCCACAACTAGGTCGTATCTCATCAACTATGCTAGAACACTCATCTACACGACTGCCATGGCATTCCCCTCTTTGGCCAGCATTAGGGTTTCGTACGATTTTCTCATGAATGACGGTGCAACACCGCTGGTCAGGAATCTCCACCAACTGATGCATCACACACACGGGTTACTCCAGTCCTTGTGCGCGTCGTACAGGCCAGCGTCGGATCTTCTGCGCCTCGACGAGGGACCCCCAAAATCACCCATAATACCCCTCTTCACGTCCCACCCTCGCAGCCTTGCTCAGCACTGCCAGCAAAGGGGCTTCATGGTGCGCCCGATCGTGGCTCCAACGGTGCCCGCGGGCAGTGAGAGGGTGAGAATCTGCCTGCACGCCGGGAACACCATGGCGGATGTCGAGGCTCTGTCGAGGGCAGTGGAGGAGTGGCTGCGACTTCGGATGTACCAGGACGCGCCGAGAGGGAGCGCAGGTATCACAGACAACGGATCGTCACTGCGCACCATCGAGGCCAGTGCCCGTTACGAAGGGTCGGACAAGGCAAAACTATAAAAGCAAAGAAAAGGGATTCGGTTGTTGCTTGTGCGAGGTGGTCGCCGAGCAGGCGAACATGAACATCAAAGCAGCTAAAGTTTTTTTTTCTTCTCGTTCTCTTATCAAGCACAGGTTAGAATAAAAATTTTTTCTTTTCCCTATGGGCGTGCGGGAAATCCGGTTGCAGTGAGCAAGCTCAGACGGTGACATTCACAGTCCATAATTAAACGGCCCTTAATATGCAGCGCTCGGCCAAACCAATTACCTAGCCGTCTGTGCGAGATATGCCAAAACCATATTTCTTTGTGTGCAAAAATATGGGCAAATTTAGCACTGTTTGAAAGATAAACACATTCAGGCAAAGAGAATTGTATCATGAAGATGGATAAGAGCCAAACCCCCTCTTGGGTCGACTCTCGTGTCATCGTTCATTGAATGGGGCTGTGGTGGCAACATAGTTTCAAGTTGAGTAACACTTCGTGAGCACATCTCAGCTGCGAGAAACCGCAACTGATGATTTTGATCAACATTTTGCAAGTCCCTCCGTCTTGCATGGGTAGTCAGTAATCGTATCATTTTGAGAACACAGCAGGTGTAGGGTAGTTGCACATCGTGGGTTGCTGCATGAACAAGCCATCTGAACCCTTTGAAATACGACAGCATCAAATTAGATGGTAGTGAAAGCTTAATTTTTCGACGCATTGGCCGAGGGATGGCTTAGGCTTAAATTCTATCTCGATGTTGATAGTGCCAATCTCTCTGCACAGTAATGGATTCTGGAATGGCTGAGAGACTAATTACCGATCAAAAAAAAGTGAGAAACCACCTATCGATCTAGATTCGCTGGGAACAATCAATCACAGCGCCGTAAAACAACACGAGGGTCAATATTTCACTCCTCCGGACACTAGGAAGTGCACCGAGCACAGATGGCTGGCGCCTCTTCGGCAGATTTAAGCGGCGGCATCCGAACAACATCATTATCATACACCCCTACTAAAGCCCATGCACGCTCACGGTTGTTTTTTAAAGCCAAATTTAGTGTGACACTTCGTAACGATTGGGACCGGTAGTTTGGATTAGCAGGTTCCCCCCCCCACCCGTCCAGTCTTGTTGACTAGCGACTTTTGACATCGGCAGTAGGCACTGCATGTCAGGAGCGCGATTGGTTGGCTGGAGGTTCACCGAGATCGTTAGTCTGGGGACGCTTTTCAGCCTTTCAAAAGTTGTCCCCACGGGGACTAAAACTGGGCCAAGCGTAGGAGAGGAAAAAAAAAGAAAAAAAAAAAAGATTGTCACGCTTGAGCGGGTGCGCTAGCCCACCAACTAGCTTCGGGCCTTGTCCGCGTCGGAAACCGAGGACATGGGCACTTGCAGGTTGCAGTTGACGGTCCGTTGTTGGTTGCACAGAGGATGCGGTGTATGAGGCGCCTCGCATCCACCCAGAGTCTGGACCGTTGCTATGAGCCGGTGGCACTTGTTGGACGGTCTTGAGCTACTGTATGAGAGGCTGAAGGCATAAAGATAACTGGACAAGAAAAAAAAAAAACCAAAAAAACAACGTGGTGGCTTCCCTCGGTCACTGAAGGAGGATGGTTTATTCACAGTTAGTTTAGTTTACCTTGTGATGCTGTGGATGGACCAATGGTCGACCATGGATCTGATGGGCAACAGCGCCCATTGATATCGATAGAGCCGCGGCTTCAGCTTTGAGGCTTGTGTTCATGCCTAAGCTTGGTCAGGTTGACAGTGTCAGACGCCGGTGTCGGATATGGAACAAGCAGCAAACGCAGTGACCGAGGTGCTGCGGCGGCCCGCGGTTTCTCGCATGACCTTCTTGCAGTGACACAAAACATATGGTTGAGTGAAGTGGACATGGCCGGCAAGCCCATGCTTCTCAAGGGAGCGCGGTGGGCTGGCTTGCTTGTCTCTGATCTGGAATGCTATTGTGTTGAAAAGGGACTGTGATAGCAGCCGTTTGTCACGTTTTAATGTGCACACCATGTGTCAGATCAGCTATTGTCTTGGGAGTTTAATGGAATGGCAACCCAAGTTACGTTGCTACGACGGTGAAATGTACGCGCTGAAATATACTTTTGTTGTTTTTATTGCCGTGGCTAAAAGAGGAAAAGAGGCATATGAAATGCTGCGGTTGCTGGCTCAAAAGGTAAAAAAAGGGGGTGTGTGCGACTGCGGCAAGGTGTAATAGTAGCAGCAGCTCATGGGATGGATGGAAGAGCATGGGAGGGGGGGGATGGGATCCGACATGCTGGGCGCGCCGACATCTTGGCGATCGTTAGGGGCCGTCTTGTCGCGCTTGGCAAATCAAAAGGCTGGGTTGCGCTCACGTTGCGGCGGCGGTTTGGGAGCGTGACTTGCAGCCTTGGCGATCTCTTGGTTTTCTCGGCTTCGGGGCTACCGCATGGGAATATCCCTTCGGCTGGCTTTTGTTTCGGCTTGGCGATCGGGCGGCGTGCTTCTTGCCAAGCAAGACTGGAAGCGAAAAAATGGAGAGAGAAAAGGGACCAAGTGGAAGCGTGTAAGTGATTTATTATTGAATAGACATCATCAATTGATCGGTGACCGAAATCAATTCGGTGAAGCTGTACATGTTGCCAAATACAGATCGAGTTGCCATCCTCGAGCGGCGCTGTCAGGCACAGGCACAGGCACAGGCGCAAACAACAGCAGGCAAGATTCTCAGCTGATCGCACTTTCAGCCGGCTTCTTCGGTCAACAGCACCGGGGACGCCGTTTGTAGCATCAATCGGTCCATCGGGCAATGATACGAAAAAAAAAAAAAGTCTTGGCTCGGATCATTCAAATGTGTCGTTGGGTCCAGACTTGGGGAACGCGTAGTCGAAAAAGAGCCATGCGCGATGCGAGCCATACGGACCAGTTAGGGAGCACACGTGGGGGGACCAAAGGAGCATAGATCGGGTGGAGGGGTAAATCTCTGTCGCAATTTTTCCCCCTACCTCTCTCGCTTCTGGCTTGCAATGAACCTTTTTTCCAAGGTTAAATTTTACCATAACGTATGGTAATCCTTCCACGGGTCTGTCTGATGGGGCAACCGGAGCGGGCTCGAGACGGTGGCGAGGCGCGGCGAAGGATGGGGAGGGGGACTGGCCAAGACGCCAGGTTAGATCGCCGAGACGGAAGACGGGAAGGGCCAAGACTGGTTCCAGCCGGGAGGGTTCGTGGGCCCTATCAGAGATGCTGGCGATCGCACGTGTGGTTGACTCCCCGCTGCCGTTCGCTGGGGAAAGGCCGTCGTTTAGCAGCGCCACAGCCAATGGCGGCGCCTGCGAATGGCCTCTCCCCCGGGCGATGGCCTGCAGCGCTCCCCTGTGGGCTGCCCCCATTGCCAAGACCCTCGACGCCTGGGGCCTTGTCCAAACTGGGAACCGACGAGCACGACAGCTGCAGCTGCAGCAGCACTTGGGAGCCGTGAGCGTGCTCTGTTTCTCGTTTCGTATCAATGGTCCAGGCCGCCTTGTAGCCTTGGAGCAGCACCCTGGTCGCCTGCGTCCCCGCCAGAAACTCTCTCTGCCTCTCCCAGGGATGGTCTTCCAACCATTGTTCCACGCGTTTTCCACGGCCGTGAACGTGACTGTGGTCATTTCACCATCCTGGATCCTTTCTTTGAGCTGGCCAAATTAAGGAAGTCCACGCCGTACACTTCAATCTGGACACGCCTCTGTGTCTCTCAGCTTTTTGCAATGGACCCTCGAAAAAAAAGAACCATCATACATCACATCGCCACGGCACAACATCACTACAAGTCTCAGTTGTGTTTAGCAAAAGACCACAGCCAAGACATGGAAAAAACGCCTCCCGCGCAGTCGCTATCCCCAGTTCGAGCACCGAAGAGCGGGTCCCGCTCAACTACATCGGTTCGGTGAACCAAGCGGGCAAATGTGCACACGCACACTTGCATGATGCTGCGGACACACCTCCTTCACGCCCCTCCCCCCCCCTGTCGCGGCAGAGTGTGTGTCCTACTCGAGGGAATGCTTCACCAAAGACACCATGGCCCGTCAATCTGCCAAAGGGCCCACGTTCTGCGGGCAGGGTCCAGCTGCTGCTCCGTTGTAGATCCCCGTGGCCTGGTCCGCCGAGACACTCCTCGAGAGAGAGAGAGAGAGACACACACACGCCCTCGTCTCGGTTTCGGTCTCTTTTTATATAAACCCTCTGCTTTGGCTCCCAACTTTTGTCCGAGTGTCTCTTGTCTCTCAGCAGCAACCACTTCTTCACTTTCTTCTTTCCTTCTAGAAGCTCGCCCTACCCTTTTTTGCTTTCTCATATACTACTTATTCTTTTTTAAACTCCTCCTCCCTTCTTCTATCAGCTGAAACCCGACCACTAGACGCGTGCTCTCCTCGAGCTACCCAGTCGCCGCCATGGTGCTCCATCAATATGATTACGTCTTTGCCATTGGCACAATGTTTGCCATGCTTGATGCTTACAACAACGGTGCCAGTAAGTAGCCGAATCTCGATTGTCAAATCTCTCCAATCTCGAAAGATCGCAGTCTAATCCCCATACTCTAGACGATGTTGCCAACGCCTGGGCCACCAGTGTTTCCTCCCGATCCATCACCTACCGACAGGCCATGATCTTCGGAACCGTCTTCGAGCTTCTCGGCGCCATCTGCGTCGGTGCCCGTACCGCCGATACCATCAAGAACGGCATCATCCCCAACTCGGCCTTCCGCGGCGACGCTGGCGTTCAGATGCTCGCCTTCACCTGCGCTCTCGCTGCCGCCTCTTCCTGGGTCATGTGGTGCACCAAGAACTCTGCCCACGTCTCCTCCACCTACTCTCTCATCTCTGCCGTCGCTGGTGTCGGTGTTGCTACTGTTGGCGCTTCCCAGGTCCAGTGGGGATGGCACGATGGTAAGGGTCTCGGTGCCATCTTTGCTGGTCTTGGAATGGCTCCCGCCATCTCGGCCTGTTTCGCTTCTATCATCTACATGTTGATCAAGGGCATTGTTCACATGCGCAAGAACCCTATCCCTTGGGCTGTCTACACCTCCCCCTTCTTCTTCCTCGTCGCCGCCACCGTTTGTACCCTGTCCATCGTGTATAAGGGTTCTCCCAACCTGAAGCTCAGCAGCAAGCCCGGCTGGTACATTGCTGCTGTCACCATGGGCACCGGTGCTGGCGTCTGCCTTCTGGCCGCTCTCTTTTTCGTTCCCTTTGTTCACGCCAAGGTTATCAAGAAGGACTACACCGTCCGCTGGTACCACGTTTTCCAGGGCCCTCTCCTGTTCAAGCGAGTCCCTCCCCCCGATGCCTCCGAAGCCCGCGTCCCCAACTACGCCGTTGTTCAGCACGATGAGGACGACGAGGTGTCCACCCACGGCACCGACTCCATCAACGAGTCCGCCGAGTCTGGCGCCAAGGATATTTCCAACACCAAGGAGAAGAGCCTCGTCGCCAACGAATCCGCCCAGGCTACCTACAAGGAGCTCGTCGCTCAGGGTGAGGAGCGCTTCCACGCCAAGCTCCGCCAGAAGCGTGGCCCTCTCGGCTGGGCTATGCGCACTCTCCACGAGAACCCCATGGGCCCCGGCCAGATCTACGAGCTCAACAACATCCGCATCATGTTCAAGCGAATCCCCGCCATGATCACCGCCGGTCTCCTTTACGGTCTTCACTACGACATCCACGCCGCTCAGACTGGTATCTCCGGCACCCCCGAGGGTGAGCGCATGGCCCGCGTCTACGCCCACGCCAAGAAGTACCCCAACGAGGTTGAGCATCTCTACTCCTTCATCCAGGTTCTTACTGCCTGCACCGCCTCCTTCGCCCACGGTGCCAACGATATCGGAAACTCTGTTGGTCCCTGGGCTGTCATCTACTCTGCCTGGAAGACTGGCGATGCTGCCGCCGCCAAGGCCGCCGTCCCCGTCTGGCAGCTTGCTGTTCTCGCTCTGACCATCTCTCTTGGTCTTGTCACCTACGGTTACAACATCATGAAGGGTAAGCTGATTCCGTCACCAAAAGTTTTGATATGATCCGATTTGCTAACTCCCGCATAGTCATGGGTAACAAGATCACCTACCACTCCCCCAGCCGAGGCTGCTCAATGGAGATGGGCGCCGCCATTACCGTTCTTGTCTTCTCTCAGTTCTCTCTCCCCGTTTCCACCTCCATGTGCATCACCGGTGCTACCGTTGGTGTCGGTCTGTGCAACGGCACCTTCAAGGCCGTCAACTTCCAGCGAGTTGGTCTCTTGGTCATCGCCTGGATCATGACCATCCCCATTGCCGGCACCATCGGTGGCTGCCTCATGGGTCTTATCCTCAACGCTCCTCACTTTTCCTCTTAAAAAAAGACAATAGCCCACCGCTTTGAGATTCCACATCTCAATCAACCAAACCAACTATATTTATACAACCAAAAGCAAGACATGAGTACAATACAATACCACTTAGATTTATATATGTAATGAGGAGAAACGACGGGTATAGACAGGGACTATACTTTGGGTACTGTAGGGGAGTTTTATTTAGATACCTTAGCATCCATATGCGAAAAATCAATTAGTTCACTCATGCACATTCGAGAAGTGATTATTGCAGCAAGTTCAATGGGATCGAGAATTTAATGTCTAAAAAAAGAGGCCCCCCAAAGTGGTTGTTTGAACCAACCACGCCTCATCATTCGCTGTTCTCATTGTTGCAACTAGTTTCTATGTCATTTTCGTTTTCGCAACGCTTGGGATAGCTGTCAGCATCATCAGGCGAAGATTGATCAGAACGGAGATAATTTTCGAATTCGAAATCCCACCTGAGGAGATTTTGAAGGATCACCGGGGTTTCGTCTTTCTCAAAAGTTAGCCAATTTCCTGCTTTGCTTGAAAGGATGCAGTACTTACAATAATTGTTCACATTAACGCCGACATCAGCACGATGCAACTCATCCAAGTTTTCTGGCGATGGGATGCACTCCTCTGCCATCCGAGGGGCCCAATAAGTATAAACAAAATCCGCCAGACATTGTCCAGACTTTCCAATCTCCGTTTTGAATTCCTCGACGAGGCCTTCGAGCCTGGCTCCTAGATGCTGTTCTTCCCTTTGGATTTCGATTACGTTTCCAGTAAAAAGTTTCAACACTCGGTGATGAACTCTGATCCTAGGTGAAGGGATGTAACCTGAATAACAGCAAGTATGTGTCATCTCAAGAGCTTCAAAGGTAAGGTATCTGAGAAACTCGCTATGTAAGTGTATACCGTTAAGTGACTGCCTAGGAATCCGACCGTTTCCTAATCTGTAACTAGGCCCAAGATTCAGATCGATGAAGGCTTTTGTGAAGGGAAGGCAGCCACCAGGACAGCACCAGCAGCTGCAACAATCGCGAGATCCATTGTTGAACACCTCGGTGAAAGCTAGGAGATATTCCTGAGGTGGTTTTCGTTGGTTTATGAAGTTTTCATGCATTCCGTTGAAAAGATGCAATGCCATGTAATGCCAGCCGGTGGCTGAAGTATTAATGCCAAGCGAGAGAGGGTCAGTCGACGATTGATCGAGACAGAGGTGGCTTTTGAGCCAAAGGAAATGGTTAGAAGAAATGAATTTCCTTGGCCTGTTGAGAATATGTAGAGGCAAAATGCCGTGAATGTCGTTCTTATCGACGTCATGAAACCCTGCTTTGAAGAACAAATGGAAATATCCAACAGCTAACCAATTCTCAAAATAAATTCCTTCATGATCGTCAGGGACGTGCAATATTTTCGGGACATACTCCCCTCTTATCAAGACCTGCTGTATCAAAAAAGGAGCTTGCGTGTCCACAACTGCTTCATCGGATTCCTGTAGGTTGCTTGTTTGGTTTTCGGGGAGGGTCTGCTTTGCAATCGAATATAGACTTCTTCTGTGATTAGCGAGATGGAGCGCTAGACATTGAGCGCACTCGGACGATGTTTCCGCGTATGGGATACCATAATGGAAGACGGCCCCATAGCTAAGGAGAAGCTGGACAGCTTCTGGACACTGGAAAGAAAGAGCGTAGTCCAGGGGTGTGAGCCCATCCTCGTCGCCCTGCTCAAGTAACACACTCGCGCCTGCCGTGATGAATAAAGACAACCCAAATGGCCAAGATGAAGCCAGGTGAAGAACTGACATGCTAAGACACTTCTCAAACATTGCGTTCGGGTTTTTATCTAGTCTCTCACGGACTCTCGTTTCGGATCGAAGCAAGATGGCTGCGACCAAAGGGTGTAGGTCAGATGCTGAGTGAATGAGTCATTGAAACCAAATAAAATGGAATAGATTATATTCACAATGGACAAAATATTCGTTATTTAGCCATAAGTGGAGAAGGCCAATCATTGTCTCTTGACTTCTGACAAACGGCTCAGCATCCAAAGTTTCGGATATACTGGTTGCAATCATGCCGACCGAGTAGTTATTGTGCGAGCTTGGGGGGTAATCTATTAATAAATCAAGAAATGTTTCTCTATTTTTTTTTTTTAGTTAAAATGGTGTATTTATTGGGAAAATGCCAATTTTGAGATTTGTTACCTGGATTGAACGGTCACTTCATCACATGGCACACCGGCGCTAATTAGCACGTTGATCAGTCGGCATATCTGCGCCAGAATGTCAAGCGCAGGGTTAAAGAAGAAATGTGGAGCCAATGACCGGCAGATTTCCTACCATGGATCAGCAATGCATTATCCAGAGTGTCTGGCATGTTCACATGTAGAAGCGTTTCCCCCCAGATGTCGATTTCTCGGGGTGAGGCTTTGCCTTCTTGAAAAAGGGACAAGATTTCTCTTTCGATATAGAGAAAGCGTATCTCATATAGTTTGGGTGAAGACTCCGTTGTAAATTCTGAATTCTCAAAATAGTCAAGTTGCTCACGAATAAGTGACATTGCTGGGCTAGTTTTCACTCTTGGCTTGAAAGCCACGCGAGGGCTAATGGAAAAGCCTCCTGCCCCAGTTTTATGCGATAGACTCATATCCACCAGAAGCGAAAGGCTCTCGCGAAGTGAAATTGTAAACTGAAACCCGACGTGTTGGCTCCGCTCTGGGTCGTAAAAACGGCAATATTTGGAATGCCTGCATGATTGGTATCGTTTACTGTATGGCGTTAAATATTTTGAGAAATATGACCAACTATAAGATTCGTTTCTTCGAACTCTTTGGACATTGCAAGTACAGAGAGGACTAATGAGAGCTTGTTGGTCCGGCTCACTTTGAGCGCAGTCGGCGAAGTCGCAAACTTCTTTCAATAACGATGGTTTGCTGAGCAATTGGTGTCCAGTATAAGGTAAGGACAATGCGTAGTCAGTTTGATGTGCGTCATAACCGGAATGTTCGGAATATGTTCTGAACTGAGTACCTCTGGACGTAGCCATGGCCTGGGCAATCTCATTGCGGATTTGGTTGTGTTGCTCATTGAACATCCTCCGCAACTCCTCATTAAATCCATTTGACCGGGACGCGATTAGATTTGCGGATTCTTGGAGATCTTGACGTGCTGTATTGATGGTTGCTAAAATTGTATCTGACTTGGTCTCAATGAGGGTGCTTGTGCTTTTGAGCTGACCGCCAGTTTCTTCAAGTCTTCGGTCGATAGTTTGTAGTTGGTGGACTGTATTTATCTGCTGAGACTCCAAGGATGTCTTCCAGCTAGATAGTTCTTGGTGCAGCGAAATCCCGAGGTGACTAAGTCGTCAGCGCTGTGTGCTTGAATCAGCATCAAGGGAACCTACGAGTTGACAACCTGAAGGGCATTTTGCGTGATGATGAGAAGTGAATCAAGATTTTTCTGCATTCGAGATAGGTCCTCTTGTCGCAACCCAAAGACTAATTTGCGACCTGCGTTCTTTACTTTCGCCTTGAAGCCGCTATCCGAGACATCATTGAGCGAGGCAAGCAGAGACTCCAGCTGCTTCACGCCGTCCTCACTACCGTGGAGGCATTTTTCAAGCGTTTGGATCGCTGTAACGCTTGAGCTTGGTAGAGACTTGATATCTTTTATGAGGTCATCTATGTCCTGAAATGACTGGCGAAGATTTGCGATTTTTGTCGATGCAGTATCAAGATCTTGGTCTCGACCTTTCACAGTGCTGACATAGCTATACCGGCCTTGGCACACCTGTATACCCAGGGAGACGATGCCAACAGCGGTGCCTGTCAGTGACAGCGGGTCTGCCATGACGGCCTTTATCGCGAGGGTTTGCTGTGAGTGATTTTTGGGGTGGTTTAGGGAGCTGAGTGGATTAATTTTGATTGTCGGAAGATTTGGGCACCAAAGGTGTCAGCCTACGCCTCGATGATATGCATATCCCAGCTCCAATCAAAATTTTGATAATGCATGGTGATGGCTGATTGATTGCCTTGTCTGCCTCGCCGCGCTGTGTGCAGCAAACTAGCGCGAATCGTGAATTGGGCGGAACCATTGTGATGGAGATCCTTCATCGTATTATCCCAAATCCCATGATCAGATTGGGGAACAATAAACATCTTGGTCTTGATCATTATGCGTAAGATACCAAAACTACAGGCTTGAATTGTAACGGGTAGACTTAGAATTCAAATGGGTACCTGGTTAGAGACTGAGATAACGGGGGATACGGTGGCTTCAATCTGGATTGTCCATCACATATAGAACAAAATTCGAGCCGGTGCGAGTATTTTGCACCAAGTGTCAAGGACAGTTATTCTTCCTGTTTCTCACCCACCGACAAAGTGCAGGATGCTTGGGGTCACGCAGATCCAAGCATCCCAATATTTTCCATTTTTCAGTAGTGGGAATGATATCCGTGCAATTGTTCCACCTCCTACTGCCCTAAGCCACCTCTTCGTACGCGAACCGGTGTTGTTGGGGCGTTTCGTCGGTGATCCATTCAAGATGCTTGTAAGTTGAGCTTGCAAGTGCCTCGACATCGCCACCACTGCAAACCTGGCCATGTTTGCACCAGTGGCAGCTCAAGCAGTAGTCAAATATGAGCTCAAAGGTGAATGAAGCAATAATGATGATAAATCCAAGGATTGACGCAAGACACATGCCAAATAGGGTGAAAGAGCCGAATTGACTGGTCCGAATTTTCCATGTTACAGCGGAGTCAGCATGATACTGTGAAAAAGCGCATTCAACAAACAATATTTAAAATACATGTACTTCATTAATCTGTTACAGAATGAACATACTTCATTAGCATACATGATTTCTGATTTGCGTTTACGGGGCGTCGCGAAGTGGGTTCAAACTCTGATCTGTGAGTTGTGCCAGTTACCGTGTTCACGAACGCCATCTGGATAGATGCAAGGCTCACATCCCGCAACCCTTCTATAAAAATTTACCACTGGTTATTTGGTAGCGGTTCCTACAGCCCTGGTGGCTACTCTTGCCGAGAGGCCAGGGATCTTGACCCTAGTGCTTGGATTATGTTGGTATGATTTTGAATCATGAGCTGCCAGATGGCGAAAAACCGACCGAACATGCTGACCACCTCGCTGCTAGGTCTAGACACCCCCGAAATCAGCGCATCCAGGGGTCTTTATAATCCAAGCAGAGTCACTGTGCCAGTAATTGTATCCTAATAATCGGTCAATAGCCCGCAGTTGGAGTTGTCATGCAGAGGGGCAGGCTGGCCAGTGACAATCTCCAGTACACTATACTCGACCACTTCGCGAAATTACTTTTGTCATTTCCAGGAAAAAAAGTGAAGTATTTATTTGTAATAACACCTTCGCGAAACACTAATCGAAAAAAGTTCTCTACTAGCATATCCGCTGAAAATCTCATGCGGTTTCGACTAACAGGGTTGTAGGATCCTCTTGATTCCGTATTTGAAGACATTCTGACTACATCCTAGGCTTACCAAGTGCCCCAAGGGGCCGGGGTATCCCTGAGGCCCGGAGTTTCCTCTCTCATATTCCAGTAGCCAAATTTCACCTGGGTCAGGTCCAATCCATCCTGGCGCTGATCCAGAGTCACCGCATTAATCACCAAGGACTTTTCTCTTATGATGTGACCATCACCTGCGTCATATTCGTACCAACCTCTCATCATCGTTGATATACCGCAAGTTTGACAGAAGTAGTGGTTTATGCGCTTATTACCAAACAAGTAGTTGCCCAATTGGGACTCAGACGACGGAGACAGCAGTCGTAGAGCGGTCGGATCCTTAGGGTCGACCTTGGCACTCACAAAGTTCAACTTGTGGCAATAGGAGCAGTTGCACTTCGTTGGGTTAAACTGTGTAAGATCAATGACCGCCTCATCGCGAACCGCACCGCAGTGGCAGCCGCCGGTCACGGTTCTCATGCCACCAGGTGTCTTGGATTCGGCTGTAGCCATGATTGTAGTCTATATTTTTGACTTGAAGACCGCTAAACAAATAAGTATTTGGGATAGCTGGCACTACTGGAAAATGAGACAAACTTTCTGTTTCGTGTCGATCTTGTCCGAATACTTAGTAAATCCAGCTAACACACGACGTTGAGAAAATAATCGCCGCTTTTAAGGGATTTTTTTCTCTAGAGAAATGAAGCTGCAAACTATGCTTAACAAGAAAATATGGCGGGAAAGCTGCCCTTCTTAAATCTTGTTGCTCACCGTGATGCGTGGGCGATACGACTGTGCTCCAAATCCACCACAGACTAGCGAGGGTTTCCCTTGTGAGCCTCTTAGCCAGGCGAGTCACTCATTGTGTTACCTTTACTAAAGCAGAATTTTGAGTGGTTGAGGTAGTGCTGGTTTAGCAATCGAGGGTCCTTGGCGGTTCATCTTGTGCCGTACCATGATCCTTCTTGAGTGGTGTGAGTGGGCCTAGGGTAGGTGGGCGCTCGATCTGCACCCCACTCTGCATGAGAATTGGTTAATCTTTTGATCTATTGGGGATTGCATGGCACTTCTCATGCCATTTACTGACGATATTCATCTTATGCGGTGACAGTAGGCTCGGGTTCGTACTAAAAGAGGTTATGAAGTGGAGCATGCTTGAACTCCCATACTCACACCGTAATACCAGGTCTTTGACCAACTTTCCACCAAGAGCATAGACTACGCCATGATCTCTGATCGTAAATTCTATTACTCAAGCACGGTCCATTCGTAGGGCGCATTTACCTGTAGGGCGTAAATTTTGATACGGGTCTACAACTTACCGAAAACGCATGTAGCTTTTCCACAGCTAGTCATGCTTACCGGTAAAGCCATATCTTTCGGTGCGATAAGTCAGGCAACAGCTGGGTAATAGTCTCAAATGAATGACGCACACATAATTAGTAGGCTAATAATAGGTCCTTGCCTGTATTTTGCTCGCTTCTTGATTGCGACTGTACCGCAACTTTGAGCCCCACGAGAGCCTGTACACCCTGCATATTTCGACCATCTAAACAGTGGTGTACAAGTCACATAGCTTGGCTAGTCCCTGAACAAGAAGCCTTGGATTGCTAATTAAATTCTGATCTTAGCAGGGTTTCTAGTCTTCCATGGTTTGCTTTGTGTATGGTTAAAAGTCATAGGTGCTGTAGAGTAAAGAATTCATATTCCTATTTTGGGGACACTTTGAGAATTCCCGGAGACAGTTATTCCTCAGATTCATGTAGCCCTGTCATTAAATTAAGCTATTAGCAATGATACATGGAGTGTTATGCTGATGGCTGGAGAATGTAACAGCCACATCTGGCGGGTGCTTCATAGCTACTACGTCATAGTCGTAGCTCATCGCATTTCACATGTCTTGCTTTAAAAACTGCACGGTCATTGCGGTATTTCCGATGGGGGCCTCGGAAAGATTTGCCCGTTATTTTTAGTTGAAAGGATGGCGATGCAAGAATGAATGTACGAGTATAGGTTTAACTGAGTCTAGTCAAGGAACTGTGGGGGGAGTGGCAACTTGCCAAAAATGTGATTTTACGCGGAATCAATTCCACAAAAGGCGCTATGCTGCTTTTGTGCGCATACGCGCGTCCAAGGACAAAGGGATAAGCCACTAAAATAGCGAACAAGGACCAATATGGAGCACCAACTAAACGCAAGACCCCGAGATCCGAGCCTTGCGTCATCAAGACACCCAATAATCCTACTGAGATGGCCTCGCAGTCCAAGTACATGAAAATTCAGATTGTCCGTCATCAACACCGCTCACTAACGTCATTATCTGTTCTATTGACCACTGAGAAGAGGAAACGAAGCCATTAGTACATTCTTTTTCTTCATGTTACCAAGAGAGAGCCGTAGTTAAGATAAGCATAATTTTGAAGTTTCTTAATTCCAAAAATAACCACGTTTCCAACAAGGGCCATAGCACTTGGCTTGATTTGTCGGGCTTTCGGAATGTTTGTCCTATCCGTATGAACAGGGGTCGCTGTGTACTAAAGGATTGAACCTGAATAAATGTTTGGTACAGGTTAATTAATATCTTTTTATTTTACTATCACACTACCTTTGGCACTACCATGTCGTTCGGCGGCTTGCAGTACATACGACTCAAGGTCTTGGTAACTCTCATCAGAGCATTGAGCGGCTGGCGGCAACGCCCGCTTCTTCAGCCCCCCAAAACAGTTCAAAGGGATTTCTTGCAAATTCCTTCTCGCGAAATCGGCAGAAGGATTGACGCTTGGCTTTACTTTCCTGACAATTGCGATGGAGAAGTAGCCTCTTCACCAAAGCCATTGCTGATCAATTGGCATGGAAGTGGTTTTGTGAATCCCTCGCTTGGTATGGACCATGAATTTTGTCATCAAATGGCCCGAAGCAATGGAATTCTCGTTCTTGATGTGGATTATAGGAAGGCACCAGAGCATCCTAATCCCGCACCCATTCACGACGTGCACGATGTATTGGCATGGGTTGAGGCCCAGCAGAGCACCTTCGACACATCGCGAGTTATGGTCTCTGGCTTCAGCTCTGGTGGCACCTTGGCGCTCATTGCCAGCTCGTTGGTTCGGGTATGCCATCCGAGAATCGACATAAAGTCTGTCATTGCTGTGTACCCTTGCACGAATTTGGCAGAGGATACCAAAACGAAAATGGTTCCCACTCCTATCAGGCCGCTTCCGCCTTGGCTGCTGAATATATTTTACGATTCTTATGCCCCCTGCATAGATTCTCGGACAGATCCAATCGTGTCACCCCTGTTCATGGATAATTCATGGTTCCCGAGCAGGGCTATGATAGTAACTTGCTCGGGAGATACCTTAAAGCCGGAAGCCGATGCCTTAGCTGAGAAGTTGTGTGAGGACACTGGGCGCTACGTGAGCGTTGTTAATGTTCAAAATATGTCTCATGGGTTCGATAAAGGGTGCTTACTTGGGTCAAATGACTGGCTAGCAAAGGAGTTTGTCTACGAAGAAATTTCGAGAGAATTGAAGGCCGCCATTTCATCATTAAGAGCAAGCAAGGTTGAGAGTAGATTCTAGGTAGCGTTCAAGCATACACTCGTTTATGGCTAAAACAGGATTAGCCCACTACTTCATCCCCGTAGCGTTCAATCTCACCACGTTTACAACTCGAACAGGATTAAAGTATTACTACTTCCCCCTAGCGTCTAAGTATATACGAGTTTGCAGATCGATTTGGGTTAGCCTGCTTCTCCCGTGCGTTGCTTCAGATGGGCGCGATTGCCAGGGACCTTGACCCGAGCGTTTACGCCCTTCGGCGATTTCACCGCGACTTCGGATTTTCCCGTGAATTTAGCATCAATCGACTAGCCTTCTTCGGCCTTTCTCTCCAGTAACGCTAAGAGGAAGATGCGGCTCTTCGATCAAGCATGAGGTCAGTCGCCTAATTGCGAAAAGCTCCAGGTCCTGGTCGATGAAACGGGTACATCAACTGTTCGCCTAAAGCACCCCGGAGGCCCGTACTCGCCCTAGCACGGACAACAATACGGAGCTTGAGATGAGAGACCACAAGAGCGGTATGAGAATATACGAAGCAAAACGAGAATCGACACGGTCTGACTTTAGTCCATTCTCCGTATTGGTTCCGATCTGGGTATGACCCAGAGTGAGTGCGCACCAAGATCCCACTATTCTCCACTGAGCCTAGGGGTGATTATGTGAGGCAAACACGATGTAGATAGGAACTAATACAACCTATGACATTCTAAAAATAAGGCCTGATCGGAAATATAAAGTCTTTCCCTCTCTGCGTTTTCACCGTATTGAAAATATTGCATTCCGCAGGCTCAATCAACATGTGGTGTGCAAATTCAGTATTGTTCTTGCTGTTCTCGGCGACAGCCACAGCATCTAATCAAGTACTCGAAGGATTCCAAACCCCTGATGTCAAGTTCAGGCCTAAATTTCGTTATTGGTTTGTACCTTCCCTCTATTGAGCCCTCATCTATCTAGATGGTCGGGAATATTCCACTGGCAGCAAGCCAGGGAGAAGAGAAAACCGCAATGCTAATCGTTGGAATGAATCTTTTTTTATTACAGGCTTCCAGATGCCAGTGCAGAAGTTGAATGGATTGAAAAAGATATCAGGGCCATCGCAGATGCAGGAGCAGGTGGTATCGAATGGCTGCCGTATTACCAGTTCGGACAGGTACCAACGAACTGGTCTGAGTTCGGATACGGCACAGAGGCATTTTTGAAATGCAACCGAGCCGCCTTCAATACTGCCGCTGAAACTGGTTTGCTTGTAGACTTCGCAGTTGGGGCGAACCAGGGTCAGGGTACACCGGCGGAGCCTGAGACTTTAGGACTTGCAGTTCACTTGGTTTGTAACGATCTTTCCTCCGCCATGATTGTTTTTTTCAGGCGCTTTTGGCTGCTGAAGCTCATTTGAACTAAGAGAAACAGAACACTAATATCGGATGTTTAGGCATATAGCGACATAACGGTGGTTGCCGGCGAGTCCTTCAATGGAACGGTGCCGCTCTCGAAACAGCCTAGCAGCGCTACTCTTAACTACTTCATGCACAAATGCGAAGAATTCGGTCAACAAAACCTGTCTTCTGTTCAAGCCGTTGAAGTCATTTCGGGTAAGCATTGGTTACAATGGGCGTTTTAGTTTGCGCCTAATTAGAATTGGAACTTCATACTGATAAGTTATCAACAGCTGCAGATGGCACTGTTACTTTGGGTCAAACGGTAGATCTGACGGCCCGAGCTGATCTGAGTACAAGACAGCTAATCTGGACCGCTCCTTCGACATCAACCAACTCTACATGGAGAGTGTTGGCCTGGTATGAGCGCTATACCAACCAACGCTCGATAGATCCAGGCCCTGCGCCTCGAGACAGCGTTCAGAATGGCTCATGGATTGTGGATCATTTCAGTGTAGAAGGTTCACAGCTAATGACTAGATTTTATGACGAACATGTCATCCCTGAAGCTGCTGACAAAGACTTGTTAGCAAAGGTGGGAAATTACGGTATGCCATCATTGATGCCCTGACTGACTTTTCTCAATCATATCAACTAATAATTTAATTTCAGCCTGGGAAGATAGCATGGAGATGCAAACTGCCTTGTTCTGGACCCCCAAGCTACCCGAAATGTTCCAGGTTCAACGTGGTTACAACATAACACCTTGTCTTCCATATTTGATCACGCGTGGAAACTACTGGGCGAGCTCGGTCGTGCCATATGACGAATCTTTTACATCAGTCAATTCAACCTTTGGTGAAAAGTGCATAGACGATTATCGGCTTACGCTTCAGCATGGGTATCATGCATATCTAGAAGCAAATGTGGAATGGGCTCATTCCAGGGGTGTTGGCTACTCCTCGCAGCCAGCATATAACCTGCCGTTGGATATGGTTAGCGGCCAAACGTCTTCGATTGAAACCATGAATATTTACTAACATTTCACCACTTAGGCGGATGCTGCCACCATTTTGGATGCCTCTGAAGGGGAATCCCTCGGGTTTCAGGACCAACCAAACAATTACCTTAAACTTTCAGGAGCCGCCCATCTTGAAGGAAACCCTGTGGTATCTTCTGAGACTGGTGGAAGGTCCAGTTCAGGATATACTCAGACACTCTCCGACCTCCTTTTCTCTGTACGAAGAGGTCTCGCGGGCGGCATATCGATGAATATAATCCACGGATACCCTTATTCAGGGCCTTTCGTCAACACAACCTGGCCTGGGTTCACCATATTCTCATACATTTACACAGAAATGTGGACAAGCCGACAGCCAGCCTGGCGACACATCAATGAGACAATGGACTACATCTCTCGCAGTCAATTCATTTTGCAAACTGGATTGCCTCAAGTTGATCTGGTATTCTACGAGCACTCGACGCCTTTCAAGAAAAATGATGGCTCCAGTCTTGGGAATATCAGAGCCCTTGGATTCACCTACGAGTACCTGGGATCAGCAAATATTGCCAGCAAACAAGCTTTTGTCAAGAATGGCATCCTAGCACCTGAGGGTCCCTCTTACCAAGCCTTAGTTTTCGCCAACCAGACAAAGATTAGTCTGGAAGCCGCTAAAAAGGTTCAGCAATTTGCTGCTGACGGACTACCCATTATATTTATTGGAAACAGCAACTTTACTAGTATCGGGCAAAAGAACAACAAGCACAAGGAAGTATCAGAGATAATGTTGCAAGTCACTGAAGGTTTTTACCCCCACATTATCAAGATCTCGACTGTGGCAGAGCTGGAAGATGCGCTCGCATCAGCGAATATCCGACCGCGCACGAGCTTTGCCCAAGATGCCTTGTCCGCTAGCAAATGGTATTCATTTCGGCGAAAGGCTGACAGCGTTGATATCACGTGGATCTACAATGATGGTGCTTTGAACTCTACAATAGACGTTCAGTTCGCCGGCACAGCTAAGAAGCAACCCTATGTGCTCGATGAGTGGTCTGGTTCCGTGCAGCCTGCACTGCAATATACCATAAAGGGTTCTAGTACAATTATCCCGGTCACTCTGTCACCTAATCAGACTGTAACCTTTGCGTTCGTCCCCCAAGACTCAATTCAGTCAATTGGCCTACCTATTCCACCCACAACAGTTGTCAAAACTTGCACGGGCTCCGTTTTCGGACTGCGATATTCGGACCAGAACAATACAGAGGCCTACCTGGGCAACGGGACCTCCCGTATCCAACTTTCCACCGGCAAGTCGTTGGAGTACACGATATCGGTGCCTCCACCAACTAGTTTAAACTCTTGGAACATTACAATTGAAAGCTGGCGGGCATCGGAAAATTCATCAAGCATCGAAACAGCCGTGGACGAGTACCGATACCCGAATAGCCATCTTGCATCCTGGAAGAATCTTGACCCAACCAAGCTAAGTTCTGCTAGCGGGATGGGCCATTATTTCACCACATTTACTACGCCGTTGGGGGTCAAAGGTCAACGTCTAGGCGCTCGACTACACCTTGGTAGTGTGCAAGACTCGGTGAGGATTTGGCTCAACAATGTCCAAACCCGACCGGTAGATCTCAAAGGAGGGGATAACATCATTGACCTGACTGATCATCTGGCAGCTCCAGGATCTATCAACGAGCTTCGTATCGAGACTGCGTCAACTTTGTACAATCGTCTCCGTGCTGACCAGGAGTCAATCATCACCATTGGGATCTCCGCTGCGTTTGCGAATAGCGCTTATTACACGGCCAATCCACCAAAGGACTATGGACTTGAGGGGCCGGTCGTCGTTGAATGGGCTCAGATTGTTTCGGTTATTTGATGACTTGGTCAGTGATCTTCCATCATTGCTTGATATAAAGGGGAAGCTTGAACGGTAGAATACCAAATTGAAAAACTATTAAGCAAGATTGAGAAGGGATGTCATTTTTTTTAGATTCAAGATTTATGGCTACTTCAAATATGTAGCCTAGAATCTATACTTATACTAAACTTTCACTTTTCCCGAAACCACGCCTTAATAGCTCGTAAATTGCGAAGTCTTAAATTATCTTGCCCATTAATGACTGATCACGCTGATGTTCTAAGCCAACCGTAAGTATCAAGCCGGGTAAAGGGTCACCAGAATATCTTAATTCCAACATCCTTGGAGGGGGGAGGAGTACGCTATTTGAATACACCATAGCGGTGGAAACTACTGTCTCAATAAGGGTCACGTGTATGCGGCTGCAGGAAACCACACTTCCGCACGAATCTCGCACAGATGTACACGACCAAAAAAAAAAAGCTGTCACTGTTCATTCGTAGGTATCCTCGAAAAGAAGAAGATGCAGCAGTATTCCCATAGTGATATGCGATTGCGGCATTGATCTGCAAGATTGGGCTGAATATGTAGTGGCTATGAAGTACGACTGGGTCTTGGCTGGTGGTTTTTCATTGTGTCATTAGGAATCATGGCAAAGATTCGCCGTGCAGGCATCTTGGCCAGCGTGAGGACAACGTCTCTCCGGGAAGGGGTATGGAGGTCGCCGATGGCAAAAATGTGTTGTTCTTCTTAGAGGCGAGATCCGGGGAGACAGGATTATCTTCGATCGCCTTTCGGTGTTTACAGAAATTGTGATATATTATGATCCATTCCAACCCTTTGAAATTCGTAATATACTTGTATCAAAATGCTTTTTCTTTTCTTTTTAATAACCTGAGCAATCTCAAGTTTGGGTTCTAACTGAACGTGGCTCCGCAGGCACTTGCTGCAGCCAATACGGAAGTTAATGGATATTATTGGCAGCCGCGAACAACGGGCGCCTTGTCTGCCTTGCTTACTCTCATACATGCGGTTGCCTAGGCTAGCAAAGCGATATTAAATATTTGAAACGGGTGCTATAATTGTTCAACATACGCATAATTATCCATCTCTCACCATTCAATAGCAAGAACCATCGGATATATCATCATTCATGGATTTATTCCCAGCGACAAAAGATGATCTCTATGCGGGACTTCCTTTGAATCCAAATCAACGTGATATTCGGATTTTCCGTCTACTACCTGGAACACGAGATGAAGAAATCCATGGAGAAATTCACGTCACAGCCCTTCACGAAATCGCAAACAAATACACTTGTTTATCTTATGTCTGGGGCGATGAGACTATAACCAAGCCAATTAACATTCATGGTTTAGAGTTCCACATAACGACTAATTTGGCCGATTGCCTCAACCATCTTCGGGATGAACAAGAGACGAAAGTGATATGGATCGACTCGATCTGCATCAATCAGCAGAGTTTAAGCGAAAAGTCTCACCAAGTTGCCATGATGAATGAGATTTATTCCCTGTGTTCTTCAGTATATGTTTGGTTGGGCAGTCCGCCTGACCCGATGGCCGCGAAACTGGATCCATTTGCGCTTTTGCAACACTTTGCGAACGATAATCATTTCCACCAACTCCCCGGTTTCCTTAGAGACTATGAGGAAACGCTTGCATTTGAAGAAGACCAACGATTCATAGATCTCTGGAAAGGGTTTCTTCTGGTTGCTGAGAGTGCATGGTGGACCCGAGCATGGACTGTGCAAGAGATTATTTTGCCACCGAGCTCCATTATCATGTATGGATCCTGGAGATCGACGCTAGAGATGTTTATTTTATCTAGGGAAATGCGGAACAACCATATGGTAACATGCTGCTCAGCTGCCTTCGACATGTTTCCGAATCACGGCATTTTCAATGCCATGTATCAGCAAATTCGATGGATTGAAAAGTACCGCGAGGAACACATGGCAAAAACCGAACTTCTTGGATCTGACCGCGACCGGTTCTACCAACGATTCTACGAGATTGCCCAAGCATTTTCCGGGAGAAAGTGCAAGAATCCCCGCGATAAGGTTTATGCGCTTCTGGCCATGGCCAAAGGCGCAGCATTTGCAAACTGCAAGCCGGATTATAGAATTGAAGTTTCCGAATGCTACGAAACCATATTCAAGTGCATGCTCGAAGAATGCGACTTTGACTTTCGCTGCATGTTGGGAGTTGCGTTTGGGCCGGATGATTCTGCAAGGCCGTCTTGGGTGCGCGACTTCTCACAAAATTTCACAAATGACCAGGCAAACCAGCAGCTTCGACGGATTCTCACGTATTCTCTGTTCAACGCATCCGGGAACCAAACTACTTCGTTGAGGCTCCAGGGAAATAATGAACTCCATGCCAGAGGCATTCGAGTCGACACGATATCTTACATTGGTCCCTTTTTTGAAGTGGGACCCGATGTCCCTGCCAAATGGACATGTTTGCTCCAGGAAGGTGTAGCAATTTGCAAAAAAATATGGAAGCCAAGAAAATCCCATGGATATAAATAAAACACTACCCCTTGCTCTCTGTGGCACGGTAAGTAACGATCCATCTGCCATTGAAACGACTGGCATGCACTGGAGACGCATGGAGGCAGACGACGACGACCTGCCCAATGAGACCGAGTGGCAAGAGTTCCTGGGTGGAGATGCCAAGGCCCCAAGTTCAAAGTACACGGCAGCGGTAGCTATGGCAGTTGTGGGCCGGTCTCTTTGCGTCACCCAGAGTGGGAAAATAGCGCTATGTAATCCGAAAGTCCGCGCCGGGGATGAAATATGGGTGTTATTTGGCTCAAAGGTTCCGTTTGTGATGCGGAGGCTATTTGCGAACCAAGATCCGAATGGAAGCAGGAAATTCCAATTCCTTGGTGATTGCTTCGTGGAAACGGTAATGGACGGAGAGGCACTAACATTGGGTATGAGCGAAGAGACGGTTTGTCTCGTGTAGGCATAGTGGATTTCACATTCAATGCACATCTGCTGGGGATAGTATAATTATTGTACTTACTTGTAGTTTGGTATGGACGCACGTCCTCTTTTGCCTCAGCAGTAATTGTAAAGGAAGGTGCTCGGCTTCACGTATAAACACGACGCGAGAAACAGGCCCTGTACATTTCCGCAATGCGGTTGCGTCGAATCCAAGTAAAGAATAGCATCTTCGAATTCCGAGTTGTGGTGGTTCAGAGGAAGCAATTGAGTTTGTACAATGGATACTAGTACACCAGAACGTGAATTTCTCAGGAATCGTCGAATACAAGGATGTAATATGTCTGTAATTGCGGAAATTAGGCTAGAAATAAAAAAAAGTTCCCTCACTTAACAGCAGAAAATGAGCTGCGCAATGCCTACCGAGGTTACCCTGGCCAGCGACCGGTGATACGTCACGTCTACAAGGGTCCAAGCTGAGCATCTTGCAAACCGCCATCGCGCGCGCATCTCTGGCAACCCTCTTCTGTGGTGGCCACGATCGGGGTGGCCGGATGAGGCAGCGGTGTGGCAGTACAGATGCCGTCAGAGTGTTACACGGAAACTAGCTCGCCGTTGCAGCCGCGGCTGAGCTGGCGCTGATTGATGATGGTCTAATCAAGTCGGTCGTGTGTGTACGCAAGCGCGGGTGTGTGTCGGAACACTATCCGCGAAATCGCCAAGCCCTTTCGATGAGATAGGAAAAAGTCCAGACTGGTGTAGAACAGGAAAGAAGTGCCGGAATAAGCATTGCGCTAGTATTTGTCGCCACTTTACATGTCAAAAGCTTGTCAATTTTTTGACATGGCCCATGTCAAGACAAGGCGCGTTTTAGCTAATAATACGAAAATTTTCGTCATGGGTTGGTTGAATCGCGGCCAACTCCGAGCTTCGGAACTAGGAAGACGGAGGGGCATGGCGTCAGGAGGACCAGGAAGGGGCATGTTAAATATGCGATTGAGTCCGACCACAAAGTCGTAGAAACAATCCACAACCCTCAATCGCATCTTGAAGACCAATTCAATCCATTAAAACTCAAAATAAATCAATAAAAAAGAACCAACAACCCACCACCAACCAATCCCTACACAAAAAAGAAAATGCTGGCCCTCACCTTTCGCAAAGCCACATCGGCCGATGCGCCCGCCGTTCGCGCCCTCGTCCTCTCCGCATACCGGGGCGAGTCGAGCCGGGCGGGATGGACCACGGAGGCGGACCTGGTGGCCGACGAGCGCATCGACGTCGAGGGCGTCATCTCCAAGATCACGGACCCGGACGGCCGGATCCTCATGGCCCACGACGCCGAGGGCCGCCTCGCCTCGTGCTGCGAGCTGCTCCGCAAGGACGCCGACACGGCCTACTTCGGCCTCTTCGCCGTCGACCCCACGCGCCAGGCCGGCGGCATCGGGCGCCAGGTGCTCGAGCGCGCCGAGGCCTTTGCCAAGGAGGAATGGGCCGGCGTCTCGCGCATGGAGATGCTCGTCATCTGGGCCCGCACCGAGCTCATCGCCTGGTACATGCGCCGGGGCTACCGCAAGACGGACAAGACGGCCGCGTTCCCCTACGCCCAGCTCGTCAACGGCAAGGCCCTGAGGGATGACCTCTACTTTATCACTTTGGAAAAGGACATTTGAACGACGAAACACCCAACAACGGGGGAGTTTGCATGAACGGGATTACGACACAGCGAGCGAGCATAGCTTGGATTCAGTAGGCGAGGCGTTATGGGATGTTCCAAATTAGACAAGGTGCATGCATGGGTTCATATTCTAGAAAGATAAAAAAAAAAGATCTTATTCACGTTTCAAGCCATACGTGGGGCTATCCGAGTCCCTTTGCGAACTAGTATATATACATGTTTAGCCAATGCTCACATCAAGACGTTGCCATTTCATTTTCATTCGGTTTCCTCATTTATTTGCCCTCAACCTCCTTGAGAATACCAGCAAGGTTGATGCTCTTGGGTCGCTCAATGGGGAGACCCAGGGCGCGGTCCCAGATCAGCTGGGCGAGAGGGCCAAGACCTCGGGACACACCAAAGGTGGCAGTGTAGTAGAGGGTCTCGTGGAAGCCGTAGTGGTGGAACAGAACGCCGGAGCTGCTGTCGACGTTGGGGTAGGGGTTCTTGGTCTTGCCGTGCTTCTTGAGCACCTCAGGGGCGATCCTGCTGTTCTTCTCGACGAGCTGGAAGACGGGGTCCTGGGCAATCTCGGGTCGGGCCGCAGCGTAGTCCATGAGAGCCTCGAATCGGGGATCGGGCTTGCGGAGGACGGCGTGACCGTATCCGGGTACCACACGGCCAGAGTTGAGAGTGGACCAGAGGTAGTCGTGAACGTGCTGCTCAGTGTAGTTGGCGGGGATGGCATCCTTCATCTGAATGATCCATCGGAGCACCTCCTGGGCAGCAAGACTGAGAAATTGTTAGCAATTGATGTCAATGCGATTGAACAGCAAGTGAAATCAACATACCCGTGGAGAGGACCGGCAAGACCCTGGAGACCAGCACTGTAGGAAAGGAAGGGGTCGCTCAGAGCACTTCCGACAAGGTGAGTGGCGTGGGCAGACACATTGCCACCCTCGTGGTCACCGTGCAGAGCAAGGTAGAGACGGAGGAGGTCCTGGAAGTTCTCATTCTCCTTGCCTCCCTTGCCGAGCATGGCGGCAAAGTTGTAAGACCAATCCTGCTCGAGGTCGACCTCGGCGGGGAGGGCGCCGCCGCCCTTGTAGGAGTTCTGGTAGATCTTGGCGGCAATGGTGGGGAGCTTGGCAAGCAGCGAGATGCAGTCGTCAAAGGTGGGCTCCCAGTAGTCGGCTTTGTTGAGGCCGTTCTCGTAAGCCTTGGCAAACTTGGACTCGTAGTTGAGGGCGGACACGGCCATGGCAAACTGGGTCATGGGGTGCAGGTCCGTGGGGAAGTCGTCGAGCATCTTGGAGATGAAGGCGGGGATCTGGGCCTGCTCGGCCAGCTCACGCGAGAAGACGCGGATCTGGTTGGTGGAGGGGACTTTGCCAGTGAGGAGCAGCCAGAACATGGCTTCAGGAAGCATCTCAGTACCCGACTTGCCCTTGGGCAGCTCCTTCTGGCAATCCTTGATAGTGCGGCCGTGGAAGCGAATGCCCTCGTTGGCGTCGAGGACAGAGCCTTCCCAGACCATGGCCTTGAGGCCGCGCATGCCACCGAGCGTGTTCTCGACCTTGATCTCGCCAATTGTCTTGTTGGCGTGGGTCTTGACCTTCTTCAGGAGCTCTCGCTTGGCGGGGATGACCTCCTTCAGGGTGGCCTTGAGATCGGGCTCAGCCGTGGCATAGCTGCGGGCGCCGGAGAGGGCGGCGCGAGTGAAGGGCTGCGCGGGGTGAAAAGCGGCATTGTGAGCTTTGCGCCAGATGTCATGATGGGATTGGGGTGATGACATACCTTGAAAGCCCGGGTAGACGTTCTGAAGTTGAGGGCCATGATGACGATGTGGGGGTTTGGAGGAACGAGGAAATGGAAACTTGGGGAAAGAAGCAGTGGCGAGAAGAGGAGAAATAAAGCCAAGCCAGCTCAAGCAGCAATGACGGCAAAGCTGGCACTCAATGGGCCGCGGCTTTCAACCTGTAAGCCAAACCCGTGGGGTCTCGATCTAATTCTGGGGTAATTGAGCCGAGCAGCGAATAGCGGGAGAGCGAAGTACGGGCAATGGGGCGATTGCGGGCACGGTCTGGTCCAGACGGGCGATTTGCGGGGTCCGGCTGGTTATAGCTAAATGCGATTTGGAACAAGGTGAGGCCGGTGTCGACTGCACACACGGCGACGAGCAATTCTTACGGATCGGTGCAAACAACAGGACCAAGCCAATGGATCGACAGGAGAGGATTAGAGTGTTCGATAAAAACAAAATAGAAGGGGAAAAGGACTGTAAAATGCATCCCTCCATCGTCTCCTTTAAGCCTAGGCCAACAACCGCAGCACCCTCTCACGCTCCCCCTCTTTCGACTGCAACACAACAAACCCGTCGCCCACGCATTTCCTGTACCCATCGGACGACGGGACCATGCTGCGCAGCCAAAGTCATCCTATCACATTTCACAACCGAGGGAAACCGCAGAGACCCGGCCTTTCTCCAACCAAGGTCCAACCCACCATGGCCAAGCCAAGCCCAGCAACAGCCGCTGCCGCCCCACCATTGGCCAATCCCGCCCGTCGGCAACACTTAGCCGCCAATTACCAAGGTACTTCCAGCAACAGCATACAACACCAGGCCCCAAAAATGCTGGGGGCGCGTCCATTTTTTGGGGGCAGCGTGTCTCACTGCCATACCACCTGCATTGTGCATTCAGTCCGAATACGGAGCTGCATTCGGTCTGCCGATTGGTTGTTGGGGAACGCAAACGTTCGCTGTAGCAAAAACCCGGTGTCGCATGCTTTCCCGCTCTCGCAACATGGAGCTCATGATTTTGCGCCCCCGGTTCTCTGCATCGCCCCCGGCAATGGCTCGGCTGTAGTAGATTTAGTGGGTAGCTATGGCACAGAGGCGCCACCAGCATCCCCAGGAAAGCCTAGGCCTACGGTATTATTATTATTCATCAGCCGAGAGCCTCTTGAAGCAATCCTCTTTCCTCCTTGTAGATGTGGTTGTCTCCCAATATTCTCAAATCGCACCTCTGTCGCACGCGCTCCGTCCCGCAAGCCGTGCAACGCGAATAGCCTCCAACCATGCAGAGAATCGTCACTAGAGCTGCTGCCCGGCGCACCCTGCTCTCTGCCGCCTCCAAACCTCGCCCTGCGTTAGCGGCCACTTCGTTCCTCGCAGCCCGCGCCCTCTCAACCACCTCGCTCCGCGCCATGCCTGCTCAATCCCTCTCCGCGGCCACTCCCGCCGACGCCTTCCAGCTCCTTCCCGAGTCCCAGAAGCCCGGGAACGCCGAGGATGCCCTCTACGAGGCCAATGTCAAGGAGATTGAGGCCTGGTGGGCTACCCCGCGATATGCCGGCATCAAGCGCCCCTACAGCGCTGAGGATGTTGCGTCGAAGCGCGGATCGCAAAGAACCCAATATACAAGCTCCGTCATGGCTCAGAAGCTCTTCAACCTCATCCAAGAGCGCGGATCCAAGGGCGAGCCAATTCACACCAGTTCGTTCCCCCCCCTTTCCCCTCCCCCGCTCCAAACCGCCCCGCGTCATGACACCTCCAGCCGACTAACACAAAATCTTGACAGTGGGCGCCATCGACCCGGTCCAGATGACGCAGCAAGCTCCCAACCAGGAGGTTCTTTACATCTCCGGTTGGGCTTGCTCGTCCCTCCTCACCACCACCAACGAAGTGTCGCCCGACTTTGGTGACTACCCCTACAACACAGTCCCCAACCAGGTTCAGCGCCTCTCCAAGGCCCAGTCGATGCACGACCGCAAGCAATGGGACCTCCGCCGCAAGATGACGCCCGAGCAGCGGGCCAAGTCTCCCTACGTTGACTACCTGCGGCCCATTGTCGCAGACGGTGACACCGGCCACGGCGGTCTCTCGGCCGTCCTCAAGCTCGCTAAGCTCTTTGCCGAGAACGGCGCGGCCGCCGTCCACTTCGAGGATCAGCTCCACGGCGGCAAGAAGTGCGGCCATCTCGCCGGCAAGGTCCTTGTGCCCATCGGCGAGCACATCAACCGCCTCAATGCCGCCCGATTCCAGTGGGACGTGATGGGATGCGAGAACCTCGTGATCGCCCGTACCGACTCCGAGTCGGGCAAGCTGCTGTCGTCAGCCATTGACGTGCGCGACCACGAGTTCATCCTGGGCGTGGCCGACCCCTCAATCGAGCCCCTCTCCGAGACGCTCCAGTCCATGGAGGCCAAGGGGGCCGCCGGCCCTGAGATTGACGCCTTCGAGGCCAGCTGGGTTAAGTCGACCAAGCTCGTCACGTTTGACGAGGCGGCCGTCGCGCACATGCAGAAGGAGGGCGTCGAGCAGGCCAAGATCGACGAGTACCTAGCCGCCACAGCCAAGGACCGCGACATGGGCATCTCGCACCGCCGCGCCCTCGCTTCCAAGCACACCAAGACGCCCGTCTACTTCAGCTGGGACGTGCCCCGCACCCGCGAGGGCTTCTACCACTACCGCGCCGGCATGGAGGCTGCCACCAAGCGCGCTCTGGCCTTTGGGCCCTTTGCCGATCTCCTGTGGGTCGAGACGGGCGACCCCAACGTCGACGTGTGCGTCAAGCTGGGCCGCGCCGTCCGCGACGTCTACCCGGGCAAGTCCCTCGTCTACAACCTGTCGCCCTCGTTCAACTGGATGGCCCACGGCTTCACTGACGAGACGCTCAAGTCCTTCATCTGGGACATTGCCCGCGAGGGCTTCGTCCTGCAGCTCATCTCCCTCGCCGGCCTGCACTCCAACGCCACAATCACCACCGAGCTGTCCCGCGCCTTCAAGGAGGACGGCATGAAGGCCTACGTGGACTTGGTCCAGCGCCCCGAGAAGGAGCTCGGCTGCGAGGTCCTGACGCACCAGAAGTGGAGCGGCGCCAGCTACATTGACGGCATCCTGGGTGCCATCCAGAGCGGAAGCTCCAGCAGCAAGAGCATGGGCGAGGGTAACACTGAGGGGCAGTTCAATTAGATGACTGCCAAGGGATGAGAAAACAGACGTGTTGACGAAAAGCATGGAACCGGAGTTGGGGGGTATTTAGTTTTTTGTAAATTATCTTTTTTTTTTTTTGGAGATTATCAAGAACTTGACTATTTGAGGTCATTCATAGCACGGCTTGCTCTCCTAATGCGCCCCGTGTGTTTATTGTGGCAAACAAAGACCCAGGCCTCCAGTGTTCCTCATTGATACATCATCATCCGTTTAATTCCCTGCTGTATTCTTTGCACAGCTTACAGGGCTACCGGTTCCAAAACGCCATCCTCTATTCACACACTAATCCGTACACATCCGCTTACAGGGAGTCCTTAAGAGCGTTGTTGGTGGGGGGAGGGGCGGCAGGGCCCTCGGGGGTGACGTAGGCCTTGGTCATGCCACCGTCAACGGCAAAGTCGTGGCCGTTGACGAAGCTGGACTCATCGCTGGCCAGGAAGACGACGGCGTGGGCTTGCTCAACGGCCTCACCGAAGCGGCCCATGGGGAAGTGAACCTCACGGCGATAGCGCTTCTCCTTGTCATCACCGAGCCAGTCCTGGAGAAGAGGGGTGTTCAGGGGGGCAGGGCAGAGGTTGTTGAATCGGTAGCCCTCGCGAGCGTGGACCATGGCAAGCTCGCGGGTAAGAGCGAGGACGGCACCCTTGGAAGCAGTGTAGGCCAGCTGAGGGGTAGCGGCACCGACAAGAGCGACGACAGAGGCGGTGTTGATGATAGAAGCCTTGGTCTTCTTGTTGCGGCGGAGAGACAGGACGGCGTGCTTGCAGCCGAACCACACACCCTTGACGTTGATGTTGTGGGTGAGGTCCCAGATCTCCTCGGGAGTGTTGACGGCATCGTCATCCTTGGCATGCATGATACCGGCGTTGTTGAAGAGGACATCGACACCGCCCCAGGCGTCAACAGCCTCGATCATGCCCTGCACCTCGGCCTCCTTGGAAACATCGACCTTCTATAACGAGAACAGACGTTAAAAGATGCATTGGGTAGAGATGGGTTTATATAGTGGGGCAACGAACCAGGATCTCAACGCGGGGGGCGTTGGGGACAAGCTGCTTGACCTTGGCCAAGGCCTTCTCAAGAGCAGGCTGAGAAATGTCCGACATGAGGACAGAAGCACCCTCCTTGGCAAAGAGGATGGAAGTCTCAAGGCCAATGCCACTGGATGAGGGTCATGATGTTAGCAATGGTTCGAGGACGCAAGGGCAATGCCAGAGACGATAGTGTCGTGGGAGCAAACTTACCCGGCAGCACCGGTGATGATGGCGTTCTTACCAGCAAGACGGCCAGACATGTTGAATGGTGTGTGATTGGTTGTGATTGGGTTTGAAGATGAATCCAGATGAGAGTGGCGATTTCAAAATCAGGAGATGCAAGATGAAGGCCAACTTTTATGTCTGCTGGCTGCGATGGCTACCAAGGAGGGGGAGGGGGAGGGGAAGCGCTTATCGTGAGAGCTCCGATAAGAGCAACTGTAGTAGCCACAGCTGTGTGGGAACACGGGTCACGAGATGGCTTTGTCGAAACACCACTGGCGTGTGATGAGTCAAGGAAACGGGAGCGGTCCAACCGTTTGGCTTGCTTTGCGTTGAGTTTCCGACAACGGCGTAGTGTGTGGGCATCGAGCGCGGCTGCGGCTGCGGCTGCAGCAGATATGCACATGGCGCTGAATAATGCTGTCAATTCCAAACTGTTCGTGATTTCACATGGTGAGCAAACCACCGCTTTGGCCAACGCGGCTAACTGTTCACCGGCGCCATGAAAGCTTGATGGATTTAGCGGCCGTGAGCTTATCAGAAGCACTCCGCGGCCCGCCCAGGCTGCTCTCTTCTCTCGGAGCGCGATAGCGGCAGACATGGAAAACCTGGTCTTCGCATGGTGTGAAGACGGCAAACCGGTATCGAATGAGAAAAGCGCCGGCGGTGGGACCTAGCGGGGACCCAAGCCCCTGGCGGCGGCGGGATGGCGTCGGCAGTGGCCGTAACGAAAAGACCACTTATGGACGAAAATCCGTCATGGCCAAATCCCATCTTGAGTTTGCAAGCATGGCAGGTGTCGGATCCCGGGACATGGGAATGGGATATGCAGCGAGCCTCAGGGTCCTGGTCGCAGCGCTGCAACCCTGTTCAGATGTGCGCGATATCGGTCCGACGGGTGCGTCGCAACAGTTGGAGAGATGGCGTGCGGGACGGCCCAGTCAGGCCAAATTCATTAGTCAAGGGCGAGTGGCCGGCCTGGCAGCGCGGCTATCCATCATGGGTTGCACCGGGCGGGACGGAATGGTCATGCAGCCCGCTCTGAATACCAACCCCAACATTCTGCACACGATCCAGAGCGTCATGAAGTTGGCCGAATTGGAGGCTCAACTGGATGCGCCTGCAATTGTCCGCATCGGGAAATTCCCTCTGCAAGATCCGGGGGAAAGGCAAAGCTCAGGCCAGGGGATCCCGAGCGCGGGTGCGAAAGCCAAGATGGATGAGCGCGGGGGGTGCACATGGCAGGGCCTGGGATTAACGGAATGGGTTGGACGGCACTGGCGGCAATGACGTGGGTGCGTTGGTTGTTGCGATGGCGCGCCTGGTCTAATTGAACCTGAGCGCGCGGTAAGAAGAGAGAGGAAGGGGGCACATCGCGGTATGAATCAAGCGCTGTCATGATGATCAAGTTGGTGTTGACAGAGGTCTGCTATCATGTCTCCAGCTGACTTGGGTTGAGAACACTGACGTCGCACCTACCGGGAGATATTGCAAACACGTGAGTACCATATCCTGCGCATGTGGTCGTCGTTTGACCCTGATAGCTTATCTCGACCCAGGCAGCTTCACAACACCACCTGGTTAAATGTATCAGTGACATCACATTGGCTCAAACCCAAGCCTTCATTTCCAATATCTCTGCGCGGGCCAGCCGCAGACATGAGCAAGTTATCGCTCGAAGAGCTGCTTCTCTCGTCTTCCTCAAAACCGCGATGCGACGATATCTACGGCGGGTAGCGGACCGTTCCTCCATGTTCCATCCAAAGCATCACATCCATGCTTCCCCCGCGCTCACCCCAAAGTCAATCGAATTGCCGCTAGCCCGGAACCACGCTAGCTAGGCCTTCTGGCGAAGGTACGTCACAGAAGCCTTATCACCGGCAGAATAGCTGGGGCTTATCGTAGCCGCGCTCCTCCAACCCGGCTGTCTCGCCGCCCGGCCCCTCCGCCCACCGCGCGCTCCCACGCCCGCATGACAGACACGCCCCTCCCCATCTCCGTCTGCCCTTCCGTTCACCTCCTCCCTGGTGCTGTTATCGTCGTCGCCAGCCTTCCTTGCTGCAGCAGACGGGGCAAATACTCTCCACTCTGACCGCCCGCTGCGTGGATTTGTTACCCAACTCCAGCAGTTTCATGCATCGCGAACTAATCTATTAGCTTTGGTTCCCCACACCGCACAGGGCTCACGGCGTGAGACTCCCCTCCCAGAGACAGCTCCGAGGCTCCAGCCTGGCGACCAGCCATCTGTGCTCGACTCAATTAACCCGCCTATTGCCGGGTGCATCATCATCTTCTGCGTTCTTAAACTCTAGCTTTGGATCACTTTTTTTTTGTTCCTCTCTTCTCTGTCCTCTTCACCGTTTTCCCCTTCTACCACATCCTCTTGTCGTTTTGTCCCTGAGCTTCAAGGCTGCCTCCCTTCGATCATGGCTTCCTCACCCACCACTGACGGTCCTGTGACCGTTGAGAATCTTACTGATGTCCTCCAAAATGATCGCATGGTCAAGGTCGGCGGCGTTGATGTCGATGGCATTTTGCGCGGCAAGCTCGTCTCCAAGAAAAAGTTCCTCTCCGTCGCAAAAGCTGGCTTCGGCTTCTGTTCCGTCATCTTTGGTTGGGACATGCACGACCAGACGTACATTCGCGAGCTCAAAATCTCAAACGCCGAGAATGGGTACCATGACCTTCTCGCCGTCCCTGACCTCTCCTCCTTCCGGCGCATTCCTTGGGAGGACAATGTGCCCTTCTTCCTCGTCGATTTCCTCGACCCCGACACTAAGAAGCCCATCTGCGCTTGCCCGCGCGGCTTGATCAAGTCGCAGCTAGCCAAGCTCGAGGAGCACGGATACGGCGCGATGGCCGGCGGTAAGTCTCAGAATAGTTTGATCCGGTGTCAATTGGTCCTCTAACGCGCTCCGTCATATTTCAGCCGAGTATGAATTCTTTCAGTTCCGAACCCCCGACGAATCCACCTCCTCTCCCGCCGCCTACCTTCAACAGAACCCTCCCCACCAGCTCCCCGCCCTAACTGAGGGTATGTTTGGCTACTCTCTTACACGCCCCGTCCACAACCAGGAGTACTACTATGACGTCTTCAACACTTGCGCAAAGTTCGACTGCGACATTGAGGGTTGGCACACAGAGTCCGGCCCCGGAGTCTTCGAGGCCGCGCTCGAGTTTGGAGAGATTGCGCAGATGGCAGATCGTGCATCTCTATTCAAATATGTAGTCAAGAGCGTCAGTACCAAATACGGCATTACTCCTTGCTTCATGGCAAAGCCCAAGCAGGGCCTGCCCGGAAACAGTGGTCACATGCACGTATCACTTGTTGACAAGGACGGCAAGAATCTCTTGGCGCGCGAGACACTTGATGAAAATGCGAAGTGGAGGGATATTGCCGGGCTGTCAGACCTTGGCCGACACTTCCTTGCCGGCATCCTCGAGGGCCTGCCCGATGTGATGCCCCTCCTTGCCCCCACAATCAACTCGTACAAGCGACTCGTTGAAAACTTCTGGGCGCCCGTTACCGTGTCGTGGGGACTCGAGCACCGCGCGGCGTCGGTCCGACTTATTACGCCACCCACTGCCAAAGCGTCAGCCACGCGGTTCGAGGTTCGAGTGCCCGGCGCCGATACCAATGCGCACTTTGTTCTTGCTGCCATTCTTGGCCTCGGATGGCGCGGTGTGGAGAAGAAGCTCGAGATACCCTGTCCACCTCTTGCCATGGGTCAGGACGTTGGTGGCGACGCCGACAAGGGTGAGCGACTGGCCAAGAGCCTGAAGGAGGCAACAGCCCGCTTCATGGCCAAGGACAGCATTGCCCGAGAGGTGTTTGGTGACGACTTTGTAGACCATTTCGGAGGCACCAGGGAGCACGAAATTCGGTTGTTTGACGAAGCTGTCACTGACTGGTAAGTTATCATGAGCAACGACTTGGGCAAAAATATTCATTTGCTAACAAATTGGCCCCAGGGAGATGAAGCGATACATCGAGACCGTTTAGATGATGAAACGAGCTACACTGCAAGCCTTTCGCAAGCATTGCATAGTGAGTTTAGAGAACCTGTTGTATACCATGCATGGCTGTGGGACGTGTGTTGAGAGCGAAGGGGGCCTGAAGATACCCTGCTGTGTCTTTTGTTTGCTTTTACACAAAGTCGATGGGAGTCCCATGACTTTGACCATTGTTTCAGTATTTATAGGAGGATTTCGTGCTCTTTTTTTCTTCTCATATCTTTGTTTTTATTACTCCTTTGTAGAACTTTGCCTAGCTCCATTGAGCTCTGATGGCATCGATTTCCTCGCATATGTCGACCAACGGTTGACAGATACACGGCCTATTATGACTTAGTTAAATCCAAGAAACCCAATACACTTTTTTTTAAAGGTGCTCCCAGAGTCTAAAAATTGCAGCCTCCAGGTGAAAAAAGGATATGATGTAATCCAGCTCCTAAAAAAAAGCCATCTTCAGCCCTCCTCCCATGCTTTTTCCCCCCCAAACAAGCTTTGATCCTCAGGTCGGTGGCACACACGGCACGCATCTCCCTTCCTCCCCTCCTCCAAAAAGAGCGGAACTGCCCCGCCCCCACCTCAGGCGCATTTCCACTAAACTGGACTAAGCCGCTAAGCCGCTGACAGAGGTCGCGCGGACACCGCATAAGTCAGTCTTACGGGAATAAACAGAAGTCGAACAGTGAGTGGGAACTCGATAATGCTTGTTTAAAGATAAGAGCAAAGGAAAAGGTCAGACGATGTTTGGCTCAATTTCCCTATCTCCGAGTTTCTTTATCATCTCGTTCTTTCTATTTTTGTCTCTCTTTCTTCTCTTTTTTTTCTTCTTCTTTCTTTTCGTTAGTGTGCTGTGTGGGAATGGCACGCAGGAGACATTTCAAGCTTGTGTGGCATGTGTAGTAGTATTTTGTCCCAGCTGCAGGCAGAATCACCGCCACCTCTCTAGTTAGCCTACGGTTGCATGCGGCGGATGCGCTTGTGAGGGTTACTTTGCAGTATTGAAACCTTCTTTCTGATTACTAAATCGACATCAGTTTAAAAAGGGAAAAACGTGCATAGAGACTCTGGGCGGTGAGCGACATCATCGGAGAGAAACTTGTGCTGTTATAGACTGGTCATCACCTGCAGTAGTTCAACGTCCTAGCACTTGGTTAGCATTCGGTGCGCTGACATGGTCAATGTGTGCATGTGAATTAATTGTATGTACGTGTCCCTTTATTGCATCGTACAGCCCCCCTGGGTATGTTCATGTTGCCATTCTTTTTGGCTGCGAAGCCAATCCGTGCCCGAGTATGTACGCCGAATTACATCCCATCTTTTGTACAGGCTTGGTTGTAGACATTATCCAACCTAGCTTCTTTTGGTTCGTGTCAGGCGATTAATTTTATATTCCGCCGAGTTAATTTTCGTTTCATCCGCTCGTTTTGGTATACACTGGTCCGTCCCTGCATTCACTTCACTCGTCGGAGTCGGAGTCGACCGGTGCTGTTGACGCGGGGCTGGCTGATCGATCTGAACCTACAACTGGTTTTCGTGCCGTGACGAATGTCCTGGAAAAGTACACTGGATTAGAAACATCAAAGCAGTTGCAGAGACTAGAAACTTACACCTTCGCGTTGCTTCTTAGTGTGGGATTTCCGACCTCCTCGCTCACACGCTCCAGCAACTCTCTCGTTGCTTTTTCTTCCCACCCGCAGAGACCAAACAACATTAGAGTCCAATTCTCCATTCCTGTACGACGGGTTAGCTTGGCGGGACCCAGAGCTGTGGGCAGTCGCTACACTTACCGGATGCAATCATTTTGCCCAAGAGCTGACCTTTTTTGCGACTAACATGATCATGACCCCAGCTCTGCACGGGCAACCAATCGACACGTTCTCTGACGGATTCAGCACCAATCTCGGTCAACCACCCCGAAACGCGGGGCACTGGATCAAAATCTAAGCCCATTTTCATACACATGAGAGCGTACGTCATCTCAAATTCGCGACAAGCGGCGCCAACCTTGCCAGCTTGCAGATGGCTAAGGTTTGTCTGATCTGACTCCACGTCAAAAAAACGAGGTCGAATCTCCGTAAACTCCAACTGTCCTCCAGGCTTCAGATGAGCGTAGGCCTGGTTGAGAAAAGCCTTCCAGTCACGGATGCCGCCACCCACGAGGTTGCGCATGTGGATGAAGTCGTATTGTTTTGCGGGCCAAGGCTGCGTCGCGTCGGCAATCTCAAAAGTGACATTCGCAGGCACATCATTAGGCAGAAGAGCACTGGTGAGGTCGATGCCGAGGATGTTGACCTGGGGGTATCGTTGCGCCATGTCGCAAGCCCAAGCGCCAGTTCCTGTGCCAACATCCAGAATCTCGAGGGGGGTTTCGGGACTGTGTTCTTCGAGAGGGAGCTTGGCATCAACGAGACCTCCATCAAGGCAAAGCTGGAAGAGTTCGTGTTGTAGAGATAAGCGAAAGGCCTCGGATTCGTCATTTGGTGTCATTAGCTGACCGGAGCCATGATATCTGTGGTTGTAGGCATGAATGGGAGGCAGTGAGTCTTCGGACACTGAAGAGTAGTTGGAGCAGGCATCACTGAGCTCAACATCATCCTCGGTATGACTGACTCCTTCCATGTCTACCCCGGGCGCAAGCTGGTCGCCATCCAGGGCACCCTGCGACTTCGCGCCGGAAGCTTCCGCAGCACCAGACTCGGTAGTTTGAGGTCCAAAGCCAGTCATTGCCGCAGATTAGATTTACCAAGATCGATCGGGGTTGAGACGGATATAATACAGTCGTCGTTGCAAGCGGAGAATCGACGGGGGTATCGTTCGTTGGCTAGAATAATCGGAAATCAACTTGCGCCAGGGGTGATAGAAGGATGTCGTATAAGAGAACAAGTCTGGTCGAACCGCAATTGGGGTGTAAGTTGCAAGGAGAGTGGCTACCGGGAGTGACCGAGTGCGCGGCAGCCAGGATTTGAGAGTCAGAGATTAGGCGACGACAGCAGAGATGGCGGCAGGAAACCAGTATCTATCATGGTCGGTTAGATACGCCAAGGGTGGAGGCACAGCGCGATGTTCCGGGCAATGTCGATGCCGATGCTGGAGCTAGTTCAAAGGGCCAGATATGAATCAGGCAAAGGAAAGCGACGCGTCCACGATGCAAATGCGTATGCGTATGCGCCAGTGTTTGCGACAAAGTAAGAGGAGAGAAAACAAGTCAAGATGACGATGGATGTGGAGGAAAAAAGGCCAAAGCTGCCCGGGTGCAAGCCAGGGTCGTGGTCCTGGCCGGGGGGCAGTAGTAGTGGTTCGGCCCCGTAACGGTGCAGGAGCCGCCAAACGACAATGGAGCACTTTCAGCACAGATGGTATAGCGGCGCCTGCGATGAGAGAGAGTTGCAAGACGAGTATGGGCCAAATTAAGATTGACATTAAAATTAAAAGAGAGGGCCAGATAGAGCGCGAGAGGGAGACATAGAGTATATTGGCGTGTGGGAAGTCCCCGGATTTCTGCGCCTGGCACGAACCCGTCCGAGTTGCCGATGCCCCAAAGCGGCCATGGACTGCCGATGACGACGGGGCCTTGCGGCGGTGCGTGCCACCCACTACACTACGTAAGGCAGTCGTCTTCGGTGTTAGTGTTAGAGCCTGGGGGAACACAGACCACAGGCCACAGGCACAGACACAAGGCCGTTGATTGCTGAGGCGGCCCGGTGTGATTGATTCACCTAGCTACAGGCCTTGGGGGTTGGAAATTGCCATTTGCTATAGAGCCTGAGCGTGATATGACAACGGCAGCCCGAAGGATTGTGGAGTATTTCTTACAGTACCAGGTGTGCTGCACCTTAACCCAGCCCAGCCCAGAACATCCAACGACCAACATGCCTCCTTCCTCCTCTTCTTTGGCAGGTGCTCCAATTCCACGAATCCCCATCGGCTACATATGCGTCAGCCCATCCACCTCCTGCCTCGTTGGTTTACCACCCAAGTCCTCCTGCCCAAGGCTGGGCTAATATCTGACTTCCGCGGAGTATCAATCTTTTAAGGTTGGATGTTCACTGCTACCTCTGACGTAGGCATCAGCCCCAGACCCCAATCCACCTGTGCCTCTCTTGGTCCGCTCCTGCCTTCTTCCGTCTTACACGGCAAGAAGCCAACGTCATCGTCAGCACCATACCGCAGTCACCGCAACCTAGCATCAACCGACAGCTTGCAACACCACCACTGACATCATGCCCCGATATCCTTTGTTCGCGACTCCATCACCACATGTTTTCCCTTTCGCTGTTTCGCTCCCGCAACTGACCGGCTCGCAATCGACGCCACAGAACGTCCTTGTCGTGGGCCTTCAAACCAGGCCGATCCTGTCCTGTCACAGGGTCCACCCTAGTCCCCTATGATGCCATGGCCCGTCCCCCGGCCCCCGTCTCAATTTGCCAACGTCGTCAAATCACGTCTCGAGACAAGCGCCTGTCGCTTCCCTCATCGCTTGATGGTTTGGCATTTTCGTCTCGCACTAGCCAAGCACTGCAAAGCCCCCTCCACCTTGTCAGCCCTTTGCTCAGAACAGGGCAAAGGGCTCCGCTTCATCCTCAGCCTCAGTCCTTCCGGCCTCGCTTCCTACTGGTCACGGACCATCTTGCACGCAGGCCCCAACCCTTGCGCTTGTTGAATTGAGATCCACCTGGGATGCGAGCCAGTACAACGTTGACGACCTGCAAAACGCAGTGCTGCGGCCGCTGCAGCCAGAGCCGTCCTTGCAGAATAGCACACTGGTCAACTCGCATTTAATTGTCCTCGTCCTTTTCACCCCAGCAATCTCCGCGGCCAAATGTTTCCTTTCTCAACCTTAGTGGCTCATTTGTATCCCTGGCAATCGCAGCTTCCCTCCCCTTTTCAGTGGACCTCCAGTTCTCCCCAGCACAGCGTGCTCGAGTCCAGACTCGCTCCAGCACCTCCGGCTCGCTAACCCTGGGGAAGTTCAGTGATCGTTGCATGGCCCCAGAAGGGTTCAGAAAGGGTCCAGAACAGCGGCAAGTGGGGGCGTTTATTATTGTCACTTTGTTTCGCTAGACTTTGAGCGTCATTGAGCGCCCTGAATTACGACGCAGCACGAGGTCCATCGTCGCTCAACCTCTCAACGGGATTTTTTTTGCCGATGTGGCGTGATAGCCCAGGCCAAGCCCAGAAATTTTGACACCGGGAGCTAACACGCAAGTCGTAGGACTAAGTTGGTGTTCTTTCAGTATGGCACACGGACCAAGAAGCGAAACGAATCCATTCGCCGCGGCACCATGCATGCAAACAAAGCCGCTGTAAGCGTCGTACAACCTTGTGAGAGAATTTAGGTCGCGTTTGCGAACAACATGATGCCCAGCAGCTGTTTTTGATCCGGGGCAGCATTCGGCATACTGGCATTGCACTTGCTGCGGCCAAGTCCGTGTGTAACTTGCCGTGTCGCGTTGAGTTCTCACAAACGTTAATACACAAGCAGACCAGCAAACAGCAGTTCCTAGGATGATTAATCAGGCACATGACCTGCTCAACCAAGGACCAGGCACGGACGGCTCGGGGCGGCGCGCGGAATCAAACTCTAAAGATCGGATTCGGACCGCCGAATTCGAGTCGAGAATATACTACGAGGTTTAGTCCTACAGTTGCCACTGAGAAAACTGCCGAGCTCCATCGAGAGGCGAGGAATGAAGAGAAAAGAGGGCTTTTTAGCTCCAACGCCGACAAAGATGGGCCGGTGGAGATGAGAGGGTCTTGCCGAGGCAATACATACACAGTACACAATGTCCAACAAGCAGCCGAAGCATCCACAAGGACGGGCACTAGTCAGAACGCCAACTCTAGCAATGGCCGCCAAGATTGGCGTGTTATGTAGGGAGATGGAGATAAGGACCTTTGCTCCACGCTCACGGAGTGGGCATCGGTCCTGTTGAGCGGCGAGGCGTAATGAGTGGCACGACGCTCTCTACCTACATACTGAGATTCTTGCATCGCAAAGCCCAAACACGGGGCCGAGTCTCGTCTGCATGTCATCCTTCCCGTGGCCGGCCCATCTGCTACACCACAAACCTCCACATCCTACCAGGAATGATACATAGGCACATACATATGCGACTATAGCATCGCATCGCAGACGGGAAGACCATGTTTGGCCATGGATTTAGTGGCATGTGGGCTGGGGTCGGGGGGATGGGATGGGATGGGATGGGTACTGGGCACAGGGCAGTCGACTCCTCACCAGTCCCGCTCTCCACACTGCCACATCGACCCCATCATCGTGTCACATCACTTTCCCGCGGGCCATGGACTTGAGCAATGAGTTGTCGGGCCCCGTCGCCGCCTCTGCGCGCTCGTCTCGTCTACTGTGCTGCACAAGACTGTGTTAGCCGGTTCTCCCAAATGCAATGCACGCTCATCTCGATATCCGTCACCGTTTCCTCAACGGCGTCCACAGCCAACCAACCAACACGGCTATGCCCTTCTCCCACGTTTCGATAGCCCCGCTTCATCGCCATGATCACCCTTCCCCACCATCAACCCCCTCTCCACCTTGCATTCACATCTCTCTAACAGCTGAAGGGGGCATCAAAAGCATGCCTACGGCGCAGGCACATGCCATGCCACACTCCCTTCTTCGGGATTTCTCCCGTCCCCTACCATTCTGTTAATCCCCCTCTCTACGCCCCCCCTCTCTCCTCGACCCCCTCACCACCACCGTGGCCGGTCGGTCCCTGTCCGAAGCAAAACCCGACAGCATCTTGAATCATTTTTTATGACCTCTCATCTTGCCGTCTTCCACTCACGCAAGGCCACGCGGACATGAGTAATGCGAGATGGACGATGAGACACATGCACTGCACGGACACAAGCAAAAAAGAAATCTGACGCACTCTTCCTTCACCCTGGACCGTACTGGCCACTGTAGAACCCTGGATTTTTTTCACTGAGACAAACCGGTGTGACACAAAACATACCGCGCTTTTTTTCTTTTTTTTTTCACGCACTCATCCAATCCTACAAGCAACCCGGTCAAAGCTTCCCACCCACCCACAGCGCCACAATGTCATCCACTGGCCACTCAGTGAGATGTGATCCAGTCAGTTGGAAAGCCAAAAAAGAAGAGGGTGGTGGGAAATCACTGCAAACGGAAAGCAAAGAACAACACGGCTTAGAGAAGAAAAACAAAGGAGTGAGTGAGATTACGAGTCCAGATCCTATGACGTAGGTTGTGTCAAACTTATTGACTACATTGGTTGAAAAGGAGAGAAAAAAAGGAAGAATAAGATTTCAGTTGATCAATCAACCACTGTGAGAAAATAAAAAGAAATAAAACCGAATTGGCACCGTTGAAATGCCATGTCATGCCCTTTCCGTCGCTGAATGCTTCCGACTCCATCGGGACTAAAGCTTTAAGGAATGCGGTGCAAGTACTGTAGAAGTGAAGCAAAAAATAAGAAAAGAAAAGAAACGACCCAGTTGCCCATGTCAATACCCGATTCATCCAAAGAAGAGACAAGAAACGAAAAAACGAGGCAGATTCTTTCATCCATCCATCAAGTTCTCAAATGTCATTCAAAACCCCATGCCGATAAAAAAAAATAAACCCATGTCCAGTGCTAATCCCATAATGCTAAAATCCACCCCCAAAAGTCTGACAAATTCCCTCATAAAAAATGTTGTGTGTGGCCGATTCCTCAGTGATTATCCCGGGTTTCTCTCCATCTCCAATCCCGACGAGCATGCATACAAAGGAAAACGCTCCCGATGGCTTGCCGACCCATGCAGAGAAAGGAAATCAAACACCTTTTCACCAAGCAATCGCTGGCCTGCCGACCCCGTCCGGTTGAATGATCCAGTTCTCCAATCCCCTTAAAAAAAACTCCGGGGGTATCAATCAGCGCCGCCCATTCAGCAAACTCGTTCCCGCTCCGTCCTTGTATGTATCCCTGACGAAGCCGCCCCTTCCTGCCTGTGCCTTGAAAACAAAACCTTGGCATTGCGGGTGAAAACGGCACCTCGTTAGTCCAACGCAAGCGCCCTCCATTCATAAACTGAGGCCGCCGATTCGAGATCGCTCCTATTTGGCTTTCCGTTTGTTGCCACTTCTATTATCCAGGTGTTCGTCTTCGGGACTCCATTCTTCTGGATGAAAATCGGGATTCCCATAATGTGCACGGTTCCATACGCTATTCTTGAATGTGTTTGTTCTCACGTTGAAATGCTCTATGCTGCTCTTGGTGTTCTCGTAATCGACTTGGACCTGGCTAAACCGAATGAGATAGCCCGAGTTGGAGCGCTGAGACGGCACGTTGGGGGTGGTAGTCATAGGTGGGTTAGACGCCATGACTGAGCTGGAGGGCATCGAGGTGGTAGGGGATGGGGGTTGGGGAGATGCCATGACAGGTGGCTGCGGCTGGGGTTGTGTGGTGGTCGGAGCCGGCAGCCCGTCCGGATACTGCATCCATGGACTCTGTACGGGTGGAGTTGAATAGAGCTCCGCCGTGCATGTAGGCGGGAGAGGGGGTGCCAGAGGGGCCATGCCTCCCATTGAAACACCGAGCATGGACAAGGGGAAATCCATGCCCGACATGGAGAAGTCCCCCATGCCTGCAGCTGGGGTCGCTGAAATCTGGGTGTTATGGGTGAAATGGTCGACGCGGTTGATGCGCATATCCACGGGTGCAGATGGAGGTGGCACCAAGTACAGGATGTCGTAGTGATCTGGTCGGTAGAGTAGGTGAATGATGGGGCCGAGAGTAGCAGGATCCTGATTGTTGGCCTCCTCGGGGAAGCGGTATGTGTTTGCTTGGGTACCTGCGCTGCGGTCCAGGTAGACGATTTCCAGCACAAAGTCGATGGGTTGGAGCAGCATATTGGCCAGACCAATGATACCAAGATGTTCAATTTCCCGGTTGGGCGGTTCGATGGTTTGCGCACAGTAGCCGTGGATGCCCCCAGAGCCCTCCTGGAGGAATGGCTCATAGTTAGCAGCGTTGGCCTTGAGATAGGTGGCAGCCAATAGGCGGAGGTAGTAAATAATGCTGGGCGTGGTTGAAGCATCGTTCCATCGCCTCATGAGGAGCATGTAGGCCATTTGCGGGTTGCTCATGCTCTGGGCGATTTCTCGGAGGAGGCCAAACATCTCGTCTGAAAAATCCTCAACGTATGGATAGCCACCGATGTTGGTGATCATGCGAGAGACACTCATCAGGCGGGCGACTTCGCCCTCGACCTTGCCCTGGTCGCCAGACTCGATGAGCTTCTCAAAGTAAGAGAATCCAATTGCTGCAAAGGGAAAAAAAAAGTGAAACAGTTAGCCCAAATCCGACTGGTCACACCAAAAGCAGGGTCCCCGAGACAAGGGCGGAAGGAAGAGCAAGACAAAGCAACGTGCAGCTCGAGAGCGGAGCAGCTCATAGGGGGAGAGGTGAAAGGGTCCTGAATTGACAACCGCATTCTCGGGAAATCGATGCTTCGGGGGGAGAGCGATTGACTCACCTCGCCAACCGCAGTTGCCATCGCCTTGGATAGATCGGTAGTCGCAAAAAGTCTGCGTGAGAGCCTGGTTGTGCGAGGCGACGTTAGCGTCAGGGAATTTTTTTTGGTCGAGTGTGATGCTCGCATCAGGGAAGCAACGAACAATTGTCTTTTCAACGTAGATGGGGTCTGATTTGGCATACTCGTTGGTGAGGGCGTCGATCGACACCTTCTCGCCTACCAGAGGGCCCTGCGCAGCTCGGGTTAGCATGAGAGCTCGTCGAGGAGCTGCAGCGACGGAGCTCTAGAGAGGGGTGCGGCTTGCCTTGTGGACGATTTGATAGTCCTTAGCGGCTGCCTGCTGTGCGGCTATGTCGTGTTGGCCCTGCTGCTCGTCCATGCTGGCAACGTCCAAGACGGAAGAATGGATGTACGGCTGATGAGGCGGCTGGCGCGGATGGTGCTGCTGCACAAGCTGAGGTTGCGATGGTAGTTGGTGGTGATGGTGGTCTGAGGTGGCGGATGGTGAGGGCGATGCGGCTGAGGTAGCGATGGAGACGGTCGAGGGTGCAAAGGGCGACGAAGCCGCAGGCGAAGAGGCGGGAAGATGCCGTTGTGGGAGTGGAGGATGTTGTTGCGGTGGAGGAGGTGGAGGTCGAGATTGAGCTTGCGGTTGTGGTGGTGAGCCGTAGAGCAGCCCCGCGGGAGCACCAGCTCCTCCCCCTCCAGCGGACACGGAGAACCCAAGGTCTAGTTGGGGAGCTAGGCCATAGGGAGCGAAGCAGGAGGAGGCGAGGGGAGTTGGTTGAGGCTGAAACATTCCTCTCTGAGGAACAAATGTTTTTTTTATAATGTATTGTTTTTCTTCACTTGAATCTTTTTTTTTCCTGGTTGGTAGAAAAGATGGTGGTGTGGCGAGGAATGGGAATGGGGGGGGGAGGGAAGACGGGGGGGTTATGTGATCGAGGTGGTGGAATGGGAGAGGAGAGATGGGCAGCTTTTGAGCGCAGAGAAGCAGCAGGCTGCGAGTGTAATAAACACACAGAGCAGGGTGTGTGAGGTACGAGTGTGTGTGAGTGCGACTGAGGTGAGATGCCAAGTTGCGACCTGGTAGCTGCTCCCGAGGAGCTTGCTCTCTGCTTGCTACTAATGCTACTGCTACTGCTGATGCGCCGCTTTGCGTGCGTCCTGCTGCTTGGGGGCGTGGGTTTGAGGTAGATGGGACCTAGATGGACCCGGTGGAAAGTCTCCCCCCGGCACAAGTTAGCGAGCAAAGCCTGTCTTTTGCCTTTTTGCCTTGCCGAGCTCTCTCCAGGCTTTGACTAGCCCAAGCCAAGCCCTGTCAGGGACCCAGTGGATCTCTCTAAAAAGAGGGTACAGTACGAGGAGGGTGCGAGGGTGCGGTAGAGACGGAGAGGGTGAGAGCAGAAGACGCTGGGGGAGAGTGTGAGAGCGAGGGGGGGGGAGGGGGGTTCGCCGGGTAAGACGACTGTCACCGCGGGTGGATTTCGGTGGCCGCGCTGGGCGCTGAGCAAGTCTAGCACGCCCTGCAGCAGGATGGATGCTTGTTAATGCTGCTGCTGCAAATGCGACTGCTGATGGTCCTACTCCTCCTGCTGCTGCTGCTGCTGCTCTGGCTGGGGAGGCGCTGTAACGGCAGGGCTTGGGCTGCTGGGTGAGATTTTCCCCGGGCGTCATTCACAGGCGTGGAACAAGCCGGGCTCACGCTGGAGCTAGAGATTTAGCACTGCCGCCGGGCAGCGGGTGCGTCCTGTTTAGCGGATATCTTAGCGGTGGTCGAGCGGGTAACTCCAGCGGGAGCACCACTGCGGGCGCTGGCAATTGATCCGTGGGGGACCGCACTGGCCACCTCGCCTTTCGGAATTTGCACGGGTGAAGTGAAGGAGATTTTCTGATACTGGGACAGGGCCTGTTTCGGAGGCGGGCGGGCAGAGCTACTGAGAAAGGGAGGCGGGCAGGGCGCTAATCGAAGAAAGATGGGGCCGGACGGGGCCAGGGGCGCGGCTAGCACGGCCACAGATGGTAGTACAGAATGGCTTGGAGTGTTGCACAGAGTCTTGGAAGATGGCCAAACTGGCGCCAAGGTACCGTACCCGGCCAAGGGCTCGGGAACTGCTGGAGACGCCTCTGTCTGTGTGTTCGCACGTTACGGCCCAGACGACACGGTTGGACTGGGGCTCGCTTGGTCCACTCCTGGCGAGAAGCCTTGAACAAAAAAAGGATCACTTGTCTCAGGCTTTGTCGGTAACGAGGCGCCCTAAGGCCAAATCAGACCAAATTTACGAGTACCAATAAGAAGAGCGGCGATCTCCCGCTGACGACGTGCTGCGACTCGATTTCGATGCGATCGACGTATGTGCGTGATTCCTGACAGCGCCGGTCCAGTGGCTTGAGATGCCCAGTACAATTGGATCAAGACCGACAGACGGCTCCAGTCGTCCTGGTCCGCTGAGCGAAGTTGGCGGGCGATGGCGTCGACGATTGGTGGAGATGTCTGATGAAGGGGTCGGAGGGGGGATCTGATTCCAGCTGAGATAACAGACGGAGACAAGAAAGAAGAAGAAAAAAACTGGGAATTGGGAGGGGGCCCAGGCCGTTGGTTCTCCTCTGTTGATGGCGAGTCTGGCCGAGAGGGACAATGATAGACCCAACAGGGCGGCTTCTAGTCAACTCGTGTGGGGGAGGAGGAGGAGCAGCTGAAGAGAGGTCTGGAGCTAATGGATTGGCGACAGGATAAGGAATAGCATGACGAGATTAGTATTGATGTGCACAGGTTCTTGTGAGGCGTAGTTTCATGCGAGATGAGGCGACACAGACGACAGCAAGCAGCTACAAATGCCAGCGGTATGTCACTTGGTACCGTTTCGTCTGCTGTCGGCGCCAAGGATGATGGACGACGGTTGCGCGCTATAACTATAATAAGTAACAATAACGCTCGGTTTTGATGTACAAAACCTCAACGTGCCAGACAGCTCGCCTCTGCAGAGTCAAACTTTGTTTGCCTGTCAAAATGGCTTCGCCGGTAAACGTAGCGGGACCTGAGCGAGTTGACAACAAGTCCGGCTGCGCAAGCGTGCCGTGTGGGTGGTGCGTGTGTGTGATCGTTACTGTGATGAGGGGCTGTCACAATGCGGGCGTCTCTAATGCGCGGAGGCTTTTGGCCAGGGGGTGTCACCTCTGGCGGCGCCTGTTGGTTTGGCTTGTGGCACGTCTTTTGGGTCTTCTGGGTCTTCTGGGTCCTCTGGGTCCTCTGGGGCCGGTGGCGATGGGCTCTTCGGGCCTTGGTCCTAGAAGCCCCAAGTACTCGACGGGGGAGGGTGCAGTATGTCGCAGTCGCAGTTGTCGTACCTGGTGCGCGGTACGTAGTGTGCGGCTAGGACAAGGACAAGGGCATGGGTGCTTCTAATCGGGGGGAGTATTCAACAGGCAGGGCTGGCCCGACTCTCTATGCCACGCTAGTTGATGCGACAAGCTCCTCAACCCCCTGCCAGAGATTCCTCGAGGGTCTGGGGTTGTGTTTCTGCGAGGGGGGAGGGGGGGGATGAGCACCTCTGTTCCGAGACGCAGATGCAGACACGCAAGGGTTGTCTCCGTCCTGGCGGATAGACGTGTGAGAGTGGGCTGTGCGGGTTAGCCTAGCGTGCGTGGACGGGCGTTGTGTTGGTAATCGTTTGTCACGAACCGTCCCTTGGCGAGAGGACCGGGGTCTTGGCAAGCAGGGTTGAAAATGCACGGAAAGGAGGGTCAGGAGATGGGCTGCACGGCGAATAAGAGACCGATGGCTTTTTTTTTTGGGTCTTGTTTTTCTGTAGACGGATGCGAGCAAAAAGTCGGCCAACCTGATGCAGCTTTTGTTGTCGATATAAGACGGCTCGACGCGAGGCGCCAGCCGTGTTGCAGGTTGACGTCGACCTCGTGCCAGAGGTAGGCAAGGGACGACAAAGTGGCGGACAGAAAAGGTGGTGTAATATCCGAGCCAGCAATTATGCACTGATGGTTTAGCAGATGGCCTGGTGGTGGTTAATGCAGCCGGCAGGCAGGGCCCTCGAGCAGTGCAGAGTCGCAACCGATGCAGACCGGGGACGGGAGATGGACAGTGAGGGCGAGCAGGTGATGAGATTGGGGCCTCGCAGCATGGGTTGCCCTGAAGGGAAATGGAAACGGTGACACCACGTCGACGTAGATGTCGTGTGCTGATGCGTATACGTACCGGCTGGCCGGCCCTCTGCCAGGGAACCGCAGTCGAGTTTGGAGGACTTGGGGCCCTGAAAGGGGGGGTGTGTGAGGAGGCGTGAGAGCAGGTGAGAGAGAGAGATGGGCAGTGAGAAGCAAGCAGCAGCAGCAGCAGCAGCAGCAGCAAGCAGCAAGCAGCAAGCAGCAAGCAGCAAGCAGCACAGGCGGGTCCCAATGTACTGTTCAGGACTGGCCCGGATTCTGACTGGCAAGATGGCAACGTGGTGACGAGACTTGTGCAGCCCTAGCTAGGCAGGCCGGGTGGTCCTTGCGCCGGTGCGTTGCGTCTTTGGCCGCCGGCCTTGTTGCTGGCGGGCTTTCACGTAGCGCGCCGTACTAGGAGGACGTACGTGCAGGAGGTGGGTGCTCTCCGATGATGGATGATGGATGATGGGATCGGGGGAGGGGCGGTAGGGTCGGCAGGGTCGGTTGGTTGGGGAGGCTTTGTGGCTTGAGGATTGACAACGCCCCCGAG